>JBBPSJ010000012.1:0-450386 GCA_038093535.1 Boletus reticulatus
ACACTCGTAATGGGGACAATCGACGCGAACGTGGCCAGTTTGGTTGCACGTGAAGCAGCGAAGGGGACGAGTGGGACGAGCGGGAGTGACGGGGAGGAGAGGAGAGGGGAAGCGATCGACGTCTATTGGATTGGCTGAAGTACCCGGCGCGGATATGGGCGTCGACGCGCGGGCCGTAGCATCGGGAATAGAGGAGGAGGGGAACGGAGTTGTCTGTCGCGATTTCCCTCGATCTCCAGGAACACGTTTTCCCACAGCTCCTGCTGAGGAACTGGCGAGTCCGTACGGAACTGTTCGATAGCTACGCTTGGGAATACGATTATTCCGTCGAGCGGGAGTTGGAGAGGAGGGGTGTTCTCGAGCGGGGAATACGTTGGAGGGCTCGGGGGTAGGAGTCCCTCGAGGTCGGAGTGGGACGGAGGAGAGGAAGGAGAGGACGTCTGATAAGGCGGCACCGGGAACAGAAGTATCGCCAGCTCCTCCAACAATTCCAACACTTCCGCTTCGGGAAGGTGAGCGAGAGATCTCAGAAGGGGACGCGACGAGTAGGGGAATAGTGGATGAGGAGTGGGAGGACGGGGAGGACGAACGGGTAGTGGCGGCGGCGACGGTGGAGTCATCGTCCCAGATCGGGACAGGGGAGTATCCGTTTCCTCGGTCGTACTCTCTGGCCCAGGGGTCGTTGTCCCAAGGGTGGTTTGGGCGGTCATCCATGTAGTATCGTCGGAGGTGTGTAGGTAGGGAGTGGACGATTGGACGCAGTATGTGCATGTACATAGCACCGGGGAGTCCGCGAATGACATTGTCGAATCCATGGTCGGCACAGGCGTCAAGGATTGCCTCTCTGGAGGCGTGGATGGCCTGTCCCATTGCTGCGGTGTAGACAGGCAGGGTCCCATCTGGGAAGAGCTGGGCGTGGACGGTTCGGGCTGTGGCGTATGTATGAAAGATGACCACCAGAGATTTGAGTACTGGAACGTCTCTGAAGGCGGGTACTGAGGGTATGGCGATGGCAGCGGCGGGGCTCTCGAGTATGGAAGCGTAGAGGATGCGGCGCGATACGATGGGGAGTCTATGGAGTCGAAGGGGTACTGCGACATTGAGCGAGTGGGACATCAAGAAGGGTTGGTACGGCGTAAATCAGGAGGAGCGGCGGCTCGACTCGAGTGGTGACGACTGGTGGTGGGAGTTACGATGATGGAGGAAAGGCCAGGGGATCCCTGCCTTTATACTCCTTGAGCAGGGCGTTGGCGTGTCCAAGATTGGACTCTGGTTC
Organism: Boletus reticulatus; assembly: GCA_038093535.1. Taxonomy (NCBI): domain Eukaryota; kingdom Fungi; phylum Basidiomycota; class Agaricomycetes; order Boletales; family Boletaceae; genus Boletus; species Boletus reticulatus. The sequence continues at coordinate 1,277 of JBBPSJ010000012.1, forward strand.
CCAGGTGTTCTCGGAGGACGGGTATCCTTTCCACGAGACGAGGTAGTGGCGGCGACGTGCGGAGCCCCGATGGGCTAGAATTTGTTCAATTTCAAACTCCTCTTCTCCATCGATGAGATCTGGCGGAAGCGGAACAAAATTTGCTCCGTGTTCCGCAGTCTCTCTATATGGGGTGAGAAGGGAGGCGTGGAAGGCGTTGTGGATTTTCCACGTTCGTGGGAGCCGCAGCTTGTACGAAACAGGTGATATTACCTGTGTAATTTCAAATGGGCCTTCGCGGCGTGGTGCGAGTTTTCGAGATGGGTATCGAAGTCTTAGGTTACGGCCCTCGAGCCATACCTTATCTCCGACCCTCCATGGTTTAAAGCGGGAGGAAACGCGTTCCCTCATGTATCGTTGTGCCTTTTCGTGGGCGGCGGTGGCTTCCTTGCGAGCCTCATCGAGGTCTCCAAGGCGTTTTTCTAGTGCGGGGAGGAAGGTGGTTTTTCCTAAACTTGGGTAGGCCCTCGGCTCGTACCCCATCATCAGCGAGAATGGTGTCCTTCCTGTTACCGAATGCACGGAGGAGTTATGACAATACTCCGCCATTGGTAAGAGGTCCGACCATCGGGTGGCGTCCCCTTGGCAAAAGATCCGAAGATACGTCTCTAGCTCCTGATTGACCCGTTCCGTTTCTCCGTCGGTTTGCGGATGGTATGCGGAAGAAAGAAGGGGATCGTAATCCAGGAGTCTCGCCAGTTCCAGGGCAAAGGCCGAGGCGAACTGCGGACCGCGGTCAGAGATTATCTTATCGTGGAGGCCAAATCGTGGGAAAATCTTTTCGAAAAAGAGCTGCGCGACCCCGCAGGCGTCCGCACTCTTGTGAGTTGGAGTGAAAATCACCCCCTTTGTAAGCCCATGGTCGACCACGACCATGACTGAATCATATCCGTTGGACGGCGGCAAGTCCGTAATGAGATCGACCGAAAGTGTTGCGAAAGGGCGAGTGGAGGCGACCGGAAGAGGGGTGAGAGGAGGGACGGTGGGATGGGTGTTGACCTTGTTAGCCTGGCAGACAGCACATCCTTGGATGAAGCGTCGGACGTAAGCCGTCAGGCCAGGCCACCAATAATCCCGCTGTACCGCGTTTACGGTCCGGTAGTAACCGCCATGACCACCCACAGGCGAGTCATGGAGAATGTGGAGGAGGTCGTTCCGGTGGTCCTCAGGCACATAAGCCCGATCCTTAAAATAGAGCAAACCATCGTCATACCGCCAATCGTGAATAGAGGAACAGGGAATCCCCGGTGTACCCTCATGAAGTTTGCGCAGCTGGTCAATGACAAAGCCATCCACCGCAGTGGATGTGACGATGGCCTCTTGGAGGTCGAGGTCGATTCGTTTCAAAAATAGCTCCCCTGGCAACAGGGTCACTTCGGCATTATCACCGGAAGTGTCCATATCATCCCTGCGTGAGAGAGCGTCCGCGGGGCCCATGTTGGCGCCCGGTACATGTTGGAACAGGAGGTCATAGTCCTGTAACGTAAGCATCCATCTAGCTTGCCGCCTAGAGAGCTTCCTGGGGTCCTTGAAGTAGCACAGATTCTTGTGGTCTGTGAGCACAGTTACGGGCCGGCCGGTGCCGGTAAGGTAGTGCCGCCACTCCTCGAGTGCGCGGATGACAGCCAGTAGTTCCCTGTCATATATGTCATAGTTACGTTCCGCCGGTGAGAACGTCTGGGATATGTAGCAGCAAGGGTGTAAGTCTCCGTTACCGTCCTTCTGCATCAGCACGCCCCCGGTCGCAGTGAGCGAGGCGTCTGTCATGACGTAAAAGTCTTTTGATGTATCCGGCATTGCAAGTACGGGTTTACGATGTGAAGGCCGTTCGGAGGAGGTCGAACGCCTTCTGTTGCTCGTGCATCCAGGACCACGGCTGCCCTTTCTTTGTCAAATCCAAGATCGGCCTAGCAATTTCCGAGAAGTTCGGAATAAACTTGCGGTAAAAGTTGCAGAACCCTATGAATGAGCGGACTGCGCGAACCGAAGTAGGTGGTTCCCAGGTGGCGATTGCCGATAACTTGGTAGGGTCCATCGCAATGATACCCTCTTGGACGACCATCCCTAGGAATTCAACCGAGGATGCGTCGAACGTACATTTCTCTAATTTGAGGCCGAGACGGTTGTCCCGTAACCGCTCTAGAACTCGCCTCGTTCGTTGGTGATGTTCCATAAGATCCCTAGAGTGGATCAACATATCATCCATGTAGATGATTAACCATCCTTCCGCCACCATATCCTTGAATATAAAGTCCATGAACGACTGAAAAGTCGCAGGACTGTTGCACAGGCCGAAAAACATGACGAGAGGCTCGAAGAGGCCGAAGGGCGTAATGAACGCCGCCTTCCAGGCGTCTTTAGTCTTGATCCGGACGTTATTGTAGCCCCAGCGAATGTCCATCTTCGTGAAGTAACGAGATCCCTTGAGCTGATCCATCAAGTCTCCGATGAGCGGGAGAGGGTAAGCGTTCTTGATGGTGTGCTCGTTGAGATACCGGTAATCTTGGCAAGGGCGAAGATTACCATCCTTCTTTGAGACGAAGAAGAACGGGGAAGCCATGGGGGAATTCGATGGGCGAATACGTCCAGCCTTCAAGTGTTCGTCAATGAAATCTTTACATGCCTCTCGCTCCTTAGGGTTAAGCGGGTAGGCCTTGGCAACCTTTGGTGTAAATGAGTCGTCTAGATCTATGCCGTGATCGAACGACCGGTAAGGCGGAAGGGGACCGTCGTCCTTCTTCTGGAAGACGTCCTCAAAGTCCTGGAAGTCCCGCGGGAGTTCCTTCTTGATTTTCTCTGCCCCTTGGGCTAGAGACGTCGATATAGTAGTTTTCTTAATGGAGCGCCCGTCCAGCTCGTTTTCTTCATCCTCCTCACAGTGTATGAGCTCCGGCATGTCCTCCCGCTGCGTGGTCGGGTCCACGTCAGGTACCATCAGGTCACATTTCGGCGGGTCGACGCGTTGCTTCCACCACAGAGCGTTGCGTTTGCGTAATTTGGTGACCTGGCATTTCCTATTGAAGACGTTTATCGTATAGGCCGCAGCCACTTCGTCTTCGCGGTTGGTGACGGTCGGTTCTGCCTCTTTGATCCAAACCGCTCCTCTCTCCCAGTTTATGGTCGGGTTTACGTCCCGGAGCCAAGGGAGTCCTGGTATGATGTCATCCTTGCCACAGTCAATAACAAGGAAATCACGGGTCTCTATTGTTTCCCCGAGTTTCATCACTACTCTTGCCTGTTTTCTAATCAGGCCGTTTTTGTTGGGAGTTCCATCAACATTGCTTGCCCGCAGGGGAGTCTTGAGTCGTGTAGTGGGAATGTCGCACGCCACTACCGTAGCATAGTCGATAAAGCAACCGGTTGCCCCGGAGTCGATAAGGGCTTTTGTGTCAACGCTTTTGAACGCAGTGCGATCAGGTGGGTAGAGGGTGACAGGAATAGATATGGATTGCGAAGCACCACCTGATACAAACACTGGAGATAACCTATGAGAAAAATTATTGGCTAGAGATGACGTTGACCCATCCCTGCCCATCAAAAACCCTGGTTGGTTCCAGGTGTTCCGGGCCACGTGTCCTGGTCGGGTCCAGGTATCTCACATGCTCCTTCACAGAAACCAGACGTAGTCTGTGTGTGGGCTCCACAGAAACTGTTCTTTGACGTTTGTGGTTTGACGTGGTCGGTTCCACGTCTGAGCGACTTGTTCCGGTCGGTTCTGGATATCTCAAGTGCCCCTGCCTCTTCACTCACTCCTGCCTGTGCCACTCTGATTCCGTGTTTGACTGTGTTTCTGATGGCAGTTTCTTGTGAAGAAGGTTGCGGTCCAAGCCCCATCCCTTGACCCTTGGGAGTAGCTGCGTCCGCGTCCACCAATGATTGGACATCATCATATGGGTACGTGCCAGGATAATGATCCTGGGCTTTCTCTGAGGTGGCGTCCCAGAGCTCCGCTGGCGTGATAGCGGAGAACCTATTGTTCCATGGTCCAGATCGTACAGCCCTGGCTCGTGGTGCTGCCCTGATCGCTTCCTTTTGGCACTCTTGGTAAGTGGCCGTTCTTACCTCAGCCATGGCCTGGTAGCCAGCCTCCTCGTCCGCAGACGAGCTGCCCTCCCCGAAAGCAGTTTTGAGGATCTTTATAGCGGCGCCTTTCTCGATGCTCCCCATTTCTTCGAGGTAAGCCGAGAGTTCATCATCCTCCTCTATTGTGGTGGTGGTCCGTGCCCGTCGTTGCGGGACTTTGTAAGTAGGACGTGCGGTGCGTCCGGAGGATGTGGTCGGGCAGGGACGTGTGGTCCGGTCGGTTCCGGATCCCTTGTGGTTGGAAGACCTACAGCCAACCTGGTGACAAATGAAGCATTGATTCTTCCGCATATACTCAGCGCGCTGAGTCGGCGATAGTCGTACGGCATCTACGTCCATCGCGTACGGGTCTCTGTGCGATCGAGGAGAGGGAGCCGGTATATGTGGCACTCCCTTTCGTAAGTCTCCAATCCTCCTCAGTTGTTGAGAGAACTGGCCCGCCTTCTTTATCCAATCCTGGTAGCTGTCGGGAATCTTGTCGCACGAGAGGATCATCGTGGCAAGTCTGGGGCTGAGGCCATGGATAAACCACTCCACAAGAGCGTGCTTGTCAGTAATACCTGACTTCTCGGCGAGAAGTTGGAATTGCGAAGCGTAGGTGGTGAACCCATCGCTCCACGCTCCCTCGGTATCCTTTCCAGCAGTTTGACGGAGTTTGGAAAGGTCTATCCTTGCCTTGGCTGCTACATCGTAGGGGGAAAAGGCGGTCTCGAAAGCTTCTTTAATCTTGTCGAAGGTCTTTTCACTGTCGGCAATAGCCGAGTTTGCGAGCTTCATCAACCATCCTTCAGCAAATGTCTTTCCCCGGCCCTTACTAATCTTGTTGAGGAAAGTAAGGGACTTTGTCGTGTCGGTAAAGAGTGCCTTGTTGATGGTGAAGTACGCGTTCATCGAGAGGAGCCATCTGTTGGCATCCTCTGCCTCCCCGGAAAAGTCCTCGGGAAGGCCGGCCTTTATTTCTGAAACCATTTCGTCTTCTAGAGCCGGGTCAAGTTCAATGTCCTCCTGCGCGGTCGGTTCCGGGTCAGGGTCGTGAAAAACAAGAGGAGGGTCCTCGCTAAGGACAACGTCGGGAGTAGAGGGGGCAGCTAATTCAGAGGTAGAGGGGAGGGCGTCCGAGTCTCTTCCCTGGCTCCTGTTAAGTTCCGCTAATTGCTGTTGGACTTGTCTGTAATGAGCGACACGATCCGGAGGGGAGTATCGGTCAGGTAGGACAATGTGAAACGGGTGTCCGTCAGGAAGAAGGTGGATACGGGGGAGCGGGGCGGAAGAAGACACGGTTGGTGGAGAGGATGGCAGGGAGTCTGAAGGCGCTCTGAATCTGCCGATTCGGGAAATGTCGGAGTGGGGGAATGTCCTCTACGTGAAAGTAGGGACAAGGGGAGAAGCTAGTTCTTTTGTAACGCACAGCGTAGACTTGTCGTAGCGTGCTGCGATACCGGTTGAAGAATGAGCGAGGTAGCGAGGAGTTCAACTTAAGGACGAGTGCCGAGCTTCGAGACGATGCGAAGCCTAAGCGGGTCTCTCCTATTCTAGGTATCTTTAAGGATTCACTAGAACTCAGAGGTGGTGAGGTAAGATCAACGCTGATATTGCGTAGAACTAGCTTAGGGAAAATACAGGGAGAGACAGCGACTATATATACGGTAGGCCCCTAATCTAGATGATTGATATAAAAGGGATGCGCAGCATCCGCAGCAAAGCGCAGTTGAATGCGCAGCTATCCGCAGTAAGGAGGCTATGAGTGCGCAGCACGAAATAGCAAATAGCAAATATAAAGGGGAAGGCTATGCCACTGCCTTACGAAGTCTGAATAAGGTGACAGTGGCGGAGACGGAATGGAAGTCCTAATAGGTATAGGCGGGGCGCCGTGTGAGTCAAAGGAGAAAGAGATCGAGAGAACGTATCTGGTACTTTATGGAGGATGACTCCACTACGAATACAACCACTTGTGGTGAAAGGACGAGTCTGTAGGAAAGCAGAGGACGAGGACGAGCGAAAGACAAGGAAAAAGTGTACCCCCTTTGTAGACCGTAACAGGTATGAGTCGGATGCGTTGGAGATGCTGCTCAGCTTTATCAAGTAAATCGATTGTATAGGGTTGTTGAGTACACACGAGGCCATCTGACTCGGATCACTAGTACTACGTAGGCATAAGGGCATAGAAAGATTCCTTCGACCAGTACGTATTCAGCCAAAAATCAGTAGAAATTTCATAACTGTTCTGTCTCATTAAACGAGCATGTGCTTCCTTGCCGAAGTTCGGGATCAAATGAGCACCAGATCGTATGTGCGATACGGGGACCACGTCCCCAATCCGTGTCCCGTTTGATCTTGTCGCTCGTCTAAGTGAATACATGCCTGTTCCCGAGTGTATGTTACCCGAAATGCCTTGCTGAGGAACGACGTTAAACTGCTGGACATAAGCAGCAAGATATTGCGAGTCAGCGTTTACTGGACGGAAGAGGAGTCTAAGCTGAGCAACAAAATAGCCTGGTTCGGCATGTTAATGCCATACGGTCGAGGACAAAAGAAGAACATACCTTCAATCCCTCGCTGCGGCCAGTCGCTGTCAGAGCCAGGGCTCAGTATGGCAGCGTCATAAAGTCCATGAGGGCGGTTGGGAGAGGGCGGATATGCTCGTAACGTTTGGGGGGCGTCTACTCTTTCCTTGTCATGATAGAGTAACTGTTGCACGCGTAGCTTGTACCATATCTGAAGACGATCAAACGGGAGTGGGTAATGGAGATCCTGAGCCCTAGCTCCCGAAACGGGATGACTCGCGGAATTTTGCATACATTGTAAAAACTCCCAAATTGCAGCACGGAGGTCCAGGATTCCAAAAAGAGTAGCTGCCTCATCAACACTGATATGAAGAGAGGGCTTATTTGCAATGTGGAAAGCAGTGGTGCTGCTGGAGAACGTGCGAGGTGGTTTCAGGGCATTAGGGATCAAACCGCATGACAGGGCATCAGCAACGATAAAGTAATTGACAGGCTGACGAGATACATCCATGTGCTCATCGAGAGAGGGGCCGTCAGCATTAGGACCAGTATCGTGATCGTCCTCCTGGTCAAAATCAAGTTCGTCCTTCTCGGAGGTGAGGATTTGCTTGTGCCGAGCTTCGAAATACGTAGCAACGTCAAAACGAAAACACTTATCCGAGCGATCAAGGAAGTGCGTGATTTGGTTGTAGTAATTCTGGTTGTTACTTCGTCGAGCGGGTACCTTGATCTCCTGAACATGAGTGTGTTCGGTAGCATCGGCGGACCACTGCATCACAGGACCAGAGCATCAAATGTTTGAAACCACGCTTTGAAGTAATTCTAGCTTGGGTATCTCCCAAGAGTCTTTCCGGCCATTGGCTTGGACGACGGCATCTTTGTTGTCGTGAAATAGTTTGAGTGCTTCCGTCAGCTTGCTGAGTGACTGGTCAGAGAAAACTGGCGCTTGTGCACGGTAACGGAACTCGACCAGCGCGCGAACTGCAAGGAGAAATCTGCGGGGGACCGCGCCAGCGATGACGCCTACGATATATCGCTGAATTGAACGATGGTCGCGCCCGGTAACTTGCTTTAAGCTCGAAATACCGTCCTCAAAACCGCGATATCCCACTGCAGGCTGCAAAAGCAAAAAGCAAAAATCGATTTCCGCAGGGGTGACAACCTCCACACACCACTTGACGTCATGGTCCCAAGAAAACCGGTGAAAGTGATGGAGGGGTTCTATGTGAAGGAACCGTGATGGGCAAGATAATGGCCAGTCTACCCAGCATGGTTCGATAACTCCATTCAAGAAGAACTTCTTGGCAACCTTCAGAAATGAGACGTAATCGTTAGGGGAACACTGCTCTTGCGCGCTGCGTATGGCAACAACAGTGTGGGATCCAGTGCGCAGAGGATGGAGGAACGGGTCACCGAAGTTCTTCAATGTAGCTGTCGTATACGGTGATGCCTTAGGATTGGTGCACGCCACGAGGGCTTGCTCTGGGGTGTCAGCAATGTAACCTGCTAGCGGGGTGAAACAGTATTGGAGATTTCCGACGGGATCGTTCATCATAATCCCAATGCGCGCTGCTGTCTTCAGCGGTTCCAGGACCTCGTTTAATGCCCTGTGGATCAGTCTATCGTGGAGAAGACCCCTGACACGAGAGGTTTTATGAATGAACTTCGGGATAGGGAGGAGCGCGAGAAGAAGGTAGGTGTGTAACGAGATCTTTGAACGAATATCGGGGGCGATGTTGGCAAGGCTGATAAGGAGCGGATAAGCCATCCGATTTCCACTCATGACCGAGATGTTCGTCTTGTCTGAGGAAAGAACGACACCTAAAACTGTTGCACCTTGAGGAAGTACCTCCTATAACTCCTAATGAATACGAAAACCGCTTGGAATGAGTGAAAAAGCAAACCTGAATCTCCCATGCCTGATCTCCACTCATCCAATCCTCATATATGCGACAGACACGAGCGGCTGAGGTCCAAATCTTCCTGGGGACAAAAGATATGTGCGGGGCGAGGAGCGGATGACTCAAGAGAGACTGTATACAATCAAGCGGAGGGCGGTAGAAGAGACGGATAGGTTGTTTCGTAGGGAGCTCGGTTTGTAACCGCTTGCATAACCAAGGAGGTCCCGATGGAAGTCTTTCTATACATGTGTGCAGTTCCTTAGCAGTTCGATAAGACAGCGAGAGCCGCTTAACCTTGAGTAGATCAGACGCTATTTAGGAGCGAGTGGATTTGGGTCACTTACGATGGTCAACGATAACAATGAATCAATAGAAGCCATGCTAAGCCCTGAGCGTAAGCACCAGGAGGAGAATTCCCACTCTTCGCTAGAGGCGAATGGGAAAAACAAATTCTCCCGCCGTTGTTCGGCGTACTCGTCTTGCCAGAACAGGTCCATGAACGTAGTGCTGCTGGGGTGTGACTCACTGCAACCTGGAAAGGGCTCCGTAAATGTTTGCTCAGTGTCCGTGTCGTCTAGGTCCATCCTCATGTGTTCCGACTCGTCGTCATCGAGGATGGGGATCTGGCGAGCAGAGCCTGAATCAGAGGGCGGAAGTAATGGTGAACGATCAGCGTCCAATGGTTGAGTGTCTGTGTTGGTGTTGAACTGAGACGCGTCAACTCCTGTGATATCAGAACCAATGAGTTGATCATGATGGTCTTGCGGGAGCTCGCGAAAGATGCTTGAATGGTCCTGATACCAGCTGGCTGCGTAGCAAAACCCTGTCGGCTGGTTTATATGCTGAAGAACATTAGTCTCGGAATAGAACTTTTTCCCGCATCGCGGACAGCTAATGTTCTTGAGCTTTCTATAAGTTGTTTTTTTCGCTTTGGGCATCGGAGGGTTAGTAGGGACACCAGTACTTGATCGGGACTTAGAGTTCATGGCAACGACACTCGACATAACAAATACTTACGCTTGTATACCGTACGTAATGAACACATGGTATAGCTTTGGCCAGGCTAAGCTAATGCTCCCACTCTCAACGATTCAACTGTCACGATGAGTACAAGTCCCACACCACGTCGCGCGGCTTCATACGCTCCGTCTCCTTCCTGGAAACCCACGCCCAAGGAACCTTTCCATTCATTGCCTGTTCTGATTCTCGACCATCTTACTAGTATGGCGCCTACTAGTACTGCCCAGATAAATAACCACCGCTCGCCCTGCCTCGGGAACCTAACCCAGCATCACTTTAATCATTGTCCAACCTCTTGGTCTCCGATTCGTTCTGTGGTCCAGAACAATGACTTTCAGTCAACTATTGAGGATGACGATCCACCCTACCTAGTGAGCTTCAATCTGAACGCTTTAGAGTCTTGCTTTCTCTTCTATTACTGTCGCTAACAATTCTTTTAGGGATCTGATCCACTCCATACCTTTCCTTTCCCATGCAACTCTCGAGAAGCCTACCTCTTGCTGGAGACGGCTCATACAGATCGTCGCATTCTCCTCGCATGCAAGACTCTCGCACACCAAATCATCCACCGTAACACGCTAGTCCTGCAATACAATCGCATGGTTCTGGATAAGACAGTAGACAACCTGCATGCCGTGGAAACGTACATTGGGCATGTTCGCTTGATGATCCGTGAAGGTGGTCAAACTGCGGCTTTCGAGTACGCGATGCAGCAGGACTATTCAGCATGTCTGTCTGGTAATGTATCGAGTGCATTTAGCTACTAGAGTAGTCTAACTGACCAACCAGTAACTCCAGAACCACAATTGGACTTTGATGTTGATCTCACCTAAGGCCGCTTCTAGTTACATCCTACAATTTGGATCAATTTGTACGTATGTAACTAGTATATAATTCGTGTACTAGTAGTATAGTACGGTTGCCTATGTCGCTCACGGACAGACAAGGACAGTATGTGACAGTCTGCGGTGTTGCTAACGTGCAGCCGAAAATTTTCAAATTCAAGCAGATGGTGACAGCTTTTTCTAGGGTGGGACAGAGTCCGACAGACTGTGTCCCGGCTAGATGACACTAGGGTTCTGTGGCGTCGGCTAAACGAATGGGCTGGTTTGCTGATGGATCAATATATGCCGCTTGCACCTATTCTCTTCCAAGACCCAAACAGGATCGACGCCCAAGGTCTCTTCAAAAATAAGGTATTGACCCAGGTAGGCCATACAGCTAAATCCAGTATATTCGTAACTCACCATCCGAGTATTAGATGGTTTGTGTTTTGTTTGACAGAAAAGGTGTCCTCACGGGAAAGAAACGTGGCGGTCCTCCGGGAAGGGGTAGAAAGCTGGGGGCCACAACTGTGACGGAGGGTATGATAGCTGCGTGTTGCACATTCGTAAGTTCACTCTGTGTCCTACCCGTTACCACTCACTTCAATATACCAACAGGCTCGTTACCTTTTGTCCAGTGACAATGAGTTCTCATCTATTGGTAGTCAAACTGGCATCCAATACGAGAAGGACTTCGAATATTACATCGAGTTACTTCGAAAGCCTACCAACAAGGAGTGGTCGTTGGGAATATTGGCCCACTTCAACGACGCTGTCTTTGGTGTGGACCGAAAGGTATCCCAGCAGCACCTTACAGAGAATGCCAATGATTCCGACAGTCCCACGGGAGGACAGACCAGGAGTTGGGAAGATGACATCATGGACCAACTGGAAGGGGGTGGAGTAAACGACGGTGCGAACGCAAGTGTTTCTGCTCCCAAATCCTCTTTTTCCGTTCCGATTCCCTCATCCCTCAACCATCCCGCTCAGCTGGCTGTCAACCCACATCCAGTCAGTTCCGCTCAGCCGACCGTCAACCTTAACTTCCCCGACCAGCCTATTATGATCGCTATGAACCCACTCTCAGTCACTGGTGCTACTCGAGCCCCTGCAGACATGCCTTCCATCTCGGGCTCCGGGAATTGGGCACAAGCGCACGCTGTGATCCCAAACTCAGGCTCTGTGCAGGCTCAAAGTAAGTGATTCGTTTTGATATTGCTTCTATGAATGATGATTATGTCAGATACTTCAGACGTACATATCCTGTTTGCGAATCTCTCGCTCGCCAATGGCCAGAGCTCTCAGCCTTTGGGATCAGCCCCAGTTACCCTGAATATCAACACAATTCCCGCTGCAGCCATCCCTGAGCCTGTCGTGATCCCAGCCTTGGTCAGTGTCCCTTCCAACAAGGCCTCTTGGCCTAAGAAGGGCAAAAAATCGGACCATGTGCAGGTGAGCACAGAGGAGGTGGTTCCAGGTAGGGCGATGCGGTCGAGAGCAAAGCGACCTTGACTCCTCCCTATTGAGTAGTATCACACTATGTTGTCCTGTTATTCCATTATAGTAGCAATCTATCACATTGTCGAATGCATTGTCATGAGCATTGTAATCGCATACTACCAAATCAGGTAATGCCAACATAATAATTATTTTATTATTTTAATGTCGTTATATTTGAATTGAAGCATGCTTGCCGAGTTTTTCTTCTTTACCTCAAACCACTACCTTCTGCCTGACGGTCTAACAGTGCCATCAACGTTGTCGTTGTCGTCGGTCATTATGACCTGGACCACCTTGCTCGTTCTCTCCCACTTTGTCAATCCCGACACCCTCCATCATTCATTCTAAATGTCAATGGTATGTCCTAGCACCTACTCTATGATTATTATCGTCTTCCTCACAACATTCCCTACAGTGAAAACAACACCTGGCCCTCGTCGCTGACAAGATCTTCAACCAGACCTACTTGTTGCGCACCCGCATGCAGTTGCTCCCCATCGCCACCCGCTTGTCTGGATCCCATCCGAACCAACTGCAATGTGCTGATGATACGATTTTCGAGGCTGTGCTGCTCTGGCCCAGGGTTCGGGTGAGTCTAGTGTTGATATTGTTCGAATACTACTTATTTGAACCGTCATTCCAGGTTGGCGGATTCGGACAACTTCATTAGCATCTGGTGAACAGTATGATAGTATTAGTTTGTAATTACAATGACAAATGAACCATGGAGCAGGATGGGAACAACCCAGAATTGCAAAGGATGTCAATGAGCCAGTTCAAAGGATGTTAATGGGCATAATAATGTCATTTTCATGTCATTATCATGTATTTGTGTTGGCTACATACGAATGACATTGCCAAGTACGGTAATGGACCTCCCCACATTATATTGACGACCCCCAGCATTGCAATTACATTGTAATTTAGAACTCCCCCCATGGCAACGCATTATCATGCGCCAGCCGAAAATTACCCATTACAATTACATACAATGGAGTTTAATGGTACTAGGATTTTTCCGACATTTTTATAGCAACCAAAGATTTTGGAAAACAAAAGAATAAGAGAAGAGGTTATGTAGCACCAGCCAAGAAGTGGCACAAACAACAGGTCTCAGCTAGTAATCCTATGCAGATACACAATAGGGGCCAGACACACTAAACCATTATGCTAAAATGCCTTGCACTTGTCATCCCATAGTCTGTTGGAAGCAAGCTGTTTCACCTGGCACGAATACACTCCCATGTTCTTATGCTCTAATTCTCAAAGTCTCTACTCATATCTGTCTGACACCCACTGACACTAAAGGGGTTGCGAAATTATTGCCATGACGAATACACCTAGAGATGACAGCGTGGGAAGTCCTCTCCTGCAACACTTTGTTCATAGACCGGTCATCCTTGCACGCGCAAAGACCTTGGACGGACAAAATAGATTGCAACACGGCGAATGATACCAACAACTACATGCGGTGACCCACCATTTAAGATTGAAAGAAAGAAGCAACGAGCCATGCCAACACATCAAAAACGAAAAAAGAGTCGTATCGGGCACGTCTCAAGTCATGAACCTGGCATGAACGAAGGCGTGGTGGGAACGTTCAATTGAGGATGGTAGAAAAACGGAGATGAAAAACTTTTTCTTCCTTTCGTAACATTGGCATTTTCGACAACAAAGCGGATACATAACAATGGTTTTAGACTTGTTTCCGAGCGAGAATATCTTGTATTTCTGTAATGGTTCTGGCCGAGTCCATCAATTGCGGTCCACCAGGGAGAATCGCCAGACGTTGTTTCGTAGTGTTCAACATGGACTTGACATTAGGGACGACCCGCGCAATGTAGGGAGAGATGAGAGGTTCCTAGAAGAGAGCACGTTCGGAGGCCTTTACGTAGAATGATTGGACAACGCGACATACATTGATGTTCAAAACAGTGGCTGCCCTCTGAAGCCACCACAGCGCAGACTTGAACGCTTCGTCAACAGGCGGTGTCTCTCCTACAATGCCAGCAAGCTATACACGGACACGTGAGACATTTCACGAATAGTTGTGGGTCGATGACACGTACACGGTGCAATAGTGTAAGGATAACAGCCTGAGACAGCGGCCCAGGATTATTAAGGGGCATGACAATATCTGGGTTTGATCGTGCCAATAGCTCCCGGAGCTGCTTGGGGTCTTGCGTGCCCAGCACCGCCAAGTAAGTGTCGTCCCACTCTTCAGACTGAGCTGGAGAACGCTGAGAGGCCGCGGGTGGCGGAGGCGGAGGTGGAGCAATAGGATGCGAAGCTTGAGGGGCAGCAATGTTTGGTGATGTATACCATGTGCTATGGATCGGAGGTGCCTGTGTTTGCTGCGTGAAGCCAACGAGAGGCTGCGAGGTGTAGGCTGCCTGCGTGGAACTTGGCGGCAAGTTCACTTGACGATGGAGAGATTGAGGGGGCATCGAGGTAATGCTGGATATTGGCGAGGTGTTGCTGGGCAGCCGGTGATGAGGACTCGTCGCGTTCATGGTGAGAAATTTGACTTGATCCGAGAGAACTCTGACAGAGTGCTCGAGATCCCTTATAAGTGACTATGAAATGAAACGTGAGAGCCATGTCCGATATCATCAAGGAAGTACGAACCTCTTGGCTCCGCGCCGCCTCCGTCTGCCATGTCATCGAATCCTTCTTGACGTTCAAGATCTCTGTCCTCATCTCACGCAGGATATCTTGGTGCATGGCCGAAGTCTGTTGCGAGTAGGCGGGCACAAACGTTTTCGACACCGTATCCTTGACATATCTCTCGATGAGAGGATTCAGGTTCGTCGAGAGTATACTGGCAAAGTGATTCGAGATGTCAGGCCTGAGCATCAACTTCTCGATCTCCACGGGAAGGTTCTGGAGATCAAAATGGTCAGCTCAACCTCTGCGCAAGACCAAGCCACGCACGTTTTGTATGTACTCTGTCAGACCTCGTCCGACGTGCTCGTTCAGGGCGGATCGGACCTCGGTTCGCGTGATATGTTCCAGGGCAGGAAGGACCGAGTTCTGCACCTCGGCCTTGACGGCCATCTCGACTACGCGCGTGGTGTTCCTTGTGAGCTCCGTCGAGATCAGCTTGAGAATCTTCTCCTGCCGATTGATATCCTCTGCTTGCTCTTGGACCCGGGCCTCGTCGAACCGTTGTTCTGACGGGCACACAGCGCATTAGGACCCATTCGTCAACATGTTTGGAACGTCACTTACGCTGCTTGTCCATCTCCTTTGTGATCAACCGCCCAATGCGCGTGTGGAGGTTTTCCTCGCTCCGTTTGATCTCCTTGGCGACGAGCTGGGCGACGCCAGTGTCACTCATGGAACCCAAGTCTGCCTTGGCTCCCTTCTCCTTGTCTCTGGTATCCTCCCTGTCTCTGAAGGCGACGTTCTTTCCCTTAGCGCTCTTTCCCTTGGTCTCGGCACCACGTGCTTCCTCGCGAGCCATCTCCGACTCAATTTCTTCGGAAGGCGGTGTCCGCAATCTTCCGGGAGGAACTTGGTGCGGGGCTGGTGCGGATCCACTAACCATGCCAGGTGCCTGAGGTATCTGGCGAGTTGGTTTGACGTCCAGCGGTGCAGCCGTTGGAACCTGGGGCTGCGTATAGGAAGGGAATTTGGCAGCAGCGCTCACCAGCGCACCCTCGTACCATTCCTTGCGCACGAGCACTTGGTCGACGCCGGTCGAGTGGACAGAAAAGGCGACGAGGGCAAGTTCACCTGGAGGCACTTTTGCGGCAACGCAGGCGGCATGGGCCTCGTCCCCAGTAGGATCAGCGTCCGCGGAGAGAATGACGAAATGAATGGTAGGTTTGGGTCCAGAAAATTCGACGACCTGTTCAAAGAAGCCACCACGTACGAGTTCACCGGATGGCGAGGCTGAAACATCGAACCCGATTTTCAACGCAATCAAACTGTCTCTGCGGTTGTTGGCAACCCACAGGGTCTGGATCCTCGAGTCATAGTTGACATGGCCAAACATCTCTGGGTCTTCCTTGGCACCATTGACAAATCTAAAGGTAGAAAGAACGTTCTTGGTAATGACGGAGAGCAACTGGAACACGGTGCCATTCTTGCGGCCGATGACGATGCCATCATCAATAAAGGTGAGTGAAGATGGCAGATCGTCTCCACGGACACGGTGTGTCCAGAATGGACTCTTGTCATGAACGTTCCACAAGGTCAGAGTCGAATCCTCGGAAATGGTCGCCAGCGCAAAGTGAGGAACGTCAAAGTCGAACGCAACCAGGCGCTGCGAGAGTGTCAGCAGAGGAGAGACAGGTAAAGCTCCATGCTTACGGAAGGAATAGAGAAAGCTTGAGAAATGCGGTCGAGACCGATTTGCGGCTGAGGTTCGCCCCTGAATGTACGCGCAGCGTCTGCCAGGTCCAATAAATACATCCTTGTTTCAGAAGCAACCGCCAGGGTGTCAGCTTGTTTAGGATGCCACTTGACCGAATGCAAAGGATCAGCGTCCGCGCTCGGTACGATACATAGCAAGATGTGTCCACTAAAGACGCAAAATCAGCCTGAATGGACCACGAAAATCGCGTAGATACATACGGGACATCGTCCGTGATGACTTCGGGCAATTCCCAGACGACGAAACCACCATCAGAGGTCACACCCGCGAGTCTGTTGCCGTAAACGGCCATATCGATGACCTGGGTTGCTGGGGCAAAAACGGTGGGCAATTGCAGGAGGGTGCGATCGCCGCTGGAGCGCGAGATGACGCGAACACGACCCCTCGTCATGGCGTAAGCGATCCAATGCGTCGCACCGATAGTAGTTCCAGGCAAGAAGACAGGATCCTGCTTGACGAGCGCAATGGCAGTCGACTTGACGGCATCCCTGGGTGCCTGTATCTCATCAAGGGGTTGAGAGACATCAAAGACGATCGTTTGCGGCTGGGGACTGGATGACGTTGAGTCTGGAACCAACGAGGAGACGTAACTGTGCGTACCTGGGGCTTGAATGAGGCTTGGGCTTGTTGACGGGCTTGGCTCGAGCGTCGTTCTTCCAAGTTGGGCGTGGGCCTGGAGAGCCCTCCTTGTCACGTCTGACGGGGGCGACGGGTTGCGGGGACTCTGCGGATCTACCGTGTGGACGGGGAGGCTGAACGGGGAGTTTGGGTGGCGAAGCGCGGGGAGAGGAGACGAGGGAGGGCTTTGGGGGGAGGGGAGGAGGGGGCATGGGACGAGATTGTTGTTGGGACTGTTGGTTTGGTTCCACCTGGGGATACTCTTCTGTGGTGCTATATGGGTCGTACGAAGGGGAGGGTGGTTGAGCAGGATAGGGCGCCTGGCCGCGGGTGAGTTGTTCGATGAGGTTTTCGACCGACTTTCGCTTTGGGTCGTTGAGTGAGCCGAGGGACGCGGACGTCCAGGAATCCTCGTTGGCGCTGGACGAACTCGCAGGTGGGGCAGGTGCGGGCTTCTTCTTTACGGCGGTTCCGTTTGACGCGAGAGCATCGAACGGGGAGAAGAAGTCAAACATGGACTTGCGCGGGGACGGAGGAGACTGCTGCTGCTGAGGCTGCGAGACGGGGATGGACTGTGGCGGCGGGGGGAGCTCCCTCGGAGGTTCCTGGGGGACATAGGCGTCGGCGGGGTGATAGGGCTCCGGTGGGGGCTGTTGGAGGGGGGCAGATGCGGGGGGAGGGTGGGTGGGCACTGCTACGGGTTGTGGGTCGTGGTAGTTCGATCTGGGTGGTGCGCTGTCGAAATGGTCAGTAAAGAACGTATCAAAGTAGTCCCAGGACGCCATGGGGGCAAGACAGAGGAGATGGAGGGGTAGAAAAGGACGAGGGGTGTGCCTCGTGGGTGAGGCGAGGCATGTCATGATAATCTGCGGAGGACTCACCCTGCCATGAGCTGCTCGAGGAGGATCTTGCCCTGTGTTTCGCTGCTGTTCGAGGGTGACTGGCCCGAGCGCTGGGAGGAGGAGGTGGGCGGTGTCGGGATCTGCTGCTGGTGCAAAGGTTGAGGTGGGATGGAGGGTTGTGCGGGGAGTGTGGAGGCAGCGGGGTAGAGGAGGGACAGGAGGGCGCTCTGTCTGTCTGCGGCGGAGGGCGAGGAGGAGGTGGAGGAGTGATCCTGGTGCATTGCTGGTGTGGGTGGTGCCGAGTTGTTGGCGGGTGGGGTCGAGGATCTGTCCATCATCATCATCGACGGGGAGGAGGAAAAGAGTTTTTATTTTTTTATTTTTCTGTCCTCGTTGACCACACGAGGCAACCCTAGCACAGCCACACTTGTTCACCCTCTTACCATGACATCCAAAGGCTGGCTCAACCTCGAATCCGCAGGTGGTCTCGTCCCAGACACGCACTTTTTCGAGGGCGACTCTGCGTTCAAGTTTCTCGGTCTCACGCGAACACAGAGACTCTATGGCTTTGTCGGGTGGTACTGCCCTCGTCTCTGTCCCAACCTTGGCTGATGTCCCCTAGCCTCATCTTTGGCTTCGTGCTCAGTCTGCTCGGCAGCATTTTGTTGTTCGTAGGACAACTCGGCAGCTTTGCAGGTATGTCTGCCACGCACTTTTCGTTCCCGTCTTACCTTGCCAGTCCTGTACACCATCGGTATCATCATCTCTCTCGTCGGGACGGGTTTTCTCATTGGCGTAAGCAACCTCATCTTGAGCCACGCAGTGGCTGACCATGTCAATTATAGTTTGGAAGCCAAATCAAACTGGTAATTCTGTATCTTTCTCCACTCCATCCCCTCCTCTGACCCCGGCGCAAAGATGTTCAAACCAGTCCGTGTCCTCGCCACCATCATCTTTCTCGCCTCCATAGGTCTCGTTTTCGTCGGTGCCTTTGTCATCCGGAGCGAGGTCCGTCCCCTAGTCCACTACCCTTCTCACACTCACTCGCCACCACCCAGATCCTTTGCATCGGTAAGTCCCGCGCAGCACCGCTCGTCTCCTCCTCACGCCTCCTCCGCAGTATTTGTCATCATAGAGTACCTCGCATACACCTGGTACTGTATATCTTACATCCCCTATGCCCGCTCCGCAGTCTTGAAGGTCGTAGGCATGAGCTAAACTCGATACTGACAATGTTACGGACCTGTCCCCTTAATCGATAGTATTTGCTACCTGATAGAACTATAATCGTCTACAATCGATGATCCGTAAGCGATACACTTGTTCATCTTACCCCCTGAACGAGTTCTTCATCCCACGCAACCTGTCCATGATCGTAGATTCGTCCCTGGCCATCGTAGCGTTCCTGCGGGGCAAATTCACACATCAATCAGACAGCCACGAGACAGCGACTCACTTGACTGCCTCGCTATCTAGCCGCATAAACACGTTCCATTCTTTTTCATCCCCAATAGTAGACAGTCCCGTCGTAACTTTGTTCTCTTCCACAAGCTTGGCAAGTCGCGCTATTCCTGGATTAGCCGAGTCGACCGATTTTCCAAAGGCGACGCTCCCGGCAGTGTACTCGTGACCATTGTACACCACCGTCTCATCCGGCAACGTTCCCAAGTACGAAAGCGCTGCATCCATCTCTTTGCCGTTGCCTTCAAAGAAGCGGCCACAACCCCCTGCGCGCGTCAGGTCACGGGCATCCACAGCACGGAACTGACAGTCTTTTACCTTGGAAAAGCGTATCGCCAGTGAAAACCCCGCCAGACTGACTCTTGTCAGACGCGTCTGTGATATAGTAGCAGATGGAGTCCTGTGTGTGGCACGGCGTTGCTAGACATCTGTTTGACGATCAGCGCTCAGCACTTGTGCTCGCTTAGCGTAGGGGACAGCATACCTGACGTGCACATTATCCCCAATCACAAACTCGTCCTTGTCCTTGACTAGCTTGGTCATTGCAGTGACCTGCGTGCTCCCCCCGTAGATGGGTACACCAGGGTACTCCGCAGCCTAGGCAGCACACATGGTATCATGTGGATAGTGGAGCTGTGGACAGAGCACTCACAAAAGTCTAGTTGCCGGGAAAGGGTAATGAGGTGATGGGGTGGTGAGCAGCTGGAGACGAACCTCATTCCCGCCACTATGATCGTGGTGATGGTGTGTTGTTAGTGCGGCTACCAACGAAACCCCCAGCCGATCTGCAGCAGCCCGTACTTTTGACACGTCGTACGGGTCGACAGCGGCCGCCTTGTTCGAGGGCTGGTCGATGATTAAATAGGCATAGTTGTCCTGTCTGACGGGCACGGGCACGACTTTCATGGATAAGCGTCTGATTGATGTGAGTGGTCGTGGAAAGGGGAAGAGCGGTCGCATGAGCCCCAAGGCGATGCACGAAATCATGATGGAGAATGATATTTTAGTGCCTCTCTAGCTGATACCATCCCAGGCGCTGCTTTTTGTGAGGCTTTTCAGTCGACGCTTAGCTTCCTGCGTCCAACGTCACCTAAATGTCGAGGCCGAAAGACGTGAGCACCGTGGTCGTAAACTAAGTTGGCATTGACCTTGGACATTTACCAGATTGGCCAAATTGGTTGTCCACCATGCGACGCTCTTGCTTCTACTAGCAACTCGCCCACCTCTACCTATTCCTCCACCTCGTCCTCTACAAGTACATCGTCCTCCACTACACCCACCGGATCCCCCATTGTCGCAGCTGTATCCTCCAAGTCTGATGCAGGCGCAATCGCTGGGGGTGTGGTCGGCGGCGTCGTATTGCTCGTATTACTCGTCCTAGGCGCCCTCCTCTACCTACGCGCGCGAAAGCGCAAGCGCACACCGCCCTCGTCCGAATTTTTGAACTCCATCAAGGCCGGCGCCCCGCCCGTCCTTCGTCTCGGCTCAGGCGCCGAGTACACCCCTTCAGAAAAGGGCGGTGCATACACACACTATCCTCCCTCCGCCCCCCCTCCGTTCACTCCAAACCCGTATTATACCAGTTCACCCGACACGAAATTCCCAGACGAAATCATGGTGACAGATATTCCATCTGGGCGGCCGAGCCTTGACGTGGAGCAGCCTCTCCATCCTCAGAGATTTTCAGCGCAACACCGCCCGAGTACGAGTATCGGGAGTAGGCGCGAGCTGTGGGGGAGCCAGGGCGAGTTATCGCCAATGCGCCATTCACCGGCAAACACGGATTCTGTTCTCCATTTCGCGCCCCGCTTCTCGTTGGACGATCCTCCCGCGACCCCGCCTTCACAGTTCTCCCACTCGCCACCGTCGCTGCATCCATTGCGTCGTCAACCGGATCCGAGCACTTGATTCTGTGTACATACCATGGCTGTAGTTTTGAGTCTGTACTTTTTCGTACCTGTGTAGCGTCGATTACGTAATCAATATTCGAAGTGACTAGGAGACATTTTTATTTTGGTCAAGCTCAACGTGGAACATGTTGGATCACTGCTCCATCTCGCACAAGGGTACGTCCTCGAGCCATATTCAAGACCTCGTTCGAACCCTTTTTTTTGTAGGCGGTGTCGTACTTTGGTCGCGCTCCTTTACGCCAGAAGCATCTCATATCACTTCCTCCGCTGCATCGCCGGTCAACTCTCTTATCCGCGAGGCACTCATCGAGGGCCGAACCACAGAAGAAAAGTACGAAAAGGACGGTTATGCAGTCAAATGGACGTTTGTCAATGACCTCGAGCTCATCTTTGTCGTACGTCCCCGCCCGAACACGCCCCTCTGACTCGGATGATGTAGCTCCAACAGGTCGCATACCAGCGCATCCTGCAACTCACCTATGTCGATGACCTCCTCACGGCCATAAAAGCGCTGTTTATCAAGCTTTTCGAACCTTTTCTCGCCACGTTTGTTGCATCGTTGCATGCCATGAACAGCGGTAAACAGGCGCCGAGTGCCGCGCGGGATCTGTCTGCCCCTTGGAACTTTGCCAAGGCGTTTGAAGGTTGGGACAAGGTATTCGACAAACTCCTCAAGGGCATCGAGGAAAAGGCGGTACAGGTAACGGTGCTCAACTCGGGCGCTTGTACAGGTTATTCATGCTGCGGTGCATAGGAGCGCAAGTCCCGCTTGAGGCCGGTCACGTATGCCGAACCGAGTACGCCTAGTCCTCCTCTGGACGATCTCGTTACATGTGCGTTTGTGTTTTCTTTCTTCTCTCTCCTGATGTACATGTGTGTTGCAGTGCCATCCGAGTCCCCGGATGTCCCGCAAGACGAGCAACAGATTGCGAGAAATGTACAGGCGCTGAAAGATAGGTTGCGTGGTCGAGGGGGTAGGCGCGGTGGTAGGGGGATCTCGCGCGTCGATTCAGGGAGCGGGCGAGACGGCGTCCCCACGTCAGAGTGCGTCCTCTCCAAGTTGGCTCATCACACCATCTCATCCCGCCCTCTAGCAACGAGTCTACCAAGCGAAAACCGAAATCAAAAACAGGACGAAAATGGGGTGACGAGACCCCCAGCGAATCCGACATGGCGTCGCTGGACTTTAGTCTCGATAAATCAGACTCTGGCGCCAACGGGCGCCCGACGTTTGACTTGCAGAGTCTCGTTGACGAGGCCTCTTTGGGGACGAGAACCAACGATGGGTTGTATGAGGTCAAGGATTGGGACTTTGGTTCGCAAAATGACGAGACCAACAACGTGATCGCGCGAGCCCTTGAATCGGACGCGCCGAAACAGTCAGGAAGGTCTCTGGGTTCATTAGGATCCCTCTTTGCGCGTCTGACGGGGTCAAAAATACTGACCGAAAATGACTTGAAACCAGTGCTGGACGGTATGAAGGAGCATCTCATGAAAAAGAACGTCGCGAAAGAAATCGCGGACAAGGTGTGCGAGGGCGTCGGCGAGAACCTCGTTGGCAAAAAAGTTGGCGGTTTCCAAAGTATGTGTGTTTGAGCTGTCACGGTACTCTTGCACTCAACTCGTGTGTAGCGACGAACAATGCCGTTCGTACGGCGTTGTCTACTTCCTTGACAAGAATCCTCACACCCAAGACCTCCACCGATCTATTGTTGTCCATCCGGACGAAGCTCACATCCCCTCTCCCTTCCTCCCAACAACGAATCCCGTATAGCATCGTTTTCGTGGGTGTCAACGGTGTCGGCAAAAGTACCAACCTATCCAAGGTTTGCTTCTGGCTCATCCAAAACGGATTGCGGGTCCTGATCGCTGCTTGCGATACTTTTCGGCGAGTATATGCGTCATGTTCTTTTCGCTCTCCCCTCAACTCGTTTGCAGGAGTGGTGCTGTCGAGCAACTCCGAGTTCACGTGCGCAACCTGAGCATGCTCGGAGTCGACGGCGCGACCAATAGCAAGGGCCGAGTGGAGCTCTATGAGAAAGGGTACGGCAAAGATGCTGCAGGGATCGCCAAGGAAGCGATTGCACACGGTTGGTCTTGTCAACAAGGCTACCGCTTGAACTAACCCCGGCGTAGCGAAAGACAATGGCTTCGACGTAGTACTCATCGACACGGCTGGTCGTATGCAGGACAACGAGGTATGGCCGTTGTTTGTCCCTCGTTTCATGCCGCTCATGCTCGATATGCATAGCCGTTGATGAGGGCGTTGGCCAAGGTAACTCCGCCTATCTTTTGGCTGCATGGTTAATAAATGATGCGTTGACACGTCATAGCTCGTCTCCGTCAACAGCCCAGACAAGGTCATCTTTGTCGGAGAAGCCTTGGTAGGTAATGAAGCTGTCGACCAGCTGACCAAATTCGACCGTGCATTGCGTGATTTCTCGGGCGCCTCTACGGGCAAGAGCCGTGGGATTGACGGCATGCTGATCACCAAGTGGGACACCGTCGACGACAAGGTTCGTCGCTCCACATGGATCATGGATGAGGCCACTCGTGCTGATCTGTGTTCTAGGTCGGTGCTGCGCTTTCCATGACTTACGTCACAGGCCAGCCCATCATCTTCTTGGGCTGTGGTCAGGTTCGTGATTGTCTTTGTCTGATGGTGATGTGACGTGAATGGGACTGATGCACCGTAATGCTTAGACGTATACCGATTTGAGGCAGCTGAGGGTATCTAATGTGGTCCAGGCTATTTTGAGCGATTAGAGCCGTACAACCATCGTGGTGCGGTCGTTTTGGAAATCAGTACCATGGAGCATATCCGTTGCGAGTACCGATCTTTTTGGAAAAATCGTATCCGTGTGCGCAGGTGCGCACCAAGAATACATCTTCTTGATCACCGCCGTTGGTTGACGTGGATGATAAGCGCCCCGTTCTAACCCGGCTGGTAGGTCATGTGGCGGACAAGGACGGGGATGGTGAGGACGTGTGTAAACGACCCTTGACGGTAACCGTTGCACGTGTTGGCTGACGTCCCGCTGCCAGTGCATGTGCGCCATCGACGTTTGTGCGGTCTTGTGATCCTGTCTGAGATAGCGTATATGCTATTGCGGGATAATGTGTTGCGGCTCGCACCGCACTCGGCGGCGTTCCGATCGGACGAGAACAAATACGCGAGTGCCGCGACTCAGGTAACAAGAGCGCACTGGCACACTGGTACTGGCATGGGACGGCTTGAACGCGAATGCCACGTCGTACAGCCGTGTTGGCCGACAGGTGCAAGTGTTGTGTTTCGGCCTGAAACCCGGCCGTTTTTTATGGTCTACGCAATGACATGTCGTATCACAGTCAATGGGTGTGTGGCCCATCTTACTGGGCCTCCACAAGCCAACTGTGTCATTCTCAATGACGACGTCACTGTCCATTCCACAAGTGGAAGAGCAAACAAAACATGGCAAGCCGCATCGTACGTATTTGAGATCGTCCGACGCGCGGCACGCCAAAGTATGCGTTGCGAGTCGACTCGGATATGGGATAAGAGCAGCGTCTCGGAGCAACTTGTCGTGCCGCATCACACCACACATCGGAGAGGAACGGAACGAACGGTGACACGACGTCAACGTTTTGGTCAGTTTCGTTTGCGTTCACGGCCATCACGTTGAATATGACATGGTCTCCGGGGTTTGAACTGCTTTTGGAGGCTGTGGGCTGGGGTGAAGACTTGATACAGGACAGGCAAGATGGCCTTTGAACTTCGTACAGTCACGGTGCCAGTGGGCAGTGTGGGTTGCTCGAATCTTATCTTATCTTGTCTTATCCAATGTACTGCAGACGAAGTAGTCGATATGGCATAAACTTCAGTTATGCTAATGTAGTCTCTGGTAGTATATCGGATAGTACACCCGCCTGTCACGCGGGAGAGCGGGGTTCGACTCCCCGCCAGAGAGACTCTTTTTTTTTTTTTTTTGAATAAAAAAAAAAGTGTACATGGGATATGAACGCAACGTCTGCTAGCTCGGAGGGTCATTTTCTTCAAGCCATTTTCGCACCTCCTTCTTGTTCATCATGTTCATGACCCGAAGACGCTCCTCCTGCGTCCGCTCGCGATAAAGCCGCATGATCTGTCCACAGACGCTCCACACGTCATCCCATGGGGCATCAAACAAGTCCCACCAGCAGTTGGGTGGCGTGGACGGAAGCGCAATCCCCAAATGACGTACAGCAAGCAGGATGGCAGCGCTGACGATGGTAGGCACGGCGTACACTGCATACGCCGGCGTTTGCAATCTAAGTACGCCGTCAAGGGCTGACAAGGGCCAACGCACACACAACACATGTACGCACGCGTCATTCAAGTAACCCCACGCCTTGGCACACGTGTCCTTGTGGTTCGTAAGGCCGAGCACGCGGAGATAATTGATGAGCGTGCCATAGGGCAATACGACGTGCACGTTGAACCCGAGGCGTTTGAGGATCTGCATTTCGGCGACGACGATGGCGTCTTTGAGGTCGTAAAATGTGTTGCCAAAGTAGGACATGGGCGCGTATTTGAAGGGCTCCGTGTGCTTGCGGGGCGAGAGTGTGTGCGTGGTGCGTTGGAGGAGGAGGTCGTAGACGTTGATGAGGTCTCGGATTCGGAGCGGGCATTCTTCGAGTTTGGAGGCGAGGTAGAGGGCGCCCATGCCCACGTCCTGTCAACGAGCGCAAGGGTTCAAAGGCAACGATGGGAGAAAGAAAGAGTGGCGCCTGACACCTATGCTGAACTGCTTCATCGAGGATGTGTACCAGAAACGTTGGTACAGGATTTGGGCGGTAGCGACGGCCACCTGTTTTCTGGGGGACGAGCAGCGCGTCATGTGTGGTCAAAAGGGAGGAGGTCCGGACACGCACTGTTTGAGAAGGACGCCGGCTTGGTGTATGAGTTTGCAGCCGAACGCTCTGAGATCTTCCTCTAACTCGCGTGGAATACCATCTTCGCAAGAAGGCGTGCGTTCGGCTTGGGCGAGCGTTGCGAGCGGGACGAGGCCAGGAGCAACCATGGGAGGAGCATGTAAAGCAGGCCAAACAAAAAAAGTGACATTGTATTAGAAACGCGACTACATAAGCTTTGCAAAGTCCTCGTCTACATGTCCAATCTTCCCCCCAAACCCGAGTTTGCGAGGACAGCAAACGCATGGCCCGAGCCGGGCGACGAGCGGCGTCCGAGTGGACGCGCATCACCAGACCGGTATTCGTATCAGCGCGACGACAGAGACAGGGACAGGGACAGAGATGCACGAGAACGTGAACGCGAACGCGGGAGCCGCTCGCGTTATGCACCCAGTGGGCCACGGTCGCCTCATCGTTCTGCGGATACTTATGTTACCGGTTCTCGTGATACATATCATGGGCGGGACTATCGGGGCTATGATGATGCCCGTGCCCGCGACGACCGCAGGAAAGAGTGGGATCGTGACCGAGACCGAGACCGGGACAGAGAGAGGGACAGGGAGAGGGATAGGGAGAGGGGATACTACAGACGAGACACCTGGACACGGAACGACTACAGTCCAAACCGCCCCTCTCAAAGTCGAAGAGGCTATGGTCCCAGAGACGGTGACTGGCGCGGTCATGATGACTACAGAAGAGACAGAAACAGGGAACGAGGGAGGAGTTGGGACCGTGACGAACCACGGACCAGAGATCGCGAACACGACCGACGACATCCTTCGCCGGGCTACCGTCCCGCACCACCATCCCCGCGCCGTGGTGAGTCCACAGTCGCACATGTTGCTGCATGCGCTCAAGAGTGTTAGACTATCATCGCGAACCTCATTCTTCTCCTCGCCGACCTCGGCCGCCGTCTCGGGCAAGGCGCTCTACTTCTCCGAGAAGTACGGGCAACAGGTCCCGTAAGTCATCACCCTTGTCTCGCGCGCGGCCTGAGCCGGTAGATACCCCACCTCGCGATATTCCTCGGCCTTCGAAAAGCCCATCCCCTCGTAGAACAAGCCCTAGCCCAAAGGAATGTCCACAGCCTGCGCCGAGCCCTGCGAGGTCAGATCTCGAGCGCCGGTCTGTCGAGCCCGAGAGAGAAGACGGCCCTGTTCCCAACAAGGTAGAAGAGCAACCCGTTGAGGATGCCATTATTATGGATGGCCCGATGGACGTCGAGATGACTACGGAGCCACCTATCAAAGAAGAGGATCGATCTGACCAGCCAGACGAGGAACTACACGGAAAGGGAGAATCAATCCGGACAAGTTCGCCGACGGAGTGCCAGCAGCAGGAATCATCACCAAGCCATGAAACTGTTGCGGAGCCATCAAGCGAGGCGGCTGTCACACAACCATACTTGCCAACTATTCCCAGGTACGATGCGAAACCCAGGTTTAGCGCCGCATATGAGAGCGAGGCAAGTCATTCTGATCGGGATGGGCTGATGGATGGCTCACGATGCCATTTCTTAAAAATAGTACACCCGGGTGGAAGCACATCGCGCACATGCCGCAGCAGAATGCCGACGGTGCTTTAAAGCGAGCCGTCGAGCATTTCATGAGCTGGAAATGGCCACGCTGGACTTGCGTGCAGCGCAGCATCGCCGAGAACTCGCGGAATCACACCGTAAAAAGGCACACCATGGACAGCTTGGAATTGATGCCGAGAGTGTGGTGAACAAATGATCGTGATCGTAATATATTTGTAGTACATTAACGCGAACACGAGACATGATTACACACGACGTGGATTCCGAGATGGATCGGAGGGCAACGCAGAGAAGAAACCGGCGTTCTGAAACGAACGGATGAGTCAGAGCTTGGCATGGTGGACACAGGCCATGGCTGCATTGCCTCGAGTTGTGCTGCGGCACAGGGGTAAGACGAGGGATCGAGCGGTGAGTAGAATGATCACTGACTGTGACACACTGCCGGTGGTTCGTGGGGGGAGACCGCCGGTTGGTCGTCAAACGAATACTGTGCGCAGGGATGTTGCTAAAAAGAGAAATGAGGCGGTGAAATGGAGATAAGACAAGAGTACGGACCGAGATGAATGCATGCAGGACGGCGTTGGAGTCAGATTTGGGGACCATCGGTGGCGAATGGAAGAGAGTAAGGTGGCCGTATGACGTATGAGGCTGTGGTAAAGAGGGGAACCTCGCGGGGAGCGGTACCAAGGGTGCATGTGGGTGACAGGCTCGAGTATGATACAGTAAGTATGATGCAAGTACATATGCGGCGTGTATGCGAGTTGCCACCTGGCACGATCAAAACGGTGTGGGTGGCATCAAGTAAGAGGAAGAGGGCTGCAGGATGACACTATGTGAGAGAATGATGGAGAGGGGCGAAATTAGCTACCTTGCGTAAGAAAGCCAGGAGAGTGCGCGCATATAGCCAGCCTATGTGCGGGTGCGGTTGTTGCCAGCGCGATGGGAAGGGATAGGGTGGTCCCAGGGACGATAGCAGAGACGAGATCTGCATCGGTTGGTACCGGGACGACGCTTTGGTTGCGGGGGGGAGATGGCAGGGTCGTCGCCGTCGATATGTTCGCGCTTCCGCTTCGCGGGACGGTGGGTGTACGGGGGATGGGAGAGGTCCTCGTCTGTGTCTGGGAGATCGAATTGGAGGAATGTGGGTGAGTGGTACGGGAGAGGACGTGGTGCGATGAGGGGGACGTTGCACACGACGTGGATGGTGTCGGGTGAGGGGGAGGAGGAGAGGGACGAGCAGGAGTCTGAGGGGGAGAAGAGGGCGGAGTCGAGGAAAGAGGGGGGCTGGGGAGGGAGCCAGTGGGGGATGAGGTTGTCGATGGGGGAGAGGAGGAAAGGATGCATGATGGGACGGGGCTGATCTCATCTTTGGATTTATTATTTTAAAGGAGTGGTGCAGAGAATGACCATAACGTAAAGACATGTCTCATACAATGCCCTCCATCATCAGCCACGTGCTCAACACCCACCGCTATCCCTACTTCATCCGTCGCAATTCACGCGGCTCTCTCCCCGTATATTCAGACATTCGAAACGGTAGAACGCGCTACCTGATAGCGATCAGAAACGTGCAAGGACGTGCCAACGTGAATCCCTTTTTTTCTTTCTTTTTTTTCTTGCTCACCCTCCCCAGTCGCTTGCACAGGACCTCAAGCAATCTCTGTTTGATCCATCATCACCACAGGCTCAGCGCCTCTCTGTCAAGGTCCAGCACCAACGGCACATCATCCTCTCGGGCGGCCGCTTCAAGCGGGACGTGGTGGCGTGGCTCACAGCCAAGGGTTTCTGATCCAACTCCCCGCTTAGCACCACAGTGTCCATGCTGTTGCCGGCTTTTTCACGGGTTTCACTATTCTTGTCATCACTACAGTATACATAGCCATCTTGTCTGCGTACGTGGACCGACATGTCGTTGTCAATGCAGTCGATTGTATGTCATGTTCATCAGGTCCAGGTACCTTTTTTCTCGTCTCCCCCGGGCGTTCCGAGCGCTGCGCCCCAGGCAACTGCATTCAGGATGCTTGATAATGTGACAACTCTCTTTGCAACTCGTGCTCCTAAATTCGTAATCTTTTTGGCTTGACATGGGAGTCTGTTCCGTTCCCGAAATCCGCCTGTCGTCTCTCTCTTGTCCTGACCCACTCCACCATGTCTGTTCCTGTCCCCCCGACCCCTTCTCCGCCCTCCACGAACCCACTCACCACAGCTCCCACCCGTGTCGCTCAGCGGGACGGTGGAAACACCAGTCTGGGCACATTTGGTGTATGTTTCAGTCCCTTTTCAGTCCCGATATCACCGTATTCATGTCCCCTAGGTCAAATCTGGCTTGGCACAAATGCTCAAGGTACTTCACAGTCCACTCTTCCCCCTTTTCTTTCCTGTCACACGTACGTGCCTGCTGACTCCATTGGGTCTTAGGGAGGCGTCATCATGGACGTCGTCAATGCCGACCAGGTACCTTTGATGCAATCCCAGCAAGCCGCTGGCTCAGCTGATCCTGACCACCCATAGGCTCGTATCGCGGAGGAAGCGGGTGCCTGTGCCGTCATGGCTCTTGAACGCGTTCCCGCAGATATCAGAGCAGAAGGGGGTGTCTCCCGAATGGTAACGTCACGCGATATCCCTTTTCTGAAAACACCCAGCCCATGTCGATACTGCAGAGCGACCCTGCGATGATCAAGGATATCATCAACACGGTCACCGTCCCTGTCATGGCCAAAGTACGCATTGGCCACTTTGTCGAGGCACAGGTACGTTTGACATGTCCCAGTCGTGTATATATGACACGGTGCACTCTCCCCATATCAGATACTGCAAGCGATCGGTGTCGACTACATCGACGAATCCGAGGTCTTGACCCCTGCAGACGAAGACCACCACATCAACAAGCACAATTTCAAAATTCCCTTTGTGTGCGGCGCCCGCGATCTGGGCGAGGCTCTCCGTCGCATCTCCGAGGGTGCGGCCTTCATCAGGACAAAGGGTGAGGCAGGTACCGGCAACGTCGTCGAGGCTGTTCGTCACCAGCGTGCCATGATGAGCGAGATTCGCAAGGCAAGCGTCATGAACGAAGAAGAACTCTACGCGTATGCAAAGGAAATACAAGCCCCGTTCCATCTATTAAAGGAATCCGCCCGCCTCAAACGGCTCCCCGTCGTCAACTTTGCCGCGGGTGGTATTGCAACGCCCGGTACGTACACAGCACCCCCCGTGGGTACGTGATGCACCTTTAATGTCTCGTCACAGCGGACGCTGCGCTCATGATGCAGCTTGGCTGTGATGGTGGTGAGTCGACGTCTCGCGAGCATGATTTGCACCCCAATAACCACGTGTATTCAGTGTTTGTTGGATCCGGTATCTTCCACGTACGTCCTTCCTGTGCATTCTTGGCCTGAAACCTCATTGCATCCATCAAAGTCCGGTGACCCAGCCAAGAGAGCAAAGGCCATCGTCCAAGCTGTACGCACACTGCATTTCCGCACATCTGACCCACTTACACTTGACACCGCAGGTCACACACTACAACAACCCAAAAGTGCTTGCCGAGGTACGGAATACAGATGAAACACACGATTGACAGGAACCTGAACACCCGCAGATTTCCGAGGATCTTGGCGCACCCATGGTCGGTCTTACAATGTGAGCGTCATAAAGCAACTCTACAACACGGTATTTCTCATTCTCCATCCTACAGTGACAAGAACATGAAAGGAGGTCGTCTCGCGGAAAGAGGACGGTAGGTTAGGTTAGATAGCGGTTAGATGTACAGCACTAGATCACATGTAAAACATCTTCTTCAACATATTGCTGTGCGCCCCCTGGAAGCCGCTCCTCCATCGCTCGATGTTGAAGCTGCTTTTACCGGATGTAACCGAGGCAGAACTGTCGTCGTACTTGAGCTCGGGGGCGAAATGGAAATTGGCGCGACTGCACACGAGCTATTTCATGGTCAGCATGCTATTGACAGCCAATCGATCCACATACATCAGCATCTACAGGTCAAAGTGAGTACGAATCACGACGACGCGCGAGGCAGACTCACAATACACGGGAGCCGGTATGGACACAGAGCGCGTCGCTCGGGCATACGCATGGCACAAGGCAAAAGAGAGTTCCTGCAATCTAAAACGACATTTGAGTCTACACCCGAGCTTGCTCGTGGGGCACATCACCACTCACACTTCCCTGTCGTTGGAGAAATTCTCGTCCTGGATGACAATGTAATGGGAGGGTCTGCTCGCTAACAAGGCCAACGTCACGGTCACGAAATGTGCGACAGTACGCGCGAGTCGACTTACTTCCTAACAACCCGCCGTGGGAGAGCAGGTAGTAGTCCTTGGCGATCGGGTTTCCAATGCCCTCGTCAGCAACGAATCCAGCCGGGCAGTTTCCAGATTTGTCCGCGTCTCTCCTACGAGGACAATGGGTACAGCGCGAGATGAGAAGAGATGGAAACCTACTCATTCTGTGGGAAGAACCGAACATGGTGACTAGAAAGCATATGTTGAGATAGGTTTTCGTAGAGGCACACACGAAATACGGACCGCTTGCCCACGACGATAAATGTCACAGAGGGTCGTCTCGCTTGAGGTGGCAGACCTCTCTCCTTCCAAATCTTTTCAATTGCATCTTTGAAAAGGAAACAGTTAGAATAATGCGTGCTCAGAACGAGGAGAGGGATCTTGACCTTTGATGTCTTTGAACTCTTTCTCCGCAACGTTGCGATATTCACCTTCGGACAATCCATCTCGGAAAAATACAATTTTCTCAGGGGCTTTTCTATGTTCTTGGCCAAAATCATCAAGTGCTCGCTAATGAACAACTCGTTGGTTTCTGTCAAACTGCCTGAATATGGAGAACAACTCACAAAGATCATGTATTGAAGTTGTTCTATAGTCTCCATACGGGGTGGCTGAATTGTTGTATAGGCACGATATTTCATGGCTTGACGATCATAAGATGCTACAAGCGAAGCAACGGAAGGTTGATCGAGCACACCGGGTGCTGGATGTCCGACATCAGCCCCTGTTTTCAGTCAGTTAATCTGGCTATGTAAGAGGGGGTTCGAAAGTCACCCATGATCATGTAGGCACTCTTGGCAAGATTCATTAAAACTGAAGCATTGGGTACTGCATTGACACCACCCAGCTTTGCATTGATCCTTGAGGCAGAAATATCAGGGACTTGTTCTAAAAAATTCTTCGTACCTACTTCATGGCCACATTGTTGCAGTATTGATCATTGGCCCGAGCAACCTTATCAACACGCACACACTGTGTAACAACCTAGAATAAATGAAAGTCGTTTTACGCAGCCTCGGGAGCCTTGTAATACTTACCCCATGCAGAACATCTCCATAACGTTTTACATCAAATCGAATTTCCGCAGCAGAGGAGGGAAGAATAACCAAGATCATATCAGGCTGGCTAACATTGTGTGCTGCTGCGGCCTTCTTCGCAGCTTGAATTAAATCCTACATACACAGAAATGTGAGTCATGGTAATAGTCTTGGATCAAGTAACACAAACCTGAGTGACATTGGATCCATTTCCCGTGACATAGACCTGGAGAGGAACAATTGCTTCTGCAGTTCAAGTTAAGCTCACATAAAAGAATCGGAGAACATACACATTCCTATAATGATTGTGTGGTAAGAGAGGAGTCCTGCAAGCATTGAATTCTACATACCAAGCTTCTGGCAATTATCTGATATCATTCTCACAAACCTCTCATTCGCCGCTCTGTCCTTGGGATGACCATAGTCAACAACAGCCCAGCAAGCGATGCTTTGTGGCTCTCTAAACTGCTGATGCATTGCATTCCAAGACCCAAACCTTGGAGTCTATACTAAGATCAATACAACATTCAACCCGCTTTGAAAAAGGTCTTACCTGGGTACCACGTCTATATTGCATTTCAGGAGTTGATAAAACTTTGCCGTCGATCATAGTCGGCACCGTAGACACCTGCATCTCAGCATCTCTCACGTAAGGTGATGCAGCATAGTCCAAGGCCTCATAGAGTCATCAGAAGTGAGGACGTATCAAATAACCAATGTAGAATACTTACCGCGCCAGCACCTACGATGCCACGGCGGATAGACTCGAGCCGGGCCTTGGGCTTGTCGGAGGTAAATTCCACCATCTTCTTGGTCAATTCCGGCGGCAGCTTGCGGGTGAATCGCTGGTTGGGGGCGATGACGCACAGCTCGATGGGTACAATGCTTCCACCCCCAATTTTGACGCCAATGGCATCTGGATACCTGAGCGTGATGTTGTACGCTTCCCTGAAATAGGCCTATTCAAGGTGATCAACGAGCAAAAGGAGCGGATAGAATGTGGAAAGTACCTGAACTGTTGTGGTCTGTACGATACCTTCATTCTTGTCCTTGTTCCACTCGAACTTTTCAGATCCAGCATGGGGGACGACCGACAGAATCTTCTTCTTGTTCTTGCGGTGCGTGAATGTAACAAAGATCCCGCTGAAAAACTTCTTGAGCTTCGCAAGCTTGGGGTCTCTCTCACTCAAGTTGAGATCCCGAGGGTGCGTCGAACCCAAGAAGCTAAGCGCAACCTCGGGCATGGGTCCCTCTTGGTAGCTGGACCAATCGATGAGCAGCTTTTCAAGATCGTGCAAGGGGCTTACATGACGCCGCAAGACGTGTCGATGTTCACCAAGAGCGTTCGAAGCGTGGGACGAACGCTCCTGCGTACCCATCACAGTCAACATCCATAACCATCGTCAAATATCTGAAACCGACATACTGATAGTAGCCCCTGAAAACCTCAAGGCCGCCTCCAAGGACCCTACTGCCGGCCTCCCGACAGAAGAAAGCCTTCACGTTGTTAGGATATTTCCTAAGCAATGGTGAACATCACCAATCCAAACGTGCATCTAATTCGGGGAATGACTCACAAATTGGGGGCCTGGCGCACGATCAGTTGCACCAACGTGAGCGCAACGTCCGCGCGGGGAGTGAGTTGCGTGGTACGACCATCGATGAGGTGTTGGAGATCCCTTCGACGCCATAAATAAGTAACCAGTCAGAACAGAAATCAACCAACTTACTCAAAGCTGACGGGCGCAGCATCGACGCGTTTCAAGGTGACTCTGAAGACACCTCGCGATTGACCCTCTCTGGGGGCGCGGTCCGACATGTTGACATCAAACTATTGGATGCCTGATCAGAACACTCGACGTTTTCTAGCCTTGTGACCAACTTACCGTAGCCGCATTTCCAAAGGAAAGCACCTTGGGAGAGTATGCGATGGCATCGCTGTCGTAGATGACTTTGGGCTTAAAAACGTCTGGTTGTGTATGGTTTTGAAGTCTCTCAAAGATTTCGATACGTCGGCGCGCATCCGACTTTCTCGACAACTTGTCGGTATCGAACGCTAGAAAAAGTGGTCAACACGCATGAACGGATACGATGTATGGTTGGAGGTACTCACACACTGTGCGTGCGACCCCAGCAACCCCACGCGAAGAAGTGATTGAAATGATCAATGCCGCGTGGTGACGACGTGCTTGCGAAGCTCACCGTCATATTGATAGTATGGTTTCTTCGGGAGCCCTGTGATCTTGAATGAATTGGTAATGACCTGAAGCCGTCTATTGCCCTGGGGTGGGCCGCCGGGACGAGACATGGTATGGATGAAGCACGATTGAGAGGGATTGGTACGAAGGGGTGCTCTGACTGATAGAAAGATGAGCAGTCGGCTTTTGTAGTCCTCGCCTGTCTTGTCAAGATCGATAAGGAGGAACCAGTCCCATGCCCATGGGACGATCGTCCCGCGTAGCGAACTTGGCAATGGCAAAACGAAACCCTTTACCAAATACATCTCACCTCATATGACCGTCATATCAAACACTCTGGCTTCATTTCACACATTTCACGCATAATAAAGGCTAGTATTGAGAAAAAGGGACAAGCAACAGACGGAGGCCAGCTTTAAATGGAAATCAACACATGTCCAATCACACTTAGCAGTACTCTTACGGAGAGAAGGTAATATGTAAATGAAAGAATATCGCTCCTATTGTACCGCATGGGTGATGCTAACGATACCCTCGTATAAAGCTGATGAGTCAAAGAAACGTAAAAAAAACTGAGCCCGCTAGTACGCCACAGGTGTTCCAGTTTAGCAGCACCCGCCGGACTGCTGTTGCTGTACAGATTGGCCAGGGGTAACAGTGGAGGACTTTGCACCTCCAGCGGGTGTTGACGTGGATCCCATTCTGAAAGAATGATCGGTATCTCCATACGATACGCTTGGAAGCCATCTTACCTGTCTTTGATTTGCTTGGCCATGGTCAAGAACGCCTGTTCGACGTTCGTTGCGTTCTTGGCAGAGGTCTCCAAGAAAGGGATGGATAGTTGATCGGCAAATTCCTGGAGTAAAGTTGAGTAGTGTGCGTGAGGGTATATGAATCAAAAATGCATTACCTTTGCCACGCTATACTCGACCACCTTCTTGCTCGTAAGGTCGGACTTGTTCCCTACCAGCAACTTGTTGACACCTTCCGACGCGTACCGGTCAATTTCCTGAAGCCACTGTTTGACGTTCGTAAAAGTATCTAGAGGATCCGGTTGGTAACCACGGCGAGGGGGGTTTGGAGGAATTTTACCATTGTCCGTGACATCGTAAACGACGATGATGCCGTGAGCACCTCTATAGTAGGAAGAAGTAATGGTGCGGAAGCGTTCCTGGCCTATTTCACAGTCGTAAGAAAACATTGGGTGTAGGGCAGAAGAGCACGTACCGGCAGTGTCCCACTAGAGAACGACGCGTGTAGGTTAGTGTCAGCGATTGTTGTGAGGGATGATAACCAGTTCCAAGTGAGAATGTTCATGGGTGACTTTGAAGAACAACCAACGAACTCGAGACGGAGAGGCTGAAACAAAGACTCACAATTTGGAGCTTCACGGTCTTTCCTTCGAGCTCGATAGTGCGAATCTTGAAGTCTACGCCGATAGTACTGATATAGCTCTCCGTGTATGTGTCGTCTGCAAACCGAAGAAGCAGACAGGACTGGGTGGAAGATGCACTTTTGAGCAGGTTGAAGTAGATTGGCATAGGGTAAAACGAACCTTTCCGACACCAGAGTCACCGATGAGGAGGAGCTTGAAAAGGTAGTCGTACTCGCTGGTATGCATGTTGAATGTTGAGGGTGAAAGTGGCTTTGGACGTTGAGGTCGGTGGTTGAGTTGGCCTGGACGAAGGAGCGGTGTGCTGCGTGACGCGTGGCACTCTCGGTGTGACTCTGCCGAAACGCTTTACCGCCACATTTCTCCTCCGTCTCAAGCGGGTCTTCACTCATCCCCTTGTTGTTCGTGCGCCAGTTTGAGGGTCGTTATTATGGTTTTATTGCACACGCTGGTCCGACCTTTTTGTAAAAAATGAGAGCGACTGAACTGTAACGTCGGTTGTTGGTACAAACACGTTGGGATCTTGTGTCACCGCTTGGGTTTAACCTGCCTCGCATCACCAGCACTAGCTACGACGTCTATCTTGCTCAGAAATTATCGTAGCGAAGTGTTGCCGAGGAGGTTATCCCCCTGCAGCATGAAACACGTGACTACTATATCGACGCCGAGTTCCACAAGACAACATCGCGCTCTACACCCGTCTCGCACGCGTCCCTTCATTTCTGTTGCCTCCTTCTGATCCAAGCCCGACGTTTGAGACCGTTTGAATCATTTTAGGACCATGGAGCAATCATACCAAGCTGGTGTACGCCGACCGGACACGAAGAAGAAACTTGTCGTAGTGGGTGATGGTGCGCGGGATAGTTCGTTCGTGCTTCGCAATACCATTCAATGATATTATACTAAGGCGGGTGTGGAAAGACGTGTCTTCTCATCGTATACGCGGAAAACAGGTTTCCAGAGGTACGCATACATCCACACCTACTCTCGGTTTTGAGACTCTGAGAACGGCTGTCGGACAGTCCTATATACCAACAGTATTCGAGAATTACGTGACACAGATCCAGTTCGAGGGAAAGCTAGTAGAACTCGCGCTCTGGGACACTGCAGGACAAGAGGAATACGATCGATTACGACCACTGAGTTATCCAGAGAGCGACGTGATTCTCATCGTCTTTTCGATCGACTTTCCAGTTAGTCTCGGAAACGTTCAAGACAAGGTTTGCATTTCTTCATTCCTACGAGTTATATCCTCTGACTTGTGGTTTTAAGTGGTATCCCGAGGTAGCACACTTCTGCGAAGGAACGCCTCTCATATTGGTTGGCACAAAGGTTGACCTACGACGAGACGACCAAACACGACGTATGCTCAGTGCGCAGGGGCAAGTTCCCGTGTCAACGGAGCAAGGCGCCAGTGTGGCCAAGGAGATCGGGGCCAAGTACGTCGAGTGCTCAGCAAAGCTTGGAACTGGTGTCCAGGATGTATTCAACCTCGCCCTCAAGGAAAGCATGAAAGGCCGTTGGGGAAAGGCGGTGAAGCGGGGACGTTGTGTAGTTGTCTAGCCCCATGGCGTATGCTCAGTACGGACTGTCTCCCACTTAGAGTATTTGTACGCACAGATCTTGCTTGCTACTGCATCTTTGTCACATTCATACAAATCACATCTACCAGTTACTTTATTGTTCTTTGAGGTGACAAGACTGCAGCGCTGTTGCAACTCTCCAGGAACGGTTGACCAGCCACAGGAATGCCATGAGGATGACAGTCGCGGTCCCCATCTCGACAGAAAATAGGTCACGCTTGGAAGCGACAGGGACTTGAAGCGACGCAAGATACGACGACGCGCTTGGCACTGAGAAATACGCCAACGAACTGAGCAAGGTCGAATTTGCTAGAGGTGGCTCGGAGGAAAACACGGAAGACGATACACTTGCTAAAGCAACATCAGGAAATGGGGGTAGCATTCTATACAGCAGCGCACCAGAGGGGGGACATCCCCAGAAAAACGTGGGTGAAGGTATTGTGATTACCAGGGGATGCGTACCCGGCTCGCCATACCGCGCGTGGACAGGAATGTCCACAGAAACTTGTTTCGCTCCGGTGACAGTGGCATTTATGAGCAATAGGGAATTGGCGGTTTGATTAAGGGCGAACACGGGGAGCTCGAGATTCGATTCGCCCCAGAAGTCAAAGGAAAGACGGCGGTCCATGAGTTCATGTCTGTCGATGATGATGCTCTGGGGGATCGTGTACAACGCAAAGAAAGAGCAATCTGGTAGAGAAGGATCCAATGCAAATATTGTGGACAGAGTCGAGTGAAATCCGCGCTGCGGCTGGAGGGAGTGCGAGATCACTCTCGAGGACATCAGGGACAAAGTCGGACGTCCCTATTGAAACTTCACACAGGTGTTGACTTTTTAGCTCACTTGCAGATATCAGTGTAGCCGAAACGCGATGGAAGGTGATAATCGCTTTCATTTCCCTGCAATCACTTCACAGGATCCCCCAGAACCCCTTGGAATCCTCGACGACATGCAGGCGGATGGTCTCGCCGACGATGCCCTCCTTGCAAATCGGTCACACCCCCCAGTCATCTTTGGCGCTGGAGGTCCGATGTCCGTGTCCTCACTTAACCCGAGTTTATCCGTCTCATGCAGCGCATGACAGGCTGAAGCAGTTTGACGAATCTACTGCGTCTAGTCGCAAAGGATCTCAGGCACCAACTCCCCCGCGTTCCGTAGTGGGCATCGGAAACAAAGGTATGCATTCCTGGAACATCATTCTTGGCCGGTCTATCAACAAGTACCCCAAGTCGCGAAACCGGACTATTCTGAAGCCAAGATCGTGCTTGCCATGGTACACCGCTCTCGCCTGGTCCTATCCTGAGTGCTGACAGTGGTAACCAGGTCGGATTACCGGCACGGGGAAAGTCGTACCTCAGTAATAAACTCATGCGGTATCTCAAGGTTGTCATTCTCGTACCATGCAATAACCTGTCTGCTGAGTTGCTCCTAGTGGTTGGAATACGATGTTGAGGTAGTCAACTCTGCGAAGCGCCGGATACGCACACACTAAACTATATCCCAAGGTTTTCAACGTTGGACAGCTACGCCGTTCTCGTGCTAGGCAAAAGGCCTTACAGTTTGTGCTACCGACCGTTCGACGTTCACGGGCTCATGCTATCCAACAGGAGCGGCATCAAGGAGGATCACACAGCGAAATACTTTAGTCACGACAATGTCGAAGCAACCAGAGTCCGAGAACAGCTGTCGGAAGATAGTCTAGAGATGCTAATCCAATGGTTAAAGAAGGGCGGTAACGTAGGTATACATGGTGAGATTCTCTTCGAATGGTGTCGAACACCAGGCACTGAGATCCCAAAGATGCTACCAACAGCACACGAAGTCGGCGGTAAGCATCATGTCGTCATTACCCTTCATCGAACTTGATGGCGTCGCAGAGCCAAAATTGAAGCGCGAGTTGCCAAGGAAAGGGGGATGGAAGTCATATTCATTGAATCCGTCTCCAATGATCCTGCTGTGATAGCAGCGAACGTGGCTCTCAAAGTTTCTTCGGGCGACCCAGATTACAAAGATCTCCCGAAAGAGGTCGCTGAACGCGACTTTCTTAGGCGTATCAAGGCATATGAGGCCGTTTATGAGACCATCACAGAACCGCATCTTTCTTATCTTCGAATAACTGACGTCGGGAACGAGGTCACTCTATCGCGTATCAATGGATACCTGCAGAGTCGCATTGGCTTTTATCTCATGAATCTCCATGTGAAGCCCCGGAGCATCTTCTTTTCTAGGGTAAATCCTGCTTCCAACTCGAACGAAGTGTGTTTAAAACTGAATGTAGCACGGAGAAAGCCAATTCAACTTGGAGGGGAAAATAGGCGGAGATTCACCACTATCTGAACGTGGCCTCCAGTATGCCAAAGCACTCCCGGAACTCGTCCGTAAACATATTGGGGATGCGGCATTGACTGTAAGCCTATATTCCTTCCACGAATGATATTCCTTGTTTATGCTATGCAGGTTTGGACCTCTACTCTTCAACGTACAATCCAGACGGCACAATATCTACCCTATACTAAATTGACATGGAAGTCCCTAGATGAGTTAGATGCAGGAGTCTGTGATGGAATGACGTATAAAGAGATCGAAGTCAGTGAAGCTGGTCTTCCGACTTACAGATTCACTAACCCTTGGTTAGCAAGCATACCCAGAAGACTTTGCGAATCGTGACGAAGACAAGTTCAATTACCGCTACAGGGGAGGAGAGTCATATCGCGATGTTGTCGTGCGATTAGAACCTGTTATCATGGAACTCGAGCGACAAGAAAATATCCTCATCTTTGGCCATCAGGCCATCTTGCGATGCTTGTAAGCTTTCCTCGTGAATTATTCTGTTCTTTCCCCTCTGATCAGCCATGGTATAGATACGCGTATTTTCATGACATGCCACAAGCGGACCTCCCTTATATCAAAATCCCATTGCATACAGTAATCAAGTTGACTCCGAAAGCGTATGGCTGCGATGAAGAGAGGTATGGATCAATACTCAATCATTTTTTCTGTGGCTGAGGTGATCTTCCAGGTATACCTTACCCATAGGGGCAGTGGATACTCATCGACCCAAGCCGAGTGCTTCTCAATTGGAGGTGCCGTTGGCTTCTGCTGCACGGGAGTACTATGGAAGACGTATTTAGTGATCCGACTCAGACATATGAATCCTGAATGTCAATCATAATGACAGTGTCATCTTTTTCGCTTTCTCGGTCTGATGGTGATTCTTGAGGGCTACACAGAAGAAAAAAAGATTGTTGGTTATGAATGCTCGATTCAGGTTCCGGCCCGACCGGACCGGCAGGGTGTAGCTGGTTTGGACTCGACAGCCACGGTCTATGTCCACAATTTTCTGGCCGCGCGATGTCTTTTACGATGGTTACTTCTACGGTTGGATCAAACATCACACAGTGTGTGTCGCTGGTGTCTTCGAAAGGAACACGGTAGGTCAAATCGTTCAGACACTGTCGTCCACTGACTCATGCCAGCTAGCAGCGAGCCGACGCCGATGCCACTCTGACAAACGTAGTCCGGTCGAATGATCTCCGAGCCCTCCTTACTTTGTGTGGGACACCCACTATCCTCGGATATGCCACCTTCTCGTCGTCTCGTCCATTGACTATCCCAAGCATCAAGGATCATAACGTGTTACTGTACTCTCAATTCCTCACCGTGCACTTTATAGAGATTAACAATTTCTCCAGAACAACCCCGTTCCATTTTATATACTACCGTCGTCATGCTAAAAGCTCTATGAGGTTCTACGCCGCTGAGGTGGACGCGCCAAGTCTCCCTCGAATATCCAACGACCTGAATACGCCAGCGGAGGTGTCGCTTGCCCATGATTTTACGCGGAGGAGGGATATTAAACTCAACGTTCCGGAATATCATCTCATAGTCAATCTGGTGAGTGATTGTCCAACTTTACATGTGTCATGTCGAACGCCAGCACGCAGTTGAACGCAGCAAAACCACTCGAGGAAGCCGCGGAGCGTAGTCGATACCAGTCCTTGAAGCGAAACTCGAAAAATATGGATAAAAATGCTAAGCGACCCCAACGCCGGATAGTACCTTCGTCGCTTTCCAATGTTTTCGGGGATCACGCCTTTTTGTCAAAACTGAGAGAACTGAGCTTCGTGGGTTCGTAACTTTTTGATCGACGAGAAAGCGAGATGCTCAAGAGTCCACCTCAGTACGACAAACACAAGGACGAGCCGAGATGCTCTATCAGATTACCCAATGGCGGTACCACCAACCTAATGAACACGTAGCGCTCTCGAGCATTTCATACAACAGGTATGCCAGTCGTATGTCAACACTTGTACCACGCGTGACCCCGTGAAGGCATTATAACAGTATCTGGGTAATTTTGAACGATCTAATCATTGGTCTGGCGTTTCGCCAGTTCCTCTGTCAAAATCGTGGTGTGCTCAACGCTATAGTAGCTGATGGTCTCGAGGTATGTATGGAATCCTGAGGATTTATGCCCTACATGCTCATCTGCTGACAGAGCACACTCGCTGTTCGGATTCAACGAATGTTGTTGTGGTTAGATAGCTGGCCCGCGGGTTTGAAACTCAATACGGAACTGAGCAGATTCTATTCGCATGGGTTCATAGGCTTAATAACACGATGGACGAGTGGGTACTTAGCCTGTACTTTGCTCACAATCAGCTTACTCCAGAACCACAGAACTTCTTCACCATGGCCTATCACTATTACCTGCTATCAGCTTTGTCGTAGAGTCAGCCAGCCTTCTCGGCATGACGATGACTCTATCATTGTCCCTGGATTTAATCAGTGTTCTCACTGCTCACCTATATGCCTGTTATTTCATCTCTTCAACAATCTATCGACATGTGCTCTTGTTGATCGGTTCATTGTGGAACCTCTTCAGAGGTGCGACTATCTCTCGAACATGGTTTAACATCTTGCTCAATGTGAGCCTCAAATTGATAGGTAAACGATACAACACACTCCGTAATCGCACGGATCCTTGGGATTACGATATCGACCAACTGTTGCTCGGAACGATCTTATTCACACTCGCTGCTCACCTTTTCCCAACGATCCTAGTATATTACACACTGTTCGCGCTGGTACGATCTTCTTCATGTCACATTACAATCCTGAGTATTCTGGATCAGGTGCGGTTTGGCACAATTGTCTTGTATGCCAGCTGCGAGACGTTGCTGGCTTTCATGAACCATTTTCCGCTGTTTGCGCTCATGCTGAGGAGTAAAGACCCTCAGAGACTGCCTGGTAGGTGAAGACACCGCCTCCTGTACTGCGACCTGACAATCAAGAATCCAGGGGACACATACCTGCAGGTGAACCACACTACTGTCGGTTGTACAGTCACGGTCGAGGTAAGAGTTACTTCATGATTGTTGATTATCTTGTTGATCTTTGTAGAGTCACCCACTTCCATATGCAGCTGTCTTCGCGCAGTATGGTATGTTGATTGCATTCCTCTCTATCACAGAACCGACATATTCGACAGCGGACCTTTGGCGGCGACTCGCGCGACATTATCATCCGATTCGTCTGGGAAAGAGGCTTCTACGAGGGCAAGTGCTGGACACATTTCCCCCAGCATCTACAGGTCCACCATTGGATTAATGAACGTATTGATCAAGAGGCCCTTGGTGCACGTTCCATGTATCTGCCACTGTTGCTCCTAGTCGTGAATTTAGCCAGGGTCCTCTTTTACGTCAAGTGGGACACTTACTTTGCCTCTGCTTCTACTTCGATGAGCTTGCGCTTATGCATCTCCGCTGCACGACGATTAATATCCAAAACCTCTTGGGTGTCCGGGAATCCAATATCCCAATAACCAGGTGGGGTCTTGGGCCTATGCCAGTGGTGGCGATGTCGTGAGATCCGCTGTTTATGTTCTTCTACTTCATCGGTATTTTCCTTGTTGTTTTCTAATGCGTGGAGGTTGCAAGGTGCTTTACGCTTGGTTGGCGTCCGCCAGAGTGGCTGTCGCGAAGCTGGTAATGGCCCGACGGCTTCATAGTACTGGTGTGCGAGGTATACACTCAGTGGAGGGCCTTACTGGTTGCCGACACTCAAGTACTCACCTCACGACAGCATTCACAATCACTTCCGAGCATATGCCGTCTCTCTTCCCGATTGCGAACGACAGCGTCATACTGAAAATCCATACCATCATTCCTGTCTTGTCGAATAGAAAACCTGGAGTTGATTGTAGCTGTTCCCGACCTAGAAGTGTGTGTCATGATGGGTCGACAGACTACCCACAAGCACGTACGGTACTTGTGCGTATCTTCCCTTGCGTTTGTGAGGTTCGGTAGATGGAGCCACCCGAGAGGGTTCTATCCTACACGGCATCACTGCAAACTGTTCTTAGCCGGCAGCCCGTTCGACAAGCCGAGGCCAACCTACCAACATTGTCATCGAGTATTGGTAGTTTATCGTCATGAGTGTGTACCAGAAACGGATCTTTGTTGCTACTGGGGGACGGAGAAAGAACTTTTTGTGAGGATTCACCGTGATACGATTTCCTGCGTTGGTGCCTGTATGCTACCGGAGAAGAATGCTGAGAGAGCTCGGTTTTCACATCGCGAATGGACTCTTGTTTGGTGCCTTTGCCCAGTTCACTTCCTGCACGTTCCACATTCGGGCCAAACTCTTCAAACTGTTTCCGTTTTCCAAGCGCTGACACCTTTGT
The DNA here is from genome assembly GCA_038093535.1 of Boletus reticulatus. NCBI lineage: Eukaryota > Fungi > Basidiomycota > Agaricomycetes > Boletales > Boletaceae > Boletus > Boletus reticulatus. The sequence continues at coordinate 46,024 of JBBPSJ010000012.1, forward strand.
ATATGCAGCAAATTCGTCGCTCTTGAGAAATGGCTGGACGTCTTCGTCCGTCTCAACGTCTCGAAACAGCCAACGCTTGAAGTCGCGCCACTTTTTGTAATCTGCCTTGTAATGTTCAGCGGCTCGGTTCTTGGTTTCTAGAAGCGTGTCGTATCGAGCTTGGAGTGACTCGAGTTCTGCCTGAAGGGTGGCAACTTGAGTGAGTAGGCTTGCTGTAGTAGGTTCCATTAGCGCGACCACTGCGCGATGTGACGCGTGACGCTTCGATTGATGTCCATCACGTGATCGCGTTCCGCAAAACCAACCTGTAATTAATTCGCGCACAGGTGCGAGGAGAAGAAAATAAATCCAAGCGTTTGACTTACCGAATAAAAAGGTAGCAAGTTGTGCTATCGCTGCGCCGATCGAGATCTTTCCATTTATAGTAATTGTCACACAAGTTACATGCTCATCCTACACGTGACCTACCAGGCATGATGTCCACCGCTCACCAAAATACTGCAACAAGATCAGTGAACGGATCAAAAAAGACAGCGAAACACGCACTCGCTGCCAGTACAGAAACTGGACGCATCGGACGCGAGCCACGTCACAACGCCCCGCATTTCGTCGGGCCGTCCAATACGTCCAAGCGGATTCATGCCCGACCACTTGTCAAGCAGGTGCGGTTCCTTGTTCAGAAACGCCGCTGTCATCCTGCCATGCTCTATCAGCTACGGTTTCTCGCACATCCACGCCATATCCACCTACTGTGTGTAAATGTATCCAGGCGACAGCGTGTTGACTCGAATGCGCTGCTCCCCTAGCTCGCACGCCATGCTGCGCCCCATCTGCAGCACAGCAGATTTGGACGTGTTGTACGACACCCACGCGTGGTCCTGTACCCAAATCAGTACCTCGCGTATTCATCAGAGTGTCTACTCGCCCTATTCGTGATACTCCCCGACATGGACGCGATCAGGATGATGCTTCCACCACGGCCAAATCGCGCCATCTGTCGTCCAGCGGCCTGCGCAGTGAACAGCACACCCGTCGTGTTCACCTCCATCACCTGCGCCACATACATCAGTACTCCCATTCAAGCACACATCATGCCTGCTCACTTCTCGAAACACCTGTTCAGGGTACTCCAAGCACTCCACCTGTGGCTTCAAGATCCCTGCCGCTGCAATGCAAAAGTCAAATCGCTGCTCCTTGTCTCCGATCTCTTCCGCCTTCTTCCACAGCAGTTCCTGATTCCTCACATCCGCACAAAAGTACTCCAGTCTTGACCCATTCCCCAATTTGCTCACATACTCGCGGGACGCTTTGAACTCTTCAGACGGTTCCTCGGGCAGATCGAAGCAATAAACAACCCGCGCACCCGCCTCAGCAAGTGCGATCGCCATCTCCAGTCCAAGTCCTCTGTTGCCACCCGACACGAGCCCAACACGATCCGTGAGCGCAAACTCGTCAAAGATCTTTGGGCGAACGACGAAATTCGGGTCTTCTTTTGCTTTTATGGCTGCCTCGGTACCCAACGGGGCGAGAGGCGACACAGATTGTGCTTTTTTACTAACCACAGCATCGAGTTAGTTGCCAGAACTTGTGCTCATCAGTCTCACTTACGACGATGCCATTGCGAATCAGCAGTCACTGATCACTGGATGAGATGGTGGTGATGATAATCGTTCCACCCCTATTGCTTCTGACTTGACCATTGTTATGCTCTCCATGCTCACGCTCCGTCCTGCTGACCAGACTCCTTCCAAATTCGCCCAGGCACATGAACAGGTCGGGAAAATATATGAAGTCCCGGGTCCTACTTCGAGCGTGCTGGCGTGTCGTAATTATTGTCATCGGATATTTCAGACATGAGCTGACCTCCTCGTTTCATTATGGGGCCTGTCACTGACGTGGAAAGTTGGATTGCCGTCGAATCGAATATTATGCGCAATGAAAGAAACATGTACACAGTTTATTACTCTACTAGCAGACATTCTACCTCAGCTGCTTTGTGCCCTGTGATTGGTCCGCGTAAGAAGTTTCCAGATGGGATTGTTTCGGGTCGTCTGTCCTCGGCTAAGTCGAGTCGGGAGAGACAGACACATGTCCGCAGTCAGTCAGTCAGCAAAGCGGGGAAACACTGTTGGCTTCGATCATTATTACAGGAAATTCACATGATAATGTATTTTCCATCACCAAGCCTCAATGAAACTGAGCTAGTCTATCGAATATTGTCCTTGTTCAGTGTTAGCGAGTCCTGCATGAGGCCTTGAGGTGCATGATTCAAATGATTTGCATTGTCCGCTTGTCTCTGTTGTCGATTTTCAGATGCTAGTGCCTGCATGTCTGACGGACCAATCGGATTCGCTATTTTCACCGGCTTATTGAATAACAGTGCGGCTGAAGACATTAAGAGTCTCTTCTGACACGACCAGTGATTGTACCTCTCCACCCTATCCTTTCCACAGTCCCACAGCGAGCGACATGATCACCGTGACCCCCTACCCAGACAAACTCGACTACATGATCCAGTCTGTGCCTGTACCCGGAACCAAACGACCCGGACAAACTGGTAACCCGTCGTTTTCCACCTTAGTCCCAGACTATTTTATTCACTCCCTCATACAGCACACTATCGCAATGGTGACTATACTCCCATGATGCAGAATCATCGTTTAACGAAATCGTAGCTGTGTTTGAATTTGTCGACGCCAACACACCCGGCTTTCCCAAGACTCTGCCAGAGATCTTTGAAAATGCTTGTCACAAGAACCCAAACGGCAAACTTTTGGGCCACAGACCCGTCATCTCTACACAGCCATTGAAGTTTGGACCTTACGTATGGCAGACCTACAAGCAAGTGGATGCCAGGAGACGCAAAATTGGTAGTGCATTACATGAACTCTTCAAGTCGGGGGTTCTCAAGGCAGACGAGATGGAAACGGTCGGCATTTGGTCACAGAATCGACCAGGCAAGTAATAAGCGGGTGGGTGAAATGGTACGCTGACGAAAACCAGAATGGCAACTCGTCGAACTTAGTCTTCATGCCTATGGCAAAGTCGGCGTCAGCTTGTATGACACCCTTGGTGTAGACTCAGTTGGTAAGGACAGAATTTGTCATCGAGTTTGTTTCATAGGCTTACCTTGTCCTTTCGCAGACTTCATGTATGGTATTCTGGATTATTGTTCATTACTGAACTGAACCGTGCCGTAGCATCAACCATTCTTCGCTCTCAATCATATTCACGACTCCAAACCATATACCGACACTTCTTAAGCTATCTCCGAAATTTCCTGTTTTGAAGATGATCATTTCGTTCGATCCCCTAGAGGACCAAGCACGCCACGCGCTGAGCTCGTGGGGTGAAACTGTTGGTGTGCAAATAAAGGAACTGAGCGAGAGTATGCTTCTCCTGTGTCTTAGCCCTTCAATTACTCAATGTTCGATCTTCAGTTGAGGCGTTTGGCGAAGCGCATCTCATAGACTCTTTGCCCGCGTCGGTGGACCAGATCGCGTCATTGTGCTACACTTCCGTATGCCTCTCTTTACCACTCATTTGATCTTGTCCTGACTTTGAACTCACCAGGGAACTACAAACCGTCCCAAAGGTAATACACCTTCCCGGTGTTTCATTATTTCTTGTTAATATCCTAGCAGGAGCTATTCTTACTCATGGAAACCTCGCAAGCGCGGCGTATTCAAACACGTTTGGTGGTGCCATACCTCCAGGTCTCTGTCTTCTGTCATATCTTCCCTTGGCCCACATATATGAGGTCATTACATTACTTCTGTGTCATTACCTTTGTCTCATGGATTCATCCCAGCGAGTGGTAGAAATCACGGTCATCGCTCTCGGTGGCTGTATCGGATTTTTCACTGGCGATCCCCTGAGACTTCTTGAAGATACACAATTCTTAAAACCTCATTACTTCCCAGCTGTTCCACGTGTTCTCAATCGAATATACCAATCGGCTATGGCCGCTGGCAATGCCCCAGGTCTGAAGGGTGCATTGTTCAGAATGGCTGTCCAAGCCAAACTAGACCAGTTGCACAAAACTGGTATCAACACACACCCACTCTGGGACTTTCTGGTGTTCAGTAAGGTATGTTACTTTTACAGTCTATGTATGTTTTCAGTGACATAACTTGGAAAAGATTCGAGCCGTCCTTGGCGGTAATGTGACCCTAGTCAGCTCGGGTTCAGCTCCGATTAGTGCCGAGGTGATCGATTTCCTGAAGATCGCACTTTACTGTGAGGTCATTGAAGGTATGTACTGTACTCCCTTGTCTCTGTCCGCCTCTCACTCCTTTTCATCTTTCAGGGTGAGTTTGAGAACATTCGATTAGGTGTCGAAAGGTTGATTTTCCTCTCAGATATGGTATGACGGAAAACTGCGGTACTTGCGCACACACCTTTAAAGACGACCCTACTTGTGGCGGTACCATTGGGCCTCCTCAGCCCATCAACGAACTGAAACTCATTGATGTGCCTGAAATGAATTACACGTCCGAGGACAAACCTAATCCTCGTGGAGAGATCTGTGTCCGTGGTATGAACTGCTTCGTCGGATACTACAAAGGTACGTACCCAACCTCCCTCACGACCATAATTTCACGCGGCATCAGATGAGAAGAACACTCAAGATACAATGAAGGACGGATGGCTACATACGGGTGATATTGCCGAAGTCGACAGCTACGGTCGCTTCAAGATCGTCGACAGAGTCAAGGTGCGTCCTCCACCCCCCGCACCCTCTCTCACGATGTACTGATGCACCGTTATCTCATTGCAGAACATCATGAAGCTCGCACAAGGCGAGTACGTCGCACTCGAGAAAGTGGAGAACATGTACACTGCCTGCCCGATCGTGCAACAAATCTATGTGCACGGCGACTCGTTGCAGTCCTATCTCCTCGCTGTCGTGGTTCCCGATCCCGTCGTCCTCGCACCCTTGGCGTCCGCGATACTCGGGGAAAAGATCACCGCTGATGATACTAGAACACTGGGGCAAGTGGTGAAAGATCCCAGGGTAATCCAGGAGGTCCTCGGATTGCTCAACAAGGAGGCGCAAAAGAATCGGCTTGCCGGGTAAGATGATCTGCATACGCGTTCTTTGTCGGGCTCATGCCATGTCTAGGTTTGAGTTTGTGAAACGCATTCATTTAAGCATGGATCCTTTTACTGTCGAGGACAATACGTTGACGCCGACGTTCAAATTGCGACGCAAGGACGCCTACGCCAAACACAAGGCTGAGCTTGACGCGCTCTACGCACTCGGCGAGGTGAACAGTCAACCAAGCAAACTATAATTTGTTGGATCCTGTAAGACACCGGAACGGATGGTCGGAACCCAGCACACATTATCCTTTTTACTATTTCACTACAACCTGTAGTTAACAGTTAACAAATCTATTCAAAGGATATTTTGGTTGACCCGTGATCCACCGACTGAATATAATGAGTGAAATAAGTGAAGATGAAGCACTGATAAAGCGGGGTGAGTGATACAACTACAGTAGGTCGTTGGTGTTGGCATGAAATGGTCATGTGTAAAAGCAAGAGTTTTCAAGGAATGGTTCTCTTGCTGTGGAGTGAGATTTGGCGAGAGATGGTCGTACTAAAATATGAGAGGAAACCCATGATGATAACCCACATATATCCTCCGAGTAGGTTGTAGTCGATGGATAAGGCAAACAAGGAGCTGCGCACAACACATGAGCCGTGCAAACCATCTTGAACAAGGAACAACAAGGTTTACCTCACGAAAAAGGGGGCGAACGCTCGCGCCGAGCACATGGCAAACTGAACGACACCATTGACTTGGCCTAGAGATCCTGGTGATGGGATATTTGCTTTAATAAGAAGCAGGCTTAGTCTGTGCTCGATCAGTCGTCGTATCCAAACTATGACACGAATCGACGGACCCATATGCTAGAGTACCGGCTCTGGAAAGTGTGAGCGCGATCGCGATGCCAGTCCAGAGGGCGGCAGTGGTGTACACGCCCAGCTGGCCAGTTCCCTCATGGATACCGATTCGAGCGATGACGTTTAAGATAGGAAGTACCGTATAAGCGTATGGCCATAACCCCATACAGAAGTTGTACATCTTTGCACAATCAAACGTGCGCAGTAGGTATGACATGATGAAGACCTGGAACCCAGCCGCTATGGTGCCAGCCGCGGCTAACGCATAACCGATTTGTGATGCCTGATGAAATCGAGTCAGGGCTACGGGAAGGCTAAATGGGACAGACTTACGGAGAAGGATAGGCCACCACTGTGAACGGGAGAGTAACAAAACAAGACAAAGACAACATCGAAAGCAGTTGCAAGGAAACTCAGAGCGAAACCAGACGTGGCCAATGCCCGTATGATTGGGAGAGCTAACAGTTGTTTCAAGCCCATTGGCTTATCAGGGGTCACGGAAAGGGACGAATGTGCATCTCGTACGCCATATGACACAGAAGAATGCTTTTCACCGTTCTGTTTACGTTTGCTGGGAAGGGTCTGTGTGGCGGGGGTGGTCAGCAGGACAATCGAAAATCAGGATGAGGTGATATGTCACCTCCTCTAAGAAGGCATAGCCGAGGGCGTCGCCAATGATAGCAATGATGGCTGCTGTGAGACACGGGAGCAAATAGGGGTATTCTTTCCAGAACCTTGTATCAAAGAATTGCGGGTATTTTTCGGCGGGGTGTGAGAACGAGCCACCAATCAGCGGGCTAAATTTAACAGGAGAAGATGAGAGGATTATTTTAATGCGGGATCAGTTGACCAACCCGATAATGGCACCTAAAGGGTACATGACACCGTAAATGGGGAATACATCGGCCTGGTTGCTGGGATCTGTAATTTCGCCAAGCAGTGAGTGGATGACTGCGATATTCCCAGAAAATAGGCCTCCTGCGTGAGATATTATTAGCGAGAAGGAAAGAAAGAAAGAAAGAAGTGTGACCGACCGATGCATCGGGCAATGAGAACCAAAGCAAGGGATTTTGACAACCCGAACACGAGTGTGGTGACCGCGGTGCCAAGGATGCCCACGAGAATGACAGGACGACGACCGATGACGTCTTCTGGGAGGATGAGCGCACAAAGGGTGGGACGGGAAAGCAGGGACGGACCGGAGAGACGAGCCCAGGGTATATGGAAACAAGTTGGGAGAGAGAAAAGGCACTTTCCTGTGGAATGTAAGAGACGTATGGAATGGAGAGACGAGAATGGGGCATACGACAAGCCCGCTGTAAAAGCCGATGCGGGAAGGGTCGTCTGTGAGGCGGAGATCGCTCATGAACTCATTCACGTAGGGAAAGAGCTGGGTGAACGCGATCGGGTCTACGAGTCTGACGGTGCATAGTGCTGCCAGCTGAGCCTTTGGGATGGGGGTGGGTGCGGTGTTTGGTTCCTGTGACTCGACGTTCTGGTCGTGAAGGAGGGAGCGGTTCTCGTCTGAATCCATGAAGATTGGTCATGGTTGAAAGAAAGCAGGTTATGTACTCATACAGACAGGGGTGTCGTCCATAAATAGGATTACTCAAACAAACACAAACACGAGTGAGGTTCGCCGCCGTGACACAAACGACAAGACAAGCTCTGGCAGTGAGCACGACTCTCTTTACCGCTTAACTACGAAATCGGCTATTCTCAAAATGAACTTTAATGTCAATGATAATCCGCTCCTTGTCGCCCCCAGACCCGTCAGACTCACCGCTGCTTATCCTCGCTCTCTCAAGATCGCACCTTCTCCACACGACGATGCAGAAAACGTCGTCGATGATATAAAATTCTCTTCTTCTTCTTCTTCTTCTCGCATACACTCTGTACAGCCCCTAGATAAGGACTCCTCACCCCGCGCGTCTCCACGGTGCGTCTCCTTCCCGCCCTATTGACATCTCTCCTACTATCTCCCCCCTTTACAGCTCCAGTCTTCCGTCGGAAGCGCTCGAGGAGTTTCTCTCCATCCTTCGTCCCGCCATCTTCCCGCCCTCTTCTCCTGTCCTTCGTCCTCGCAGGAATGGCGCGCTCGCCTTTGGCGTCGCTTACAAGCCGAAGCCAAAGATAGACTCTTCCTTTACAAAGTCGGATCAACCCAATTCAAGCATCTTGGACGAATCAGATCTTGTTAGGCAAACTCCTACATGCTCCCCAGAGCCTACCTCTGATCACCTCCCTGGCAACTGGGATATCTTTGGCCCAGAGATCACGTCCCGATGGCATGCTCAAGTCCTTGGTATGGTCCCTTGTCTCCACCTATCGGCCACGGCTTCTCACCGTCCTGTCATTTCCAGCGTCTCCCATCTCCCGCATGCAGACTCGCAACCCCTTCCCCCGTTATGCCACCCATGATCTCGCTCTCTCCCCAATCCGTTCTTCCCCTACAATGGCGCCCGTCTCTCCTGCCGCCGTGCCCCTCCCTGCTCCCTCCCCCGATGAAACCCTCGAGGTATTTTGAATATCCTCCTCACCACGTGACACCCTCGTCCTTATCATGGGACAACGTCCCAAAGTCCACAATCCCATTTATGTATCTTGTCATCCCTCACGGCCCGGGCATTTTCGATTCTTTTGCTTTACTATAACCTTATCCGTTCCTTCTTCCTCTTCATACCGCTCGCTTTCCGCGTTTCCGCTATCGTCGCTTTCCCCCTCATGGTGCGACTTTTCGTTAAATGGAGAACACTGTTGGCGTGAATTAACCTGTGTACTAGCATCAGCTTCTTGTTCATATACTGATCCTGTATTCGCGCTCGGGAGTAATCACTTTGTTCAATATACACTAGGCACCTTATATCATTTTTCACCCACAGCTAGAATGGCTCGAGGCTCGTGATCATGCCCTCCACACACTAACAGGCTCATCTCCGTTGCCTCTATGGAGTTGGTGGCAGCTATTACGGATGTAATGGATCCCTCGCCTGCGCACCCACGCTCTCTGTGAGGTAAACTGCGGCCCCACCGTCGTTGATGTAGAAGCAGTCCTCCAAGCGAATCCCGACCTAACGCGAGTTGGTATGGTCGCATCAGAGCACAACACGATGTCTCTCGGCGTCCGCTTACCTTGCCCTTGATGTAAACTCCTGGCTCGTTGGAAAACGTGTGCCCACTATTGATAACAATATCAGACCCTCCCCTGAGGTATGGCGCTTCGTGATCTTCCAGACCGATCCCTGTCAACGAAGTCAGGGTCCAGACCACTACATTAGGTACAATAATCACCATGTCCCAGTCTATGGGTAAAGTAAGGGCCATGCCCACGCCGAGTCAGTTCTGTGCGCGCCGCCTTGTCCACCTCTGCCGTGATAACACCCGCCCTGGCAGCGCGCATGGCGGCCGTTTGAGCGGCATACACATCCCACCATATTCGAGCGTGGTCTTCAGGTATCTCGCTCTCCTCGAGTTGGAATGTCTGCCCACGCTGATCAGTCGGTCGTACATGCAAAGCAACAAGACGACCCTCACCCTCGTAACATCACTGTGGTACCCAAGCAATACGCCTCCAGTATCGATCAAAATAAAGTCTGAGCGACCCAGCACACGGTCGGTTCCCGTGCCATGAGGGAGTGCGGCGTTCTCTTTGGTCCTAGAGTCAGATCTAGACGGTGCGACGCACCGCGCGACGCACCTCCGAAAAGCACCAATGCCCATCTCTCGGTCAAACCAGCGACCGTCAGAGCTTCATCGACCATCTGGATCACCTGGGACTCGTGCATCCCGATGCGCATCTGGGCCTGAACGGCGCGAATCGCAAGGACCGTTACCTTTTGGAACGTCAACTATCTGCAGGACGTCGCCACCACCACAAGGCATACCTCGTTCGCGCATTTGAGGAGCGCAATTTCCGTAGGTGATTTGCGCTCACGCAAAGAAGTGATTTCCGCCGGGGCTAAAAGTACACTCAGTCCAGGTGCCGCCTTCTCGAACCCATCGACGATGAAATGGCGGGTCATCCCGTCGACGTAGATAGGCCCCCTGCTCGACGTGGGGAGTGCTTTGACTGCGGTGGTATACGGGTCTTCGTCTTCATGCCACGCCACATACGAAACGTCCACGCCGGGAACGTTCAGCAGCTTTGCACGGTCCTCTTCAAAATAAGGTGTCAAGACCGTGACGCGAGCCGACACCTCTCCCTGGTCGACGAGGGGAGAGATGAGGAGGAGCAGAGGCCGTTCCGAGAGACTCCACGATGCACCGGAGATGTTGCCAAAGAACAGCGCGCTGGCACCTGGTTCGGCGACATAGGTAGACCCGTTCAGCGCATGGAGAGCATGAGCGAGCTGGCGCTGTCGCTCGAGGAATTCTACCGTGTGTATTGGTTGTGCATCCTTGCAATGTGCTGCGAGTCCCTTCCAGGGATCATTGTGAGTGAGTGAGATGGTGAGGGGTCGAAAAGGGAGAGAAGGTGCGGAAACGAAGAGCAGGATGGTGATTAAGAGCAGAGCCTGTTGGTGAATGAAGACCGATCAGTACGCCACCGGATCCAAGCTGTCAAATGCATACAAGCCTTGCAACTTTGGGAATGCCGGTGTAATGAGATTGTTTACTGGGGGCGTGGACAAGGTGCTCTGGTTTGTCCATTTGAGGGTGAGAGAGGTAGATGTGAACAAGCTCGCCAGTCGCATCTAAGTGCCCCTGAGTCACTCCGCTTCTTGTCTTCAAAGTCCAAGCATGACCGAGGCCGACACCGAAACGCTGGTCGCAATGGTAATTAGCCTTTTGGCCGTTCCACACCCCGGCCAGGACGTTGTACTCGACACTCTTGTGCAGTGCAGCGGCGACGTCCAAGCTGCTGCCGCCTTCATCGATGCGAAATACACAAAAGAAGAGGACAGGGCCAAACCCCCCAGTACGAAGAGAAAGGCACCCTCCTCAGACTTGAGCGACTGGCTAGTGTCACATCCAACGCCCTCGAGCTCCAAGCCACCTAGCTATAAAAAACATTCTGCGAAGGAACCCGACGCTGGGTCCGGGTCGCTGGCCATCAAAGATACCACCCATGTTCCTGGCGGTTCCCCCAGAAAGCCTGCGATAGATCTAATGAGTGTGTTGCGCCCACCACCCCCATCAAAACCGTCGGTACCGCGATTGCCGCCTCTTACGCTCTCCAACCCTTCCATGGTGGCACAACACACTCCCTGTACGTTGCATCTCTCCGTTCTTCCTCCGGAGCTTGCGTGCGAACTATTCTATACCATGATGGACCTGTCACGATCGTGGAAACGGAATAAATGGTGGCTCTTTGACCGCATCGTTGAAAGCCCCCATCGAACGTCATTTTTTGTTCGGAGAACGAATGGCGTGGATAACGATGAGTCGTGGCAGGAGGCCGCAAAATATTGGTGACATCAGTCTCGCAGCTTTTTGGGGTCGATGCTGACTACGTGCAAGGTATAATGGGCGGCCAACAGAACCTCCCGAATTCTTCCCACCAGCCATGGAAAAAGCTTGCAAATACATCGAGAACATTGTCAATGACGAGATGCGTCAACGTGAGAGACTTCCGCTTGAGTGGACGGGTCGTCATGGCGCAGATCGTCAGCTATGGCATGCGAACGTCGCGGCCGCGAACTGTTACGAAGGCGCACAAGAGAGCGTCGGGTACCATTCAGATCAGCTTACCTACCTTGGCCCATACCCTACCATCGCTTCATTGAGTCTCGGCAAGTTAATTAACTCTTACCTTCCGAACTGAGTTTGAAGGGGGATGCACTAATTTGTATAGGAACAAGCCGGATTTTTCGCCTACGCGAAGTAATCCCTTCTGATGAAGTTGGCAGGCGTTGCGCAAGGACGTTTAATATCCCTTTGCCCCACAACTCCGTGCGTTACCCTCTAAGTCCGTCAATCTAGGCCCCATCGATGACCTTATCTCCAGTTAACCATGATGCATGCAACATGTCAAGAGTCGTTCAAGCACTCGATACCACCACAGTCTACGCTCGATTTGTACCGGCCGCTCTACCCGCATCCAGCGAGACCGACATCCTCACCTCAACCTTCCAATTGCCGCATCAACATCACCTTCCGATTCTATCGTCCTGATTTTCACCCAAAGAGTACACCGCGGTGCAAATGCGGCGTTCCAACGATCCTTCGGCCAGATATGAAAAACCACCACGATGGCAAAACAGATCGATATTGGTGGGTCTGCTACGCGGGCGCACAGAATGACGGCAAGGGCTGTGACTTTTGGCGGGTCATGGATATGCAGGCTGAAGGAAGGGGTTCTGCGTTTGCCGATCCTGGTCAAGTAGGGTAAAGATGGTTTACACGTTGAAAATCAGACACCACATGTGCCGTAGGTGTTCCCACTCCGGTCGTTGTCTATGCCGACACAGCTTAAAGCGTTGACAGTATTCCGTGCGGTGCCAGTGTCACGCAACAGGAAAGCGGTCAACGTTCCAGCAGAACCAATTTTACTTTGGCATTTTATGGCTATCGGGGCATATACTGGAGGATAGACGACATTTAATTTTATTCTAGCCTGATGATTTGCTGGTGAAAGGCGCCCCCCCGGCTTTTGTTGGGCCAAATCATCCTACATAAAGTAAGTGGCATCCACCATCAGCGAAATAAGAAGCTGCGGATTGTAATCAGTACCGAGCGTCAGAATATTGTGTCATATCACTCCACCTTGCTCCAGTAGTTTGCGTGAGTCCCGGCGTTGGCACAATCAATCAACCTCGATATAGCCGTCTTCCCAACTTTTATTATCCTTCAACCCATCAAGGTGGTACGGCGACGCCCTATCAATTACACAAAGCCATTTATGCAAAATACCTCCGCGGAATGGAAGTTCATGGAACTGTAATTTTGCGGGCCTATCATTTCATTCGCACCCGTTGATCGGCTAACAGTGACGGACTCTCCGTAGCAGGGTACCCGCGAACTATAGAGAAGCAGATTATCTCCGCATCGTGGTGGGTAAGTCGAACCAATATGGTTTAGTCTCTCGGTCTTTGTTGGTCTTGCTATCCACCCGCACTCTGGCTGGACCTGATGCCGGCTTTGACAGCATGAATTGATCATCCCATGCCATTGGAGGACAATGTTGCACTGTTTGAGGCAGTCGACATGTTTTGTGTTGTTATGCATTTGCATTCCCCTCGCGAATGGAATATGATCCACCTCCTTATACCGTTTTCTCGGTCACATCGAACCTGTTTCCAACGCCGCAGACTAAACCATTTTGAGGATAACAAATTCCCTTGGCGACGTTTTCGCGATTACTTTGAATGGGTGAGATCTCCCCAGTTCCCCGTGTTCATCAGCCCTCTACATGACCACTCCCACACTTGTCGACTTGCTCCCCAGGCTGATGGGCCTCGAGCTCAGGTCCATCAGGATGGCGTGCGGTTGGACACATAAAAATGACTTGCCATTGGTCCGGGTCCCCTGTCCCTTTGCCGTCTTATAGCCGATTATGCGCTGGGAATGTGAGCTCTCAACTCACCTGCTGTGAGTTAGTACCGAGGGCGGGCTTCCGTGTCAAAGCCAAGCTGGTGTCACCGGATGTAGGATTTCCCCCTGCAATCAGATCGTTTGGCGTGACACCTAGATCATCAAAAAAAAAAAAAAAAGAACAGTCCTTTTTTACATGTTCACATGAGTTCTTGGGGACGAGGAAAGGGAAATAAATCGTCCCCCTTCCTCCCCGATTATTCAAGGATACTCAAGTTTAACAATGTCTCCATGGAGGACTGCACTTGTTAGACGAGTCACGTGCACATTTCGTAATGCGTACCCGTCTGTGCCCGAACCTTGACAGAGCAAACGAAGCACTTCTTGCGCGCACACTCTCTTGACGGCGAGCCCATGTCACAACTTACCTTTCAGTCTACCTCGCCATATGCCCTGGGCACGACCGTAAGATTGACGTTCGTTCGATTGGGGACAGACACGCTTACCTGGACACGCAGTTGTTTAAACGGTGGGCACCCACCCTCGGGATCTGGGGCGTTGGTGTAGGAACCGCAGGGCTGTTTGTACGTGGTCGGGTATCTCTGCATTCACACCCAGGTTCAAGGGCTCTTCTTTTTACAGTTACTGTCTGTGACGCCGGTTGTCAAAAATGGACTTCTAGTCAAAGTGCCGCTGGTGAGCCCTGCTCGTTTTCCCGCCTCATGTAGAGCTAGTCCAAACGCGATAAACAGCTCGGCAGTTATTACGAGGACAAGGTCCCTGCATCGGACAAGCCTTTCTGATCGTTCATAGAGCTCTAAACCCGTCCAATATGATACCACTTCACTATTTCCGGCATAGTTTGAGAAAGTGGGCACAATCAATTAAATTAGGGTCATGGGTATCACAGCTTGGTTCTCTCCCTGTACCCTGCTGTGGTGTCAGTACATAGATCAATTCCAAGATATTCCCCCAATTGTTTGACGGCTTGCAGTGTGCCATCTATGGGAACATCTGATGTACGCATGTCAGCACGTTGATCAAGCAAACCATGCCCATCGTGTCCGTTGACGTGATGGAAATGATTCCACGTACGTATCGTTGTCATCCCGAGTTGCTTGGCTGTCTTCAGGTTCCTGGGTGCAGTGTAGCCAGGAGTCACGGTGGGGGAGGAGGAGAACATACATTCCAATGTCATCCAAGAACACGATTTGCTCTGGGTTGATGCCACTGTCTTTACAGGCATGGAGGTAGAACCGCGGATCGGGTTTCCTGCAGGTCAGCGTCGAATTGTGTATCGTTGTGAAATGTGCCAATGGGGCTTACCGTAAGCCTACTGCACTAGAGTCGTAAAAAGAATCGAATAGGTCGCGTAAATGGTTGGGTACAGGTCCGTCTTGCCATCCTAGGAACTCTAGTTCGGCCTCTGGGATTTCCTGCGACGGGGACACGCCAGCGTCGTGGTGTGCTCCAAAGTTATTCGTCAGGGCCAAAATACGCCATTTACCCGCGGCTACAATGTTGTTCGCTAATGAGCGCTGAGCAGGAAGAGGTATATGAGTTACCTCGGAGGTTTCTAATCGCGGTGAGCATATGGGCGTCGTAAGAGGAAGCCGATCGCATCATGCGTCCAAAAAGCTAGTATATTTAGTTCGGCAATGTGCATCCTCATGAACCAAAACCCACGTCACGGCCGTCGATTTCCAGGTGTTGGGGAAGCTCGGGACAAACTAGAAGTCATATGAGGCTACGAAAGTCCAGTTCCGTTGAAAGACACAAACCTATTTGTTTTCGTTTATAGTATTCCGTGTACCATATATTTCCGTTCGTGGTGTCTGACAGATCGCGTCCAAATGCCGTATAGAACTCGAACAAGGGTAGTTCTCCCCGTTCAAACCTTTGCCAGGCACCAGACGCGCCGCGGGACGCACTGAAAGTAATATGAACATCAGCTTGTCGAGGGGGAACGCGTGCTTACATGGATACATTCAGGTATTGGGGCGGTAACCCTTTTTCGGTCTCATACTCTCTATGTGTGTGTGTGTGTGTGTGTGTGTGTGTGTGTGTGTGTGTGTGTGTGTGTGTGTGTGTGTGTGTGTGTGTGTGTGTGTGTGTGTGTGTGTGTGTGTGTGTGTGTGTGTGTGTGTGTGGGCGGTAACCCTTTTTCGGTCTCATACTCTGCGATTGCAGTGAAGGGGCTCTGCAGAACAACGCCACCAATCTGCGATGGGAGCACATGGAACGGGTGACGGCAGACGATCCGGCGCGATGCCTGTGAGAATGGCCGGGTGCACAGGGCGGGGGTACTTACATCGAACATGACAGCCTTGATGTGAGGGAGATACATCGCTACGCGATACGCACCGAGGGCCTGGGGAACGTGTGGAATGTAGCGCTGCGTATTCGGGTAGCCTGCAACCTCCGGACAGCTTCCTCGTGGAAAAAAAAACGATTGACCTTGTCAGCGAGAAATGTTTTGGCGGGCTGCAGACCGAGGTCACTTTGCTTAGTATGATCAATCGGTGAGGAGGAGCGCGCCAGCGCCCAGCAGTATCGCGGAGCTTGAACGCTTTTTGTCAGACACTCCCAAGCATCGCATTAGTGGATAACCCATCGCCGTAGGACATCGTCCATATGGCCAATCCACGTCAACGTCGTAAGGCGAAGTCTTCCAGCCACAAAGCCGTCTCACATTCCAAAAGAGCCAAGCGCCTCCAGAAGAAGATGCCATGTAAGTTCTCAACAAGGCCACCTCTACCCCCGTCGCAATTTGGTGCCGTACATATGGAACAGAAGCTGATTCAGAACCGTCAAAAATTTGCAGCAATCCGCGGGCCAAAAGCCTTGCAAGATGCTTGGGACCCGTCTAAGACCGTCCGCCAAAAGTGCGTTTATCACTACAGATCGTCCCACGCGGGGAGAATATGGCCGGAATCACTGACTGACCTTGTTTCCGCAGTTACCTAGCCTTGGGACTTGAGCACGACCTTAATCCCGTCTCATCAGGCGGTTGCGAAACCAACATCACTCGTACCATTGATACTAATACACGTCGGCCGCAGCAAACGACTTCACCTGATGACCTTCGATCGTCTGTATTTCAAGGGCCCACAGTCACGTCTGCTCTCCCAAAGGGTTTCGGACGAATAATTCGAGACTCGTCTGGGGACGTTGTCGGCGTGGAACTACCGAGCGATGAAGCCGCATCGCCCGCCCCAAACTGGGAACAAGTGATCGACCCACCAGTGGTGACGAAGGAATCGGATGTGCGGAAATGGGCACATGATTGTCGTGAAAGGTCAGGGGGAGGAGGCTCAGGGAGCATGGAAGATAGCATTGTTCAAGGTGAGCCATAGACTGGTATTTTCGATGACACACGGGTCAAAGTGTTGCCGAGAGATCGACAGCACGAAGCCGTGTCGTGTTTTTTTTTCTCATATGGCATAAATGTATCGCTCACCTCTGGTCCCGTAGATCTGGAAAATCTCGCGGCTTCTGCAATTATACGTGAGCGACATACGTCCTCGGGGGAGAGATCGTACCTGGAGCGCCTGGTCAGCAAGTATGGCGATGACCTCCACAAAATGGCGCGTGACCGTCGACTGAATCCAGACCAACGCACAGCCAACGAATTGAAGAGGGCTGTTGCGAGAGCGGGTGGATTTGGGGCGCTGTGCAAGAGTACGGTCGCGGGAGTGACCGAATAGCCTTGGCCATTTGTGCAATGGACGAACGGCGTCCTCGGTGTGCCGGTCCGTCTCCGCTATGGTAACATTGCGTGACACTGTGACCTTTTGTGAGCTTGTCACACCGGTACTTCATTTTCAGCCAAACCAGTGCTCGGAAATGACGCAACCCGGGAGCAATCAGATCTATCCGATCTGGAGGGTCAATAAAGCTTTCTTTTCCTTCCCCAAGCCCTTCTCTTCCAATCATATACCGTCTTCCCTTCTGATACTAGGCGGTCCAACCAGACCAGAGGGAAGCGCCTGCCCCACAAACGGCCCTTTGTATAATGCCATACGCTGCCCGTACGGCCATTTCCGAGACGAGAAACATTCTTCACGACTCGATGCAATTTACAGTTGGAGCGCGTCGGCTGCGAGAATAGCTCTACTGTGAGGAATGCGGATTGGGAGGACAGATTGTGATGCTGTGCTTACGGCCAACCTATGAAGACTGAGCTGTGAGACACAGTACAATGTGCTCACCGGACCATGCAATCGAGAGATCTGCACGATCTAAGCGACGTAATGACTCCAGCTGTTGACGGCAGTTCACAATCAGGCAATGTTTGTGGCACTTCCGGGTGTCAAATCGATTTGAATCCGTTCTATGGCGCATGAGAAGCTTGAATATGATTCGTGGGTTCAAAGTTCGTCGTGGCGGGACACCATTGCCGGACGTGGAAGCACGCGCCCCACCGGATAACGGCTACCAATCTTCCCATATCTTGGAATTGGTTATTTGCCCAGCCATCGTACCTGTACCCTGTTCCTAAAAAAAAGCTGCCTCGAGCCATAGAGTCTGACCAGGTGCGTACGATGTCAATTGCAGAAAAAACAATAGGTTTAGCGACGAGAATAACAATATCATGCTCGATTGGGTTTAGTCCCGAACGGCATGAAATCCTGACCCCAATTGCGTGGACGGTCTTCGACTTACGGCATCCGCTTTTCTCGTGTCCTTTTAGCCGTGCTGAATTCAGACAAGTCTTCCGCTTCTGGGCTGTGTAAAACACGTCCAATTCCCGGAGATCAACGTCAACGATCTATGTTGCTGTCAGCACCCCCAAGTCCGCGCCATTTTTAAGGCGACCCTCACCCTGATGGTTGCAGTCCGATCCCATCCATCAAGGATCATACTCTGCGTGCTAAACTCATACCCCTTCTATCCCCTACCACATGTCACGCCGACACTCGTCTTCCATACCCCGTACACCGTCCACTGTTGCTCCTTATCCTCGACGGACCCCGGGACAGCCCAAGTCCTCAAGACAGCAGTTCTCGGCATGCGGCGCATGTCGCATGAGGAGGTCAGTCATTATCGCCTGTCCCACCTTTGACGCATCCTTACCGATGCTGCAGGGTGCGGTGTGATCTGAAAGACTTCTTTTCTGCGACAACGGTTAATGGCCTCCAACACCCTTCATGCTCCAACTGCCGAGAGCGCAACATCAGATGCGTGTAGGTCTCCCGCTACTTTGTCCCATATTCTCGCTGACTGTCTCTCAGGGACGAGTTCGCAGAGGTCAAAGCTGTCAAGCTGCTTAGACGCGGAAGACGACTTCAGCAAGTCGAGTAAGCCCCCGTGTCATGGTATCTGTACACATGGTCAACTAACCTTGTCATCTTACAGGGCTCGCTATGGAAAAGTGATGGACGACGATGACTCAGCCCTCCCATCACCTGTCGAGCAAGAACCCACGTCAGCTACGTTCTCCGCGGCGACCAGCACTAGTTGTATTCCACAAATGCAGCCCCCATTTCTCACCTCCTCATTCTTCCGGAGGTTTTGTGTCCAATGTAAGCTTCTGAGTACTTATTTTGTTTCGGATAGCTGACCTCTCGCAGACCCGATCATTGAACCGGGTGAATTCGCCTCCAGATATATCGCCCACACGAAGGGAGCCGCGCCACTTAATGTCGAAGGAAAAATGCTCGCGATGCTACTCGTGACTTGGGCTACGTCTTTTGGTGTAGACGAATTTGGTAACGAGGACGCTGAAGACGGCGCATCAGAGAGCATCGGCAACTCTCGCTTCGCCCTTGATGGTGATGATATCTCCAATCCTAAACGACAAGCGAGGTTGCTTCGTACGGAGGCAATGATAAGAGAGATACTCACGCTAGTGGACCTCAATGGACTATTACGTCGGCCATCTTGGGATGGCGTCAAAGTTCTTCTGCTTCTGCTCCCATTGACTCATGGTGAGTCTAACGCTGTTGTATGATGACCGCTTGTTCATCGTACCCAACAGACCTCCAAGGTCCGATGGAACATCTGGTACGTACTCCTCGAATAGCTCTATCTGTGGTCCGTTGACTCTTTGCCAGACCACCCATGAAGCAACCTTGTCTCAAGTTCGCGCATTGTGCAACCTCAACGACTCTCCATCTGTCAACAGTGGTCTAGGGCCATACTGCGACATACTTATCCGTGCGCGGATATTTTGGTCCGCCCACGTACATGAAGGCATTACCACAGGACTGAATGGTGGACGCTTTGTACTGTATGGAGACAATCACTTGCTTTCTGTGCCATTTCTGAAGTCGCTATCCCAGGGACGATGACGACCTTGCGTCTTTTCAGAGTACTCTCCCCCCACAGTATTGTGCCTCGACCGCCCACAGCATCACCTCCTCTGCTGATTCATCTTGCTCTTCCCCGAGGGCCAGTCCCCCCCTTTCGCCAACCTTTCCCTTTGTCACCCCTCTAGAGCCTAGCCATCCACGAGCCGCCCTGGCCTACCTGGTGACGACTCAGTACTTTTCACTGGCTTTGGCCGTCTCCAAGGCATGTCGCGCCATACATTCCACATTGACGGGTCCCCGTGCCCGCCGGCAAACCGACGCAATACGCGGGGAATCTGTCACAGCCATCTGGGACGCACTCGAACATTGTTGGGACAACTTTGAATCACTGCGTCGTAACCCCTCTGGCGTTGGCGCTGCTGGGGGTGACCTCATCCGGGGCGAAGACGTCGAACGCTTCGTCAGTGGCTGGCAGATCTTCATCTTTGGATGTCTCAACACCATCCGTGAAGCACTCCGTAATCTCACCGGAGATAATCACTCAAACCATGCTGTCGCGGCCGCTCTTCGTCTCTCTGCCATAGGACGGTGTCAAAAATTCCTTCCCCGGGTTATCGAGATGTTGCAACGCCACTTGAAGGTGCCTTCGAGCTTCTTCGCATACGACACTGGCTTGATTCGCGATGGATGTTTCTTCGCCGGCTTGCTCCTCGCGCAAAGCGATAAGCTTGGTGCGGAGTTGGGTGCGACAGGATGTAACACTGATTGGGAAGAAGGTGTCGCGGCTTGCCTTCAAGCCCTTGGCGAGGTGCGCTGGGTATGTTCCCGCAGTCAAGAACAAGAAAATACTTTGAAAGCCGAATGGGAAGCTCGCATCGAGCGCGACGGTCGGCGGCAGGGCCAGCAATCGCCAAGACCATTTCCCATCAAACAAAGCCCGGGTCACTCACCTTGCTTGAACGACAATATTCCTCTACCGTGTACAGTTCCTTCGTCTTCTAAACCACAATCTCTCTCCCTGGTTGCCGCAGGCGGGCAAGTTCGGCCTCACTTGCCACTTTTATCGGTCTCCTTCCAGCACGATGACAGTGGACCAGACACCGTCCTCACTGACGACGGCAGCGGCGGTTGGGAGCCGTACACCCCACCATCGACCTCGGGTTCTTTGACAGGAACAGTAGTGACACATCGCAGCCTCTCTCCTTCACCACACCAACCAATCATGGGGCCAATGCGCGGTGTTTTGAAGCACAAGGGTTCAATATTCGGAGATGACTCTGACACGGATCATTTCTCATTTGCTGTTGAGGGGACACCTGATTCCCAGAGTTCTGTGGGAACAGGATCTCAAACTCGCTGGACACCATTCGGGGGCGACTATCTCGACCCACGCATTATCCTAGCGGCTTCTGACGTGGTGGGGTGCGATGACGGATTTCCCCCATTCGGATCTAACCGCCAGTCATACTTTGTCTGAAGCTACCTCGTGTACTACGTATGCGCTCCACAACCTACGCCTCCTCCGAAAACCCATGTTACAATATGGGACTCTTGCATCGTGGAATTAGTTGTATGTACTTGTATATCCTATAGATTCGAGATACCCTTCATGTTGTTTGCCAAGATAGAATCTGTTCCATGCGGTCACAAGACAAATGGGTATATATTAGGTATATATTATTATGATTAGTACGTGATCGGTTGCGGAACCAACCAGCGCGACTGCCCCTCGTTCCATCATTCAGAGGCCTGGGTCCTTTCGGTAAACTGACCTGAACCTTGCTTTGTGATCGAACAGGTATGATGAGATGGCGCTTGACGGCAGTAGGGCGGTATCTCCATCACGGTAAACCCTCATGGAGAAGTAACATACGACTTATCTTGCCGCAGCAAGGTTTGTCGGGTATGCGATACAAATAGGGTATAGTTTGATTGATCCTGACTCGAGAAGCCTTATTTATTTAACTCAACCAGGAAAATAAAACGGACGGCGGCCACAGTATGCCATATGGACGGATAAGGACGGTCCAAGATGGCGTTGATAATGCGCCTTGCGATACGTCGGAAAAATATATTTTAGTGCTGATCACCCGTCATCAGAGCCCAGCTCGGTCTCTGTGAATGAGGTAAAGCAGAAGGTGAGAAGCCTGCAAGCTCCCTAATTTCCAAATTCGGCGCCGTCGCCAATCACCAAGGACGTATCTGTGACTTGCAAAAGAGTCATTTGTTCAAGAAGGACTGGAAGTCACCGTAAAATCCCTCAATGAAAAGTTTTTCTTTCTTTTTTTTTTTTTTTTTTTTACTGAATCGCCATATTGGTGGTCAATTCAGTCCTGTCGCGCGCTAACCGCAAAGAACGAAGCAAGATCCGCGGCATTTAGACGGAGCATAGACTCTTTCCCATGCCAGCGCCAAGTAGAGAATATCGTCCCATCGCTTGGTATTGTCTGTCTAAAAAAAGGTGATTGAGCATCTGCCGCGTCTTTTGTTTCGTTTTTGTCACTGTGTCTTCTAATCAATGTTGGGTGGCGAGAACACGAGCAGACTGACGTTAACATGGCTCGTTCGATTTTCAAACTTTGGTATGCGGTGAGTGCATTTACCCAGGGAAAATAATAAATAAATCTCCATGCATGACTGAGCGGGTGGATCAGGCGTCGAGCTGTGAGCACAGTTCAGTGCGGTCGCGGTCATGTTCCTGTGGACCATGTGGCTGAACAAAGGGGCTGAAGTTGGACGTGCCATCAAGTCTTCATTGACCCGAAACAGCATCGCACAATGTGTCAGGAACGGTCCTATGTTTGCTGCGCAAGCGACCACCTGTTTGACATGCCAATCAGCATGTTGTTGGCGGGCCAGACTGCTCTGATATGACGGCATTGTCCTGCGAATGTCAGACCTTGGGTTGACAGGAAGAACGTGCGCGGCCACGGGTATGGTGTCTTCCTGGACGGCGATTTCCCGCAAAGTTCAATCAGCCGTGCGACGACCAAGAATGCAGGAGGTTGGTGGGTCTTGTGGATTATTGTTTGTTCACTGATGGGATGCCAACGTTCAAAAATCGCTCACCGTGGGGTGCGAACGTCGTGGCCCACGTAAATTGTTAGGGGTGGAGGGTGAAAAATTCAGATGATCCTCACCTAGATCCAAAGGTCGAGGAAGATGGTTAGGGTCCCGACAATCAGCAAACGACTCGGAAGACGAAGTGGAGGAACTACCTCAGATCTGCTGCTAGTTGACCGTATCTGACCGTCTCACTGATAGCATCTAGTCGTCAGGTCCAACGTACCTGGTACCCGTGTAGTTGGGCTGGAGTACGTCGTTAAATTAGTACCACAGTGCTGCTACTACTAGGAAAGGGGCCTGCTCGGAGATGACTGGACAAACGATTGGATGTGACCGCCTGACCCAAAAAGGAAATTTTACATAAGGAGGCTCTGACCCTCTCCGCGACTTTGGTCGGGCGACTTTTCATGTAAGGTGCATATCCAGCCATCTCAACGTCGGCCCTCACAGTATCCAGTCAGTCACCGCTTGAACATGGCTCGCAGTAAACGCAGAACGACGCGGTTAAATACTCAAAAATCCCGCGAGCGGAGTCCGCAGCTGGAACCACTCTCTCCACTGTCAGCCAGGTCATCGCTCACACCAGTGCCCGTACTCGACGAACAACCGCCACCACCAGAGCAAGCCCCAGAAGAAGCACAAGAACCAGTCCAGGAAGCACCTGTGCAACCTGCCTTGGTGGCGTCAGAGGAAGATACCTGCCCGGCATGTAAAGACGCTCCCGCCGATCAGCAGCCGACCGTCTCCAAGGAAAGCTGGATAAGATGTGATGCCTGTAAGAGCTGGTATCACTGGGCGTGCGCCGGGAATGGTGCGGATGTCGACACAATCGACAAATGGCAAGTCTATGCTTGAGCTTGTTATTCAGAATATGCGTCGTAATGTGTATGCGTCGTCACGCACGATGATCATAGGTACTGCACATCGTGCGTTGTCGAGAAGCCTTCTCGGACGATCACGTTCAAGCCACCAGCCCGTAAATCGGCACGCAAACGTGCCCAGCCGGACTACGTCAATTTGAACGCGGGTGTAGAAGCCGACCCCAGTAGATGGTTACGCGTCATCCAGTCGAAACCAATCAAAGACGACGAGTTCAGGCGGATGAAAGGGTCGGACGTTGGTCTCGAATGGCTGGAGACCGATGAAAATGCCATGAAGGAGCCTATCGTCATCGAGAACCCGGAGGGACTAGGCATGAAGATGCCGGATACCAATTTTACGGTGTCCGACGTGGCGGACATCGTGGGACATGAGACCCCAGTCGAAGTGATAGGTATGTTCACTCGTATGACTTGGGGTGACATGCCAATGCGTTTGCAGATGTTGCAACTCAGTCAAACACGCCGGGATGGACCCTTGGGAAATGGACGGAGTACTACAACAAGGAATCCTCCACCAGAGACAAAGTACGGAACGTCATTTCACTTGAGATCTCGGGAACGCTGCTCGCGGATCGAGTCTTACCTCCGCGGCTAGTCCGCGAGTTGGATTGGGTGGATAAGTTCTGGCCAAGCACACGAAGAGGGAAGGGGCAGGCCTACCCCAAGGTTCAACTGTATTGCTTGATGGGTGTCGCATCTGCCTGGACGGTAGGTTCACTGTCTCATCTTCCGGACCCTGATTACTGAGCTCCGTGCAGGATTGGCATGTCGACTTTGCTGGATCGTCAGTGTATTATCATATCCTCAGAGGATGCAAGGCAGGAATTCCCGTTTTCGGTATACCGTCTTCCTAACATGTCGTGTAAAGGTCTTCTACTTCATTCGTCCTACTCCTGCAAATTTGGCGGCGTACGAGCGGTGGTCTGGGACAGAGCTACAATCGAGTATATGGCTAGGTGATATGGTCGACGAGGTTGTCAAAGTCACCCTTTATCCCGGCAACACCATGATCATCCCAACCGGCTGGATACATGCTGTTGTGAGTCGAGCTTCTTTCATCATCATGCGTTATTACAACGAGATTTTCAGCACACCCCCGTGGATTCGCTCGTATTTGGAGGTAACTTTTTACATTCGTACAACGTCGCCACGCGTAAGCATGAATGCCACTCGACGCTGCACGCAGGCTTATTCGTATGACAGAACTCAAAGTAATCGAGATTGAGAAAACTACACGAGTCCCCAAAAAATTCCGTTTTCCTTACTTTACCAAGTATCACGATTTCTCTGTTTATTGATCATCATGGCTTACATGCTCTCAGACTCTGCTGGTACGTGGCGGACAAATATCTTCGTGATATCAAGGCCAAAGAAGAGTTCTCACCCCGAGTTCTGGAGTCACTGGAGGCCTTGTGTTCGTACCTTGTCTCGGAAGTGCGAGCGATGGAACGTGGAAGCGAAGCAGCCAAACGAGACGCAAAAGAACAAGTCCCTACAGATCGAATCAAGGATCCACCTGCACTCGCGCGAGAGCTCAGATGGCGCGTCCGGGTAGCAGCGGGGGTAACAAGCGATGACGAGGGGAATGAAAGACCGCTTAAGAAGGCCTTGACGAACGGGAGCGCGAGCGTGAACGGAGGCGTTAAGAGGAAACGTTCGCCTATTGAGATGCAAGGCACAGAAACAGGGACTTCCTTGGGACGGGTGCAATTTAGAAATTTCCAGCCGAAGGGGTGGGATGTGGTGGAAGATCTGCCAAAAGAAGAAGAAACGGCGACTGTGCAAGCTGTGTATCCGGAAGAGGTGGTGGGATTGCAGGAGCGATGGATAAAGTGGAGCGATGGAATATTGGGAGGGGATGGAGGACGGCGGGCCCTGGTGGAGCGAAAACGGGAGATTACTGTCAGAGCTCGGAAGATTGATGGAGGGCTGGAGCGACAGCGGATTGAGCGGGTGTTCGAGAAGTGGGAGTGGTCAAAAGTTTCTGGGGAAGAATCGGTGGAGAAGGGGGATGTCGAGATGAAACTGGAGGACGATGTTCCATCACATCAAACGGAGGTTGAGCCAGAGGCAGGTGCGACAGATGGAATGGAATTGGTTGGATAGACTGATATGTTTTATGTTTTTGTTTTATTTCGTGTACGATTTAAAATTATCGGCGGCGTTGCATGTGGGAAATCTGGAACTTTGATTGAGCCTGCCTCGACCAAGTACTGTTACTCACCTCGCTCCAGCCTTGCTCTTCAGGTTTCAGGTTCGATTGAAAGCTTGCAAGTAACCGCTTCGCACCATGTCGCGTCTTGCCTATGATGTTCCGGAAATCGAGGCGGACTCCTCTGCAGGTGAAGAAAGCGCAGAGTTTCATTCCGCTCGTGGAGACTTCCCCGGACACCCACCTCACGATACAGGCGGTCCAGGAGATGACTTCTACTCACTCCCACCGCGTATGTCTTGTCAGCTCGTGTCGTATATGCGCTGTTGACGTCTCATACTCCAGAACCCACCTTCATGCGTCATACTAACCACTCCGTCCCTACTTTAAATCCCGGGGGACCACCAGAGTACGATGCCTCTCCCGACCGTCTTGCTCCCCTACCGTCCATCCGACGCGATGCATCGGGCCTTGTTGATAGCATGAACGCTATGCGCATACATGACCCTCCCCCTCGTGGATCTAGTGCCATGGGGTTCAGCTACGATCCCATTCCTCGCGCAGCAACCTCCATGTCCATACACACCGCTTCACAAAGAGGATTCCATCGCCCTCGACACGCCAATACCCTACCTCCTCCCCCCAACGCAACCCTTCCTTTAAATCCTCATAGACAGGCTGGCCCTCACTACCCAGTTGATGACAGTGGTATTACGTACTATCAGGGCCATGCTAACGAGTTTCTTCCGAGCGGAAACAACGTTGGTTACCCTGAAGGCGGTGAACTACGCCCTGGTGGGGATGCTGATGGTGTGAGCATGTACGGTTATGATGATACATCTGCACCTGGAAGTGCATACCCTTCTCCCGACTCATCCGCTCCCTTTTTCCGGAACCCACCTTCGCAACCTTATTACCCACAAGGACAGCTTCAACCAGGCTGGCAAGGTTCTCAACAGAACTTGGTACCACAGTATGGACACGGCTCACCGCAGCCTGGTGAATATGACCACCTGTATGCTGCGGCCTCCAACGTCCTCGGCATGGGTCCCCCTCCACCACAGCCATTGATGAATACCTACCTCCCTCCCAATCCGTACGGTCAAGCTGCTCTTCAAGCAAGCCAGTCCATGCCCTATCTCCCACCAACCAGTCCATACCACTCTGGCCCGCCTGGTCCTCCTGGTCCATCTCCAGGGACACCGGCCCCACCTGGCCCTGGAGCACCAACCCTTCCCCAAGGATTTGATGATCCTGAATTTGAGATGCGGTCATCAGGAACTTCTCTCAATCGGTCCGGAACCGTCGATCCCTCGAGCCGTAAAACCAAGGCTGTCGACCTCTCAGCCCCTCCCATTACCAAAGAGTACATTGACCAGTACCGTCAACGTATCAAAGGAGACCCGGACCCGGAGTCTCACTTTCTATATGCCAAGTACCTCATCGAAGCTGCCAAGAAGATCGGCGTTGATGCGAAGGACCAGAGAGCTGTCAAGAGGTACAGGGATTTGCTCATCCAGGAGTCATTAAAGACCATTCGGAGACTTGCAACGCAAAATGAACCGTACGACGAGGCCCAGTTTTTCCTCGCGAATTGTCATGGTACGGGGATGCTTGGTCTGCAAGTAGACCACGAGCGGGCGTATCACCTGTATCTGCAGTCCGCAAAACAGAATAATCCATCCGCGGCGTATCGCGTTGCTGTCTGTAACGAGATTGGGGCGGGAACGCGGCGAGACCCTGCACGAGCGGCTGCTTTTTATCGCAAGGCGGCTTCTCTCGGCGATACAGCTGCCATGTATAAACTTGGCATGATCCTCTTACTGGGTTCTCTTGGCGAGCAGAAAAACCCTCGCGAAGCCATCAATTGGCTCAAGCGCGCTGCTGAACAGGCGGACGAGGAAAACCCCCATGCATTACACGAACTCGCCATGCTTCACGAGATGCCCAATTCTCAATTCGTTGTTCACGACCCTGCGTATGCAAAGCAGCTGTACACACAAGCAGCGCATCTCGGCTATACGCAATCACAGTTCAAACTTGGACAGTGCTACGAATATGGCGTCATCGCGTGTCCCGTGGACCCTAGAAGATCGATAGCGTGGTACACCAAAGCAGCGGAGAAGGGTTATTCGGAGGCGGAGCTTGCACTGAGTGGATGGTATCTAACGGGCAGTGAAGGTGTCCTCAAGCAGAGCGACTCGGAGGCATATCTGTGGGCACGTAAAGCTGCGAACAAGGGTTTGAGCAAGGCCGAGTATGCGGTGGGTTATTATGCGGAGGTTGGTATTGGTATCAAGCAAGATATGGATTTTGCGAAGCGGTGGTACATGCGAGCAGCAGGTGCGTCTGTTTCCGTCTTCTCGATATGCCCGATATGAGTGACTGGTGGTGTTACAGCCCAAGGGAACAAGCGTGCAATGGGCCGACTGACAGAGATGAAGCGGATGGGCAACAAGCGATCTAATGTAGGACGACCCACACGCCAACAAGCCAAGGATGAGTGCGTGATCGTCTAGCACAGGAGGGGTCGGAAAATGGTGGAATTTAAATCACTTTTTTCTGGTCGTTCGGAAGTCGATGTTTTTAATACTTGCACGTCTGCGTGGTCAGTGACTCGCGTCGTCGTCGCTTTGGACTAGACTTGTCGTTTTGTAATTGACAGAATACCTCCTATCACACGCCATCTCCATCTCTGAACAACACATCGACCATGGCTACAGCCAAAGACGACGTTCGAACCTCGTTTTGCCACACACGTCTGCCTGACTGACCCATGCCACGTACAGATCTCGCTGTTGGAGCACCTGGACGTCTCTCAAATAAACTGTCTCAACGAGGAACTACAGCACGACCTCAAATCGATCCTCGCAGACAGGAAACTGAACACCTTGCCTAATACCTACCTCGAGAGCAGCGCAGACGCCCAACTCCTCATGAACATCTACGTAAGTGCTCATCCCAGCGCCGACGCGCCGACGTGACCAATCGATCCAGTTCAACCAAGCCGTGCGCATCCGCACGCTCGTCCTCCGCTCCACGACCGACCCCTCTCGCGGACCCAAAACGCTCAAGCTCCTCGTGAACAAGCCTGCGATCAGCTTTGCGGACGTCGAGGGCACGTCCGACGCGGCGTTTGCACAGGTGATGACATTGAGCGAGCAAGACGTGCGCGACGGACGGCCGGTGGCGCTCAAGTTTGTGCGTTTCACGAGTGTGAATAGTTTGCATGTGCGTCATTCTTGTTGCCGTGTGCATCGCGTGTGTGACAGTGCGTGGGTTAGATTTTTGTCGAGTCGAATCAGAGCGGGGACGAGGACGTTCAGACGCGCATCGATGCGATCGATGTGCTTGGTGTTGCGGTCGGGTACGTGACTTGTATCCCTTGCATCCATGCGTGACTCACCCGGCCGTACAGCGCGACAAAGGACTTGAGTGGACTCAAGCAAGATGACCACTAGTCCACCGAGACACGCATCGAATACCTGTTCAAGTACCTCTATTGTTGGTTCGCATGTTATACATTATCGTTTGACAAGTTGTACCTCCGTTTTGCGTGTCCTACTTGCCGTCGATTTGCAACCACATGCTCCACCTTTGT
Source organism: Boletus reticulatus (assembly GCA_038093535.1). Lineage (NCBI taxonomy): Eukaryota > Fungi > Basidiomycota > Agaricomycetes > Boletales > Boletaceae > Boletus > Boletus reticulatus. The sequence goes on from JBBPSJ010000012.1 coordinate 75,364, forward strand.
CTGGCCTCTTCGTCACCCTCAAAGATCCAGTTCACCTTGGTCACGTCTGAGAATCCCTCGCTCGTCTGGGGTTCTTCATAACTGTCGCGAAAGCTGATAAAGGCGAGGTAAGGGAGGAGATCTCTCTGCGGTTAGAGGAGGCCAATTAGCGACGGAAGCACTCTAGACGCAAGACATGTTCTCACCCGTGTTTCGCTCGATGGGGGCTGGTTATATGCGCGGTACAAATTGTTGTGCCATGCAAGATCCATCGATCCTTCAAACAGAAAACATCGAGCAGTAACGCCAACTCTTTTGGCTAGATCTATATAGAACTTTCTCGTCGTTGCGTCCCGATTGGTATTATCTAGCGCTGACGTTGATATCGGGATCAAGTGGGAAATGTCACGAGCGTACCTATCACACAGCTCTTGCCCGCTTTGAGTGCCTCTTCTGCAGCTTTTAGGCATTTGGGTCTCGTTCCCAGAGTATCTTGGTTAACATGTACATATCCAGCAGGCGCAAAGTGTCTGCAGTAAAAGGACGATTTTCCGAGACAGGGGAAGCCCGTCAAGAGGACCAGTTCCGGCCTGGACGAGGCGGGAACAACTTCTGCCGTCGGACACTGGACATCCGTCGCTTGAGAGCAATCAAAACCCGGAATGTGTAGAGAAAGGCGCAGCTTACCCGTTGGAAGACTAGACACGTGGAATCCAGGGAGTTTGTAGGGTGCCTTTGGAAGACCCAGAAAGTACTCCTGTCCGTCAACAGTTTACGCGAGCGCTTCTAGGTGAAACAGATGCAGACTGACCTCGGGCGTATGAAACGGGATGCCGATATTCGTCGCCCATTTTCGATCCGTCGAAGCAAAGTCGCCTGCTCGCCCCGCGGCGTCGCCTACAAAGAACGTGGTCTTCTTATCTGTCAGTGCCAAGGCCCATCAACGTCTCCCGAGTTCCGTGTCATGACTGATAGGGGACGTCACGTACCAATGTCCACATGGTGCGCGTTGAAGATCCGTTCGAGCTCGTACCACATCCCAAGCATCGGTTTTCTATACCCGTCTTTGGCACATGCAGCAAACAGGCGAAAAGGCACGTCTGGCAGCTGGTCGTGTCGTCGTGTCAGCAAGGGTGTGTGGCAGACGACACGCAACGTCGCGTACCGCGTTCGCGATCAGAGGTATCTTTTTCTTCCAGTCGTCCAACGCGGCTGCCCTGAGCGCCTGGTTAGACATGACTACGATCGCATATCTAAGCACGTCCGTCATTCACAATGGACGATGTGACTCATACACACGCACCCGTCTTGGTGGAGCGCCTTGAGCTTGGCGGGCACACATTGGCGCCACCATGCCCACTTGAGCGCGTCGGCGCCCTTGCCGCGGTGCTTGTGCCATTGAATGAGCGTTCCATCGAGGTCGAAGAGGGCGACGTTGGGACGCGCAGGGGGGTCGAGGTGGATACCGTGCAGACACGTGCGCTTGGGACCGAGCGCGGGTTTGAGCCATTGAAAGGTCGAGGACGACTCGGATGCGCTTGGTTTGGAGAAGAAGGGGTGGACTGGTGACGATGAGTCCTGTGTCGGCCCCTTGGATTGTGTGTGCTCACTTTTGGCGACTTTGCGGGCATTGTTCATGGCGTCGTCCGCGACATCGCCTTCTTGGAACTCGGCGAGATTGCGCTTGGTAGACTCTGGGTCGTGATATGTTCAGTGCGTACGCCTTGACGGCGAGCCCGACGTACGTTCCGCAGTGGATTGGCCAGGCTCAGACATGGTCGTGTCATACAAACAACAGTTGGATAAAAACAGAATACATATTCCGGGAGTTCCAATAATACGTCTCTCTACAGTCTCACAGGTCTATCTAGTCACTTTGTCTTGTCACTCAAGAAGACGACACCGGGGAGGGCCTTGACAAACTCAGTCTCATGCAAATCCTGCAGCGATGACGGCTCACCTTGCCCTCGAGAAGTTCGAGACTCGCACCACCGCCAGTGCTAACGTGGCTGAGCTTGTCTTCGGCACCGTACTGCGCTGCGACAGTTGCGGTGTCTCCTCCACCGATAATGACGGTGGAACCGTTCTGCTTAGCCTTGATGGCTGCATCGAGCAGAGATTTCGAACCATCCGCGAAGGCGGGGAATTCAAACACGCCGGGAGGTCTACGAGAGGGTGTTCGGTTCGCACCTCTGAACGTCTAGATTGTCACACGCACCCGTTCCAAAGGATCGTCTTGGCAGACAAGACGGTCTCACAGAAGAGCTCGCGGCTCTCTGGGCCTGCATCGAGACCCATCCAGCCTTCGGGAATACCCTCCTTCTTTGTCGCACTGCCGGTCTACACGAAGGGGTTAGCGATGGAACGACAAGGCGGCATGTTTCGGACCGTGGCATCCTTGTCGAACTTGTCGGCGGTGATATAATCGACGGGAAAGACGAGCTTGACATTGTTGGTTTTTGCCTTTTCGATGAGGGATGCCACCTTTTCCGAGCCGTCCTTGTCGAATAGGGAGTTCCCAATCTATCCCGATGATCAAAGGCGGCAGGAGAAAGCAGTGGATCGTACGTACGGACACGTTGTCGATGGTCTTTGCAAAGGTAAAGGCCATTCCACCACAGATGATGAGAGCGTTGACCTTGTCGAGCATGTTTTCGATGAGCTTGATCTTGTCGGACACCTTGGCACCGCCGAGGATGGCAAGGAAGGGACGATCTGGGCTCTCGAGGACTTTTGCAAAGTACTCGAGCTCCTTCTTCATGAGGAGACCCGCGGCTTTCTTCTGGAGGTCGATGCCAACCATGCTCGCGTGAGCACGGTGTGCAGTGCCGAAAGCGTCGTTGACGTATAGATCGCCGAGTGCGGTGAGCTGCTTCTTGAAGGAGTCCACGACGTTCTTTGGGACCTTGACCTTGTCTGGACCCTTGCCCTCTTCTGCACCATGGAAGCGGAGGTTCTCGAGGAGGATGACGGCGCCATCCTTGGCGTCATTGACGGCTTTCTCGATATCGGGACCGACGCAATCGTTGAGGAATATGACGGGTTTATCGAGCTTGGCAGAGAGCACGTCTGCGACGGGTCTGAGGGAGTCTTTCTCGGATCGCTTTCCGTCTGGACGTCCGAGGTGGGACATGAGCACGACGGCCTTGGGTTCTGATACCGGTTGTCAGGGTGCGATGAGGGGAGAAATGGATGGATCGTACTCCTCTCGAGGACATAGTTGATGGTGGGGATGGCGGCGACGATGCGCTGTGTTGCGATGAGTGAGAACGGTGAATGTATGGGTGGATCGGGTACGTACGGCAGGGTTGGTGATGACACGGCCGTTGTGTGGATCGTCCTTCATGGGCACGTTGAAGTCGACGCGTACGAGGACGCGGCTGTCTGGGATGGCATCGGCAAAGTCGGGGTCGTCGACGAAGAGCTTGTTTGCGAGGGACATGGTGAGGGATGTATTTAAGACGGGATCGGGATGTGCGTGGGAATGTCGCGCTTGATGGCGGACTCCAACTCACTCGGGCTCGACTTTGAGAAAGAGACGGCGACGACAGAGCAAGCACCGACGACGACGACCGAACAGGTAGAGAAGAAGAAGCCATATGTCAATCCAGAGCGGGTCAAGACGGGCGGGCCTCAGCGGGTCGGTGCAGTCCTGTCGTCATTACGCGTGCTCGGCTGACGACTGGACGCAGGAGAAGCCCTCTGAGGAGGAACTCGCCGAGCGTATGGAGCGCATCAAGGAACAGAACGAAAAGATAAAGCAACGACGTCTGGTAAGTACACGACACGATGCGTAGCGACAGTCCGACTGAGCGGTGCTAGGACGTGAAAGCGGACGAGGAGGCGTTCAAGGAGATACAAGAAGCGGATCGCGTCAAGCAGACGCAGGTGCGCAAAGTGCAAGAGGGCATCGACCGTACGCGCGAGCAGAACGCGCGGAGAAAGATGGACAAGATGGAGGCGCGCGAATGGGACTCGGGCAAGTCGACGGGGGAAGGCGTGCAGGGCGACGCGGAGAAGCGGGGCGGGCGGGGAGGTGCGCGTGGTGGACCGCGAGGACGGGGTCGTGGTCGTGGTCGGGGTCGAGCGCCTCCAAAAGCGGCGGCGCCAACGACGACGACGACGACGACGAGTGTAATATGACTAAGCGAGACGCAACTCTAGTATTTACGAGGATGGGACGGGGCGTCCTCCTCACCGCCAATCTACCGCAGCTACAGAACCTGATCAAGCGCGATCCGGCAGCGTACAAGGAGGAGTTTCTGCAGCAGTACAACCACTACAACTCGATCCGAGAGCTCTTCGCCGTCAGCCCAGACGACAACGCGGAGCACTTTCGCGAGCTCGTCACGTTCGTCGCACAGGTCGCCGTCTGCTACCCGAAAGAAACAGCGGACTTTGCGTCGCATCTCTCGAGCCTCGTCCTCGAACACTATGGCGCACTCAGCCCAGACACCCGCAAGTCGCTCTTGCACAACCTCGTCATCCTCCGCAACAAAAATGTGATCTCCTCCATCGAGTGTGTTCCCCGACCGTGCATCTCCGTGCCGTTGCTGACCGTCCGTTCAGTCTCCTCAAGACCCTCTTCCCCCTCCTTCCCCGCACCACCTCCTCGTCCCTCCGTGCCTTTATCCGAAAAACTATCCTCTCTGACATCCGCACCGCCAATCTCCGCACCAAGAACCACAAACTCAATCGCGCCGTACAGGCCATGCTCTTCACCATGGTCGAACGCGGCATGGACGCAGACGTCCGCGGCGACAAGGGAAAGCTCCGCACCAACACAGAAAACGGCGAGGACGCCATGTGGGCCGTCATTCTGACAAAGGAGCTCTGGAAAAAGCAGACCTGGTCTGACGCCAAGTCCGTGTCCATCGTCGCCCTCGGGTGTTTCCATCCCGTCATCAAAGTACAGAGCGCGTCCCTCCACTTTTTCCTCGGCAGTGACGACGACAAGGTGGACAGCGACGACGAACCAGACCAGGCGAGCTTCATTTCACCCCCGTCTCTTCGTCTTCTCACTTGCCGCAGGAAGTGGATATCAAGGCACTCCACCACCGTCGCGAGATCAACAAAAAGACACGGAGTGCCGACAAGAAACTCCAAAAGCAACTCAATGCCGCCAAAAAGGCATGTCCACAATCTATCCTCTTCTCTCCCTACTCACATATCCATAGCAAAAGAACAAGCTCTCCGAGTCCTCTACCCCCAACTTTCCTGCCCTCCAACTCCTCCACGACCCACAGTCCTTTGCCGAAAAACTGTACGATAACCTCAACCGCTATGACAAGCGGTTTTCCCTCGACCACAAGATCCTTATCATGCAGCTCCTCTCTCGCGTCATGGGCTCTCACAAGCTCTCTGTTCTCCCTTTCTACACCTACATCCTCAAATACCTCACCTACCATCAACTCCGCGTACCCGCCATCCTCGTCGCGCTCGCACAAAGCGTGCACGACCTCACCCCGCCAGACGCGCTGACCCCCGTCATCAAGAAGCTCGCCGCAGAGTTTGTGCATCCCGGCGTCGGGAGCGAAGTCATCGCTGCAGGTATCAATGCCATCCGAGAAGTATGTCGGCGGCAGCCATGGGCCATGGAAGAAGATCTCCTCGGCGACTTGGTCGAGTACAGACGGAGCAGGGACAAGGCTGTCACCGCCGCTGCACGAGGCATCTTGCAACACTACCGAGAGGTCAACCCGGGCATGTTGAAGCGACGAGAGAGGGTGGGGCTCTTTGTTTGCTTTCTCGATATATCTCATGTGTGTTTAGGGCAAGGACGCAAGCATTGGGATGAGCCATGGCAGACAACCCTTGCCGTTTGGACACGCGGTGGATGCAGCCGTCGACATCGAGGGACTCTCTGTACGTGTACTCGCACATTCTCACCCCATGTTCAGTATGCAACGGCCTTGTCACAGCTACTAGAAGATCACCTAAAGACACTCCGAGATGAGGAAACGGGTGACATGGAAGAGGCAGGTTGGGAAAACTGGGACGTCGAGACAGACGCGTCGGATTCGGACTCTGAAGGCTGGATCGACGTCAGCTCCGACGGCGACGATCTCGAGGTGTCAGATAGCGAGGACGAAAAGGAGGCAGCTCGAGCCAAAGACAAGGCAAAGGAGATTGACGAAGCAGACAAGACAGAGGACAACCGGACATCGACGTTGGCTACGACCAAGGTAAGGCGTCGCTCTGTAAAGTGGCCATCGGGCCAGCACTGAAACTCGTAACAGATTTTGACGCCTGCCGATTTCGCGTTGCTCAACGATCTCCGTATCAAGGCCGCGGAAAAAGCGGTCGAAACCTGTGGTGGGTCCAAGTCCAAACGAAAACTTGCCGCCCTCGAAGCATCCAAAAAGGCCGCCGCTGGTGATGGTTCGGCGGACGCGTTCATATCCGAAAACGACATCCTTGGTCCTCGAAAAAAGGCCAAGGCGGACTATGCAGAGCGTATAGCATCTATCGAAAAGGGCCGCGAGGGTCGTGAAAAGTACGGTTCGCTCAAGGGAAAGAAGAAGAAGGAGACGCCGAGTAGTTCGACGAATAGAGAAAAGACGAGGAACAAGCCCATCATGATGATACTCCAAAGCGGGGCCGTTAGGGGAAAAAAGAAGGCATCACTGAGGGAGAAGCAGCAAAAGCTGAGGGCACACATCGAGCGATCGAAAAAAACACATCATTGACGTTGTATTAATCTCACTAGAGGTGTCCGTTTCTGAGACGCTCTGCAATGTCATACCCCGATGCAAAATGACTTAGCCTGGCGTCCACGATGAAACCCTGAATGTAGGTCAGACACACGTCTGAGCACAAAGCGGTTGCATACCTTTTTGTTGTAGTCTTTGAGAGGACGAAATATATCATTTGCACCGCAAGCGTGCATGAGACCAACGAATCGACAGAGACGCACCTTCCAACACACGCTTCAACTGGGCCAGTTCAACTACCTTGACGACGATATGTTCACCCGGATCCGGACTAGGGAGAGGATACTCCATCCCATCCTCGAGCTCGACCTTGACGACGACGAGCCTCATCCTCGCCGTGGTCATCCCTATACACGACACGCGTCAAGCTGTACACGGGGCCAAGCAAAAAAAGCGTATTAGGCTCACCCGGATCGCACGCCAGAACTGGGGTACACTCGACGACGTCTTGCAGCGTCGCCTTGTACCCCGTCTCTTCTTCAAGCTCGCGCAGCGCTGCGACCTGTGCTTCTTCGTCGGGACCGCTTGCGTCGGTGGCGGCGTTGACTAGACCTGTGGGCGGGGTCGATACGGATTCGACGTGAAGGTGGAGGGGACGCACCGGCTGGAAACTCTGTCGGGGAAAGCAACACTGAGACGAGGCGACAAGGACAACAGAGGAAACCTGCCTATGACGTGTTTATCGAGCGGGGGACGGTACTGTTCGATGATGACGGTCGACAGCGGGAACACGTCCGTCTTGGACTTGAGGATGGCGAATATCGCGACGGCTGGGTGGGTGTTATTACAGTACGTGCACGGTGACGGGACATATTACCGTCTTTGCCGGTGTGGCCTTGGACGACTTTGCGTTCGGCGCATTCCCAGACACGCTTGTTCGTTCGTTTTAGATGGGGGTGTCTGGATGCCAGAGGACTTGGACGTTACCTTTTTACCGTCCTGGTCTTGATAGTGGATTTTGGTCAACGCGACGAACCTGGGCGACGTAGTGAGCTCAGACTGGCGTTCGTACGCCGACTCACTTTGAATGCGCATTGTCGAGGGGTTCTGTCGAGAGGACTTTGGGATCGGACATGGTCGTGGTAGTAAGTGTTCTGGATGCAAGTCTGGCGAGTCTGGCAAGCAAAGATGACATTCGAGTCACTACTAGACAACAACTTTGGTGCGTCGTTTTCTTGGTCGTTCAGTTTTGTCCTCTCGCTGCCGTTTGGTCCCAACAGCCTTGACGACCTCTTCCTCCTCTTCCTCGTTCACCTCTTGTTCAGCTTCTGCAAGCAATCCATCCCACCGTCCGCCTTCCTCACTCCCAAGTTCACACGTCCATACCGGCAGACTAATGCTCGTACTCGTTTTGATGTGCAGACTCTGAATATTATCCCAACCACCCTTGATACGACTGACGATCACCGGGAGCGCAGTCTCCAGGTTGACTTGTATTTGCTTTGGCGTATGCGACAGCAGTGCAATCTTGACCGATCTAGACGACAATGTCAGTCGCAAGCGTATACAACACATCCGTGTGCGTACGTGCATGTCCCTTTATTTTGGTGCATATAAGACGACTCGATGGCCCGCTCGAGCTCGCCCTTGAGATCTTTGCGCGTCAGACAGACGGGGATAGGTTGTCTCATCGGCGGGTCAACGTTGCACATCGCCAGAAAATAAACAAAACACATACTTTTTGGCATGAAACCACTTGGAGCCGAGTAACCGAGGAAGGAGGGGTATCACCCGTGCGTCTGCGAGAAACATGCCGTTCTCTTTGAGCAGCAGTCGGCGCGCCTCGAACCCCTTGAATTTTCCCTTGAGCTTCCCCACCCCAACGACTCTGGATATAAACTTGATGTTGTGTCGCTCCAAAAGGTCCTTGTATTCCCGTTGAGGGTCCTTGGTGATCAGACACACGCCCGACGTCCGGGGATCGACCAGTGGGTGTTTGAGAGGACTGCGCCAATCGTGAGCGGCCCATCTGGCAAGAGGCGACAGACGACGGACGTACATGCGAAACGGGTTCAGCGTTCGTTCTGGATGCATCGTCTTGACGGCGATCTGGAGCCATATGTGTTGCTCTCTGCCTGGCAAGAGCTCCTCCTCGGCGCGCTTTTCCTCGAGCTGGGTAGCGTAGGCGTGGAGCGCATCGATGGCGCGTTTGCACTGTTTGATCGATACGTGTCCGTCGACGAGCTCTGACTCTGACATGGCGTCGTGCATACGCGTTTTGATCTTGACTTTTTCTTACTAGCGCACGTGTTGTCTCGTATTTGGCTCAAATAGATCAATAGTCTACACTACGGTTTGCGAATAATGCACAGACGAACACGCCCTCAGCCGTTGTGCAGCTTGTTCCGCAGTGAGGTCACGCTGAGGCTCCGCCATCACCTCATATCTGTTCGGATACCATCAGTGTTGTCGAGAAAAAATAGCGTGTACAACGTACCCAGCCAAAAACTTGCGCACCGTTGCGCCCCTCAGCAACGGGGGTTCGAAATGGACGTGGAAATGTGCAATATCGTCCTCGTCCTCTACCAGGACTCCCTCCACACGCTTTGGCGGGAGAGGTCGTTGGTGGATACCCATGGCATAAGCAAAAGAGCAGGAAAACAGGTTATCGTAGCGGACAGTGACATGCGATATCATCTCTGCGAACGCGCGAGTCTCTTCCGGGGTAAAATGGGACAGGGAGGGTATATGCCTCTTGTATGGTAACACTGGTGCGGCGTTGGGTGAGTTCTCGAAACGAACACGGGCAGAAAAATTGCCCTCACCCAATATTTCAAACGGCCAGTAAGCCCACCACGGGACTAGTGCAACAAAATGTTCGTTCTCGACCACGATGCGTTCCCCTGCGGTACGCTCATACGTGACGTGATCACACAAGAGACACGGCTTGTTCTGGTATCCTTTCGGACCCTCGGTCGTCGCTGTAGAGGACCCTGCATAATCGCGGAGATTGCTCAGCTCCTTGGCTGGGAGAGTAGGAAGGATCGAGGTCGACCAGACTTGACTGTGAGGATGCGGATTGGAACAACCCATCATCGCACCCTTGTTCTGATCTTGCTGTGGTCAGCCCGTGTGTCTGCCGGGAATGAGAGAACGACCTGCCTCGAAGATCTGGACGTATTTGATGCCGTCCTGAGTGCCTCGATGATGGTATATACGTGTCCACCCTTGGATGATGGCCACGATGTCATCTACGCTGAGGGTCGGCAGACTTAGGTCGTGCCTTGGATGGAAGCAGACCACGTCGCAACCGCCGTGGACTGGCTCGGCGGTCAGCAGCGGATGGGGGGCAGCGGGGGCAGCGGGCCCAGGTGGTGGGAGAACGGCAGCGTAGTCGTTCTCGAACACCATCGTGGCCTTGTAGTCTTCGTTGATCGCTCCGTTTGCGCGAGCGTTGCCCGGGCAGAGATAGCAGTTCTTGTCATATGGCGGGAGATGGGACGGTGCGGGCGGTTCTGTCTGACCCAGCCAAGGACGCTTCGTGCGGTGTGGAGAGACCAGGACATGTGTGTTGGTGAGGGGATTGTCTACGGAGGGTGAGGAGGAGGAGATAGAGGGAGAAGGAGCTTACATCGTCTGTGGGGGTGCGTGGTGGAGTCGAATTGCTCTGCCATCGTGGTTGTCGAAACTGTCTCTTGTTCCGTCGACATGTCCGATCCGACACAGAAACGACGTCGCACACAACGCTCGCCTTCACCGCCTACCTACAAACTCGACGACGGGGACGACGCGTACGAGCCGTACATCCCTGTCGCTCAACGACGTGAAGCCAGACTCGCCAAACTCTCTGCGCTGTCGTCCACCTCAGACTCGCGGGCCAAGGCTCAGAAACAACTAGAGGAGCTGCTCGAGAAGGAGGATGCAGAACGCGAAGAGGAGAGACGCAAGGAGGGCGCGAGGAAGGAGAGAACGCTCCTCTTGGAGGCGCAGGAGGTCCATTCACGCAAGGCCGCAGAGAGTACGCGTATCGCGTACAACCTTTCTCTTCGTCTCACCAACCCCATCTTTAGATGCAAAAAAGACAGACGTAGAAAAGGCTGAGGAGGCCGACGCTGAGATTCTGGCTGCTATAGCCAGTCGGAGAAAGCTCGCCTCGGATCTGGAGCTCGCAAAGGGCATACAGTATTCAGAGTCCCTCAAAACTTCGTGCGTTCCCCGTCTTGCACACAGTGGGCTTGCAACCTGATAGCCAGCTTAGATGGAGACCTCCAAAGTACATTCGCGAACACACAGAAGAGCAGCACCGTCGTCTACGCGAAAAGTACCATATCATCGTGGATGGCGAGGCCATACCACCACCAATCGAACACTTTGAAGTGAGTGGATGTCTGCACTCCATACAAAAGGACTCTCATAATGGTCCAGGATATGAAAATACCAGGCTCCATGCTTCAGTTTCTCAAATCCAATAAAATCATCACTCCCACCCCCATTCAGCTTCAAGGCATACCTATTGCGTACGTTGCCTCGTCTCGTAGTGTAACCCTGCGCGCTCATGCCCTCTAGCTTCTCTGGTCGAGACATGATCGGAATCGCATTTACAGGTTCCGGAAAGACCCTCGCTTTTTGTCTCCCACTCATCATGCTCGCTCTCGAAGACGAAGCCCGTCTGCCCTTTGTCCGTGGCGAAGGTCCTGTCGGTGTCATTCTCTGTCCCTCGCGTGAGCTCGCTACACAAACCTACGAAAACGTTCTCTCGTGGACGGCTGCCATCTCCAAAGATAACAAGTACCCACATCTGAACACGCTCCTGTGTATAGGCGGCATTTCCATGGGGGAGCAGAGCCACGTGCTAAACAAGGGTCTTCATATCGTCGTTGCGACACCTGGCAGATTGATCGACATGTTGGAGAAGAAGAGGTTTGGGTTCGGGAACTGCAAGTATCTGTGTATGGACGAGGCAGATCGCATGATTGACTTGGGGTTCGAGGACGACGTCAGAAACATTATGAGTTTCTTCAAGGTGTGTCCGTCATCCGTCGCCTCCCACAAGGCCCGTCTCTAACCTACAGGCTTAGCGTCAACGCCAGACGCTCCTCTTCTCCGCCACGATGCCGCGAAAAATTCAAGACTTTGCACAACAGTCGCTTGTCAGACCTATCCTCGTCAACGTCGGTCGTGCAGGCGCTGCCAACTTGGACGTCCTGCAAGTCGTCGAATACGTCAAGCAGGAAGCCAAGATGGTGTACCTCCTCGAGTGTCTACAAAAGACGGCGCCGCCCGTGATCATCTTTAGCGAGAACAAGAACGAGGTCGACGGTTCGTTTCCCGTCCATTAGCCCTGAGCGTGTATCGCTAATCCTCTGCTCAGACATACAGGAATACCTCCTCCTGAAAGGCGTCGAAGCAGTCGCGATCCATGGCTCGAAATGTATGTCTATCGCGCTACGCGTACCGATATCCACATGTCACTGACGCCCAACGCCCCATCAGCGCAAGAAGAACGTCAATACGCCATCAAGTCGTTCAAATCCGGCGCCAAAGACGTTATGGTCGCGTCCAGCGTCGCCTCCAAAGGACTCGACTTCAACGACATCCAACACGTCATCATCTTTTCCATGCCGAAAGAGATCGAGGACTATGTGCACCAGATTGGCCGTACGGGCAGGAGTGGCAAGACGGGCATTGCGACGACGTTTGTCAACATGAGTACGCCCGAACAGACGTTGTTGGATCTCAAGTACTTGTTGATGGAAGCGGGGCAAAAGTGCGTTGGTACCTTTTTTCTCTGCTTCTCGGGTATGATGTTGACGCTTGCGTGCGGGGGGGTAGGGTTCCACCGTTTTTGCAAACTATTCAAGATCCACGTGCGGCACAAGGCGGGTCTCTCAAGAGCTGTCCGGTCTGTGGAGGTAAACAAAAATCATGCTTGTCACATGGAATGCGCGCGATATTCATGTTCCCCTTCAGGTCTTGGTCATGGTATTTCGAGTTGTCCCAAGCTGGAGGATGCACAACGTCGACAGATGGCATCACAGAGGGCTGTGCACGATGGGGGTGGGTATTAGTGTGGTCCGTGTTCTATTGCAGTCGTTGTGCCATGCTACGTTGTACGCTGTGACCATGTAGTAATTTACCATGTTATTCACAAGGATCATTCAGCAGGTATAACCTAGATTATGCGACAAAACAAAATATAGTACAGATGTAACGTGTTTGAAGTTCCAATCAGGAGAGTGCAAGGTATAAAAGTGTAGTCCCTCGAATGGTATACCATAACACTCTTCCCCAACACCACTGAAACTCCTGGGTAACATCATGCATGAAATGATACATGGTATGTATAATGATGAATGCGATGCTCTTTGATGATGGAATAGTTGTTGTTGATGGATATGATTTAAAAAAGGAATCATCCGTTGAATGCAAAGTCACGACGCATCTTGGTGGCATCAAACTGCTTGCGCGTATGCGATCCATCCCTATGTCGGTTCGATAAGCAGTCCCATTCCTGTGCCAAAAACTCACTGGTTCCGCAGCGCAGCCAGGAATGTCTCTCCAAAAGCGTTCCACTTGTCATCGACTTGAGCTGGGTCTTCATAGTCCCTGAGGATATTTTTAAATTCATGTTCGTCTGCGGTACGCGTACGATTGTCAGCCGATTCCAGTATCTCGCTGTAGACGGACGGTCATGACAACATACTTGTAGGGCCGATCAATGTCAACATTTGAAGGGTATCATCCTGCAGAACAGATTCTTTTTGGTATCCCCCGTACTTGGAGATCTGTGTTGCGAGCACAATCTATGGGTCGATCAAAAGGGTCATCTAAACACGTACCAGATGTCTCGCTTCTTTCAAACGCCCCAACCTCGCGGCCAGCTCATCCTCAGGCGCTCCGGCTGACGCTGTGCTTTGCGATGGCCCCGAATGATCCATCGAACCAGCGGATCGCGACGTACCAACCTGCGGGGCCTTGGAGGTCTTTGGCTCGGACGCACCCGCCCCGTCAATTGCGTCTTTGGGCGTGTCTGGTCCGAATGGATCGTCTGCATCCTCGATGTCCTCGTATAAATTAAGGTAGCGGGATTTTGGCGGAGGATCCGGTTCTTTGCCCTTCTTGGCTGGCATAAGCTTAGCGTTCGCTCTTTTTGTGAGCCCGTTCGGCTCCTCCTCTTTTTCTTTCCAGGACAACACCAACTGTTTATCTGCATCCAGGTAATCCGGGGCAGCACTGCCTAGCTAATGACCATGTCAGCGTATGCAGGGCCAGTACGAAAAACACACCAGATACCTGGATATAGGCATTGGAGTAGCCACTACTGGATGGAACACTATACGTCGAGATGGCTCCTTCGGCAGTGAGGTGGCTGTATATCCGCTCAAGGGTGGGGTGACTCAATGTTTGACCCGACGAGTACAAGGGGAGGTCCTTGTACTGTTGAACCGCCTTGTTCTTCCTGCCCTTCCATGTATCTTTGAGTTGTCCTTGGGTCACGCCACGACTGTTGTTCACGGCCATCATATCTTTCAAGAGCTGAATGACTTGCTTGGCCTCTGTAGTAAAATCATGGTGAATGAGCGTGCCAGGTCTGTGGCAGTTGTCACATTGATTGTGGCAATCCTCCGGCTTAAACTCCTCGTCAAAGTGACGGAGAAGGAGCACACGTCGACAATCAGATTCATTGCAGCAATAAGCAACGACACCTGAGAGCTTGGCAACCTGGCGTTCGATCTCAGCGTCAGAGGGTTTATCCCGTGTGGGATCGTTGCTGTTGGGATTCCGAAGCATCTTTTCGATTTTGATAGCATCACTATAAGTGTAGACTGGAAGCGACCCACGTTCTATCGTCAGTTACAAGGGTCTAGAGAGAATGCACCCTTACAGAGAACGCAGTCAGAGGATCGACCGTCTCGGCCAGCCCGTCCCGTTTCTTGATAATACCTAAGGCATTCGTCAATGCAGGCACGGCGAGTCAGACAAAGTAGCGCGTACCCATCCATGTCCTTTGATAACGTCGCGTGAATGACGAATCGAACTGAGAGTACACGTCAGGGCCTTGGGTTCCTCAGGAACATTATGACGCATACCATCCGGTTTGTCGATTCCCATCCCAAAAGCGATCTGTTGGGAGATGAGGCGGAATGATCCGTGTCATAGTATCTGATACATGCCGTGGCCACTATAACCTTGCATCTCCCTGCCATCCAATCAACCTGGTTGATCTTTCGCTCCTCATTGTCGATACCTGCATGGTAGTGTCTCGCCTCTATCCCCCACTCTTCCCTGAGTTTCTGTGCCATCTCCTCAGACTCGGCCCTCGACAGCGCATATATGATACCAGTGTCGTCGGGATGATTTGTTTTGATGAATCCGGCAATGTGTTGCACGAGGTCTTTCTTCAGGCTCGGTTTCTTGCGGACCGAATAGTGTAGGTTGGGGCGATTGAAAGACTGAGCGAGGCATACAGGGTCTCGCATTGCAAGGTTGTGCTTGATGTCATCACTCGTGTCTTTATTTGCGCTGCCGGTGAGCGCCATGATGGGTACGTTTGGCCAGTTTTTGCGGAGAATCTTCAACTCTGCATACTTGGTATGCAAATCAGCAAGGGCGCGATTTGAATGGTAGACTCTAGACCTACAGAGGAACGGAAGTCTCTTCCCCAACTTCCGATAACGTGTGCCTCGTCGATGACGAACCTTGCCAGCTGCTTCTCCTCGTACAGTTGATCTACGACGTCCTTGAGAGAGTCACTCTTCTGTAACCTTTCTGGAGTGGTGTACACTAGCTTTGGCTTTTCCTCGACGTTGCTTCTCATCATGCGCATGGCCTGCCGAACTTCATTTTCCTCTGCAGCGCTGGTGAGGGGGAAAGCAGGAATACCCTTGTTCCGCAGGGCCGCGACTTGGTCCGTGATGAGAGAAATGAGAGGAGATATGACAAATGTTGTTCCTTGTGTTTTGCCCGTGACGCAGAGAGCAGGGAGTTGGAAACAAAGAGATTTACCGCCTCCGGTCGGGGCGAGGTAAAAGACATCTTTACTATTTAGAGTGGCAACGATACATTCTAGTTGGTTCGTGCGGAACGTCGACAGCTTGAAGGTATTCTTAAGAATGGTAATGACTTCCTTGTAATATGGTGAGGATGTATGATCTATGCGCAGACCAGGAGTCGCGGGGATGACTGAAGTCTTTGACGACGAAGCTAGTGCGGATGAAGAGGATGAGTCCGAAAACGAGGGTTTTTCAGGCTTGTCCAAGTCGAACAAGGTCAAGTCGTCTGGGATTGGACAGAACTTGTCGTAGTATGCATCATCGCTGTCGTCGACAACAAGGGTTGCTGCGGATATGTCTAGATCGAGCTCGACCATGTCTGGGGAATCGGTTGTCATGAGAGTATCCTGGGTCGTGTTGATAGCAGCATTAGTTGACGCAGTGGTGTCGAGGGTAGTGTTGGATGAATCCGAAATGGCCATAGAAGCTGGCGGCGTGTGTCTGGCATCGCGTTGTTTGTTTATTGAATTGGATGAGGTGCTGGCTAAAGGCAACATGGGAAAGGGAGCAGGGAGGGATCGCTGCGGTTGCTCGATGTCTTCTACAAGGTCTAGGGTGGCAATGTGTTGCTTGACAGCGCGGATACGGTCATCTACCTGGGATCTGCACGGAATGAGGTGCGAAGAAAGACGGTGAGAGGGAGGGCACTTGCAATTGACGGGAGAGCATCATGATATCGTGATGTCGAGTGTTCTGGATATGCTCGGACATCCATTGCGCGAGCATGGCGCGGACATCCTGGTTAGAGGAGAGAAAGGACCTGAGGTCATCTAGCGATTTCTGGTGGATGTAAGCGCGGGTGGACACTATTCGGATGAACAAGTACCAGGTTGAGGTCCGAAAGGTCTTCCGATGTCTTTTGAGGGGAGGACCTGTTGGGGGGGACAGGGCGAGGAGCGGAAAAGGACGGGGGGAGCTTTCGGGAAAACTTGAAAGTGTCAGCTGGGAATTTAGCACGGCCAATACCTAAGTTGAGAGAATCCACCTCGCTGGATGTCTCTCCGTCTGGGGACCAGTGACGAGTTGAGATTGAAGCCTTTCCCTTTGGGGTATTATGTGTGGGGATGTGCTCGACGTCGGGGTGGATGGAGGGTTTGAAACGCTTGGAGGGGGCAGGCTGAGGACGGTCGAAGACATCAGAGGAGATGCGTTTTGCAGGGAGGGGTGCGGAGGGAGAGTCGGGTATTTCGAGCACGTCGCGAGCGTTGGGAGGCGCGGACATGGGTGGGTTCGGTTTCTTGTTGAAACCGGGCGTGGAGAAGACGGGGAGGGGATTCGTGTCATGCACTTGAATGAGATGCATGAGGATGGCCATGCGATGAGGGTGGAGCACACGTACTCGCTGCGGTGGACGATGGCGGCCCACTCTGGCCCGGATGAGCAGGCTTGAACTTTGAGTTTGCCTGATGGTGGAGATGGTGAGCGTTCGAGAAGAAGAAGGGAACAAAACAAGGACCTTTCTGGGGTGTTTTGGGTCGGCCATGGCGAGGCTGGTCGACGAGGCACTCCCTTTTGCGCGTCCTAGCAGTACCACGTGACCGCGTTATCCTCCCCTCCAATATGTCCGGACAGTACTGGTTCCCGAACATGCCCATAGCAGAGATCATGACCGCCCTCTCAGAGTGGGGTCTCTCCGTCAGCAACGAGCAGCTCGCCCGCCCCACCTCAGACTTTGTCACCGGCGTGTACACCGCCTGTCTCGAGCAGATCACCGCCATCGCACCAGACGTCCTCCACGAGCCCGTACAGAACGCGCTCGCCGCCCTCGACGACCCAAACACAGTGCGTCTCACGTCCTGCGCATCGCACGACCTCACCCCTCTCCCAGGAGCTCTACGTTGCCAGCATCGCACACAACTTTTTGCTTTACCACCTCACCCGTCTGGCAAACGCAGCCCGCATCTTGGACTTTAGTGCAAAGGATCTGTACCTCCCAGACCCGGAACGCACCCGTTTCATCCTCTCCGCCTTTATCAACTTTGTCAAGTTCGCAGAACAATGTACCCCCTTCGTCGCCAACCTCCGCGACAAGTCCACCACCATCATCGAAGAGCGGGAACATGTCGCACAGGAACTCGCTGCCTCACAACACAAGCTCAACACGCTCAAGTAAGCACCATCCTCGACGCCTCTTCGTCCCCTCCCGACCCACGCCCCAGAGCACAACGCGCAAAGGACGAGCCAAAGTGCGAACAGCTCCGCACAGAAAACGCCGCTATAACCGCCCATCTCATGGCTACCAAAGAGACAACCCAGGCCGTCGTAAAGGACATCGAGGCCCTCAAGATCGAAAAGGCAAACATCATCTTGAAAAAGGAAAACATAAACTCGGAGACCTCTCTCCTCTTGGACAACATACAACGCACCAGGAGCAGGATCGTCCAAAGCCCAGAAAGGATAAAGCGTAACATCACCACGATGGGCGCTACCGCCATCGAGGATAAGAAAACGCTTGCCATGCACGAGGCAAAGGCAAGAGATCTGCAAGCAAAGATCACCGCCCTAACGAACATCGAAAAGGTACCCGCTTTTCTCTTCTGGCCGATCTGCCATTGATCTATTCTATTTTCATCCCTTAGGACCTGCGAAGTTGCATAGAACAGCTCCAGACCGTCGAGAAAGAAGTCCAACTCCTGGAAAGCTCCCAAAAGGAACTCGCCGACGTCAAAGATAGCCTAGACTATAAAAAGATTGAACGCATCGAACTCCAAATGAAAATGGAGGTACGTCATTCATTTCTGCCCATCATACCTTTGCACGCTCACACACCAGCTCAGCGGGTACACAGACAGCTCGCAAATGCCCAAGAAAAACTCGAACGGTCTCAGAGACACGCTGAAGAGAAGCGTCACGCAAGTCAACAGACCATTGAACGACTTCAGCGCGAATACGAGCAAATGGACATCGAACGACGCGATAACGACAAACTAGTAGAAGAACTCCGCAAAGAAGCCGATGACACCGAGGCAAAGGTAATCTCCCCCACTTCTCTATTCATGGCATCATTTCACACACCACTCAGATGGCGGAACACCTCAAGAAAAGTGAAGCCGAGCTCAACGAGCTCCTCGCCGAGTATTGGAAGCTCCGCCATGAAACAGGTACACTTTCGCTGTCAAGCTGACCACTTTAACTGACATGCATCTGCAGAAGTATATATGGAGACACTTGCCAACAAGCTCAATATGAACGTCACTGCGGACTAGTTCATGAATTAGGATAAGTTATTCGTCGTATTATACCACAAGTATCGGTGCTGTTGTAGCTGTCCATGTATTGTTGAGGATTTCACACTTTGGTCCTCCCCTTTTGCGCCATCTTGAGCTTGCATTCTTGACAATACCAGTTCGTCTTCTTACTCGGTATCTCCGAAAGACCGGTGCATTCAAAATGAAACTAAGCGTTCCTGTCAATATACCACTTGGAGCAGAGGCGAAAACATCTACCCATTCCAGTTTACAACCCTCGAGGTCACATCCAATCATCTACGACAGCGCCCCGAGTAAGCAGCAGTCAAACAAACAGGCACCAGAGCACGTCGACGACAGAACAAGGACACTACTTACCGTTCCGAACGACACCTGGTTGCAGTAGCAATACCGCGGTTCATTCGGTGGTGGATCGGTCGGCTCTACAGCCACAGGTTGCTGAGCAGGAAGTGTAAGGCGGACGCTCACACGACGCGTGCGAGAAGCCGCGAGCGACTCTTCACCATCGACCACGACGGGTGGACGCGTTTCCTCTTTCTCAGGTTTCGGGGGCTTGGGAGCAGCAGCCTTTTTCCCCTTCTTTTGTACCTTGGGTGATGGGACGGATGGTGGGGGAAGCTCGAGGATGGGGGGTTCTTCAACGTACAGCCCTGGCTCGGGCGAAAGCGAAGGGACGGGACTGTGTTCGACGCGTGTAGCACGCGCCCATCGGGGGACGACAAGATCTGGGAGAAGGATTGGGGCCAGATGGGTTCCAGGACGAACGCCAAGGGATATGGCTGCCTCTTGTTCTTTGATAGCTTGGTCGAGAAGGCGGATGTGGCGGTCCACCTACCACACACACGAATGAGCGATGCAGACACGACAAAGAACGGGACGATTCCCTTACAGTTTCATATGCAGTCTGCGCAATGTTGACCTTCTCTTCTGCAGTTCGAATGGCCTCTTCGGATGTTTGGGCAACGTGTTGGAGGAGCGTTCGTGTTGTCTCTCCGGGATTTGGTTGGAATGATGCAGGAAAGGTGGGGTGGGCGCTATTGTCATTGACAGTCGCATTAGTGGCTTCGGTAGAGTCGACCTGCATTGCATTCTGGGACATGTCGCCTGCCTCATCGTTCAAGTGCGATGTTGCATCGGGCTGGACTTCCACAGTACTGGAGTTGTCTTGCGTATTTCGTGCCGCCAAACTCTCTCGCAGCTGAATGTATCGCCGAACTGACGCCAGGAGGTCTACATGGAAAGCTGCACAATATCAGGGTGTCAGAGACACGAACCAAAAGGCAAAGACGCCACTTGCTTGCGCTGTGAGAGTCCAATTCGCCCATCAGCTTGAACTGGCGATGCAACGACAACGGCAGCTGTTCGAGAACTAGGGAAAGTTGTCGGCGTGTGCACGCGTTAAAGGATGCATCGAAAACGGACCTTCGTGGTGTTCCTCCTTGAACGCATCCCAGACGTCTGCATGGAGCTCCTCTGTGCGCTCCTCGGGGAGGTCGTCCGTGTGTGATGTCGAACCGTGGTCTTGCGCAGACTCGGTGGCTTCGTCGATGATGTCGATGGGTTGTTCGTCGTCGTCAGTCAGAGCAGCCCGCGAACGCGGTCGTTTGCGACCCATGGTGGTGCGGGTACACGCCGGACAGTACGCGGCTTGGTCGCGGTGCAATCGCGTCCGTCGGTACGCACGCTGGACAGCCTGTCAATGGAGACTTGTGCACTGTGTACACTGGAACGATCGGTTCTCCGTGCTGTGCAAGTTCCGCCGAGAGCGTTCACCACCACTGGCATAATACTTTGGATGCCCACTTGAACTCGGACGACCAAGAACTCGGCCCATACTAGAGCTCGTCATTACTGTCGACCAGACCTCCAAGTCGTACCAACGATGCTATAGGCACCAGCACAGCCAATGGCAAATGTACACGTAACCAGTGGGTGTTTGTAGGTCCAACGTCACGATGCTTCCAACGAGGACACCATGGGACCTCAACCGCTCCATTCAATGCACTACCTTTTTCGCGTGCATAGCCTAGGTATATATTTGAGACTCTGACTCGAGGAATCGCTCGCTGCCCCCCCTCCACTGCATTCGATCGGACTTATGCCGACTAGCATCATCGGTCCTACCTTGAGCGCTGCTCAGCTCGCAGCAACACTCTCTGGCGTCCCCTTTGCTGCGGGCGGTGTCATGGTGCTACAGCTGATCCACGCTGCTTGTTCACAAGTCTCGGTGCACAAGGTGAACGGCTTTTTAAGACGTCATCGGCTATTTCTCATCACTGTCGTATCGAACAGCAAAAGTCGGCACAATTGGTTCAGCGGTGTACGACCCTACTCACCTTCATCAACGAACAATCTTCGCTGTTGGTCGGCACGGATGTGACTGCGACGTTCGATGAGGCAGAGGCGTGAGTGCTTCTGTTGTCTCATGTCTCGGTCTCGGCTCATCAGTGACCTGGTAGTGTCTTATCGAGCGTACATCGTCGCGTGCAACGATGGGCTCATTGCAGTAAAATAAAAGTATTGCGTAAGGGACCATGTCCAACCTGTGTGCATCGTTCTCTGACGCATGTCTGGCTCGCAGTCAATAGTGCACAGATCGCGCGCGACCTAGACAAGTGTTTCGCCGATGTCGACAATGCCATGGAGCGGCTGCATGTTTGTCAAGTCCATCGTGACTTGAACGGATCCTGAACTCACTCGTCCACAGGTAGCTAATCCAGTGGCAGTGTTGCGCATGCAACAGCGTTCGATCGATATGATGAAACATCACCAAGCTGCCTTGGAAGAGACGCTTCAACAACTTCTCATCAGCCCTAGAGAGATCGAACGGGCTGTTCAGCAGCACATCTCTGGGGGAAATGCAGCCTACGAGCTCATGCGGTTAGGTCAAGAGGTACAGTCCTGTTCACACAACGGGACGCATGGGTTTCAAGAATACTCTTGTTCCGACAGCGCCTTGTAGGGCTTCGCGAAGAGGCACCCGTTCCATCTGCCACATACCTTAGTGATGGTCGGCAGGTCGTCGATTCTCCTACTTGCTCTCGCCCCCCCTCTCCGATCACAACTGTTCAGAACCAGATCGAGCAAGCGCTACTTGACCTTCATCGACTTACTAATATTCCACCCACTATACCTATCCTGAATAACCAGGTGAAAAAGACGGATCTGACGTCTGTCCGCGGTGGTCCTTATAGTCAGATATTTGAAGGGCGTTGGCTGGGAGAGAAAAAGGCAAGTATACCTGCATCTAATCACACTGGTACAACATCTTATCTTACGCCCTTAGGTGGCATTGAAAACGCTACGGATCGTGGACGAGCATGATCCAAAGGCGAAGAGGTTGCAACTAGTCAGTGTCCCACCCAAACCACATGTGTTCGATCCAACCGACCCTCTTATTGTAGCGTTTCGAGCATGAAATCAGTATTTGGTCAAAACTCAAGCACGAAAACGTGCTCACGATGTTGGGCGTCGTTACCAATATGGGTCCTATCCACATCGTGCGTTGTCGACATGAAAAAGTGATGCAACTCGGGTTGGTCATGCTTGTTCATACACAGGTCTCTCCGTGGCAATTAGACAATGTCCGAAAGTGAGTATGTTGATGACGTTGATGAGACGGCAGCCAGACGATGATCAACAGCTACCGTCGTGAACACCCAGATGTCAATCCTCTGAATCTGGTAGGTTTCTCGGATGCTCCTCGGGCGACGGCTAGTTGACCACGCCCTCAGCTCATTCAAGCCGCCAAAGGGCTCGAGTACCTGCACAGTCAACAAATCGTGCATGGTCATCGTGAGTCTGCGCCACATGTCCCCGTGTCTGATCACTGACACCAACGGCCTCACAGTCAAATGCGTAAGTCGGCTGCCATCTCCAATCGAGTTACGTCACACTGATTCTATCACACGTACACAGACCAACATGTTGGTTTCCGAACAGGTAATGTTTACTTTTTGTTCTCCCGTTCAACCCGCTCACTCTCCCCCTAGGGCGTCGTCACGCTCTCCGATTTCGGTCTCACCCAGGTTCTGACGGACGTCGTTGGTAAAACGGCCATGATTGTCCTCACGAACACGTCTGCCGTCCGATGGCATGCCCCGGAGCTCAACCAGGGAGAGGACACGACGCCCACGACGGCCTCGGACGTCTTTGCGTTTGGTATGAGCGTGCTTGAGCTCCTCACGATGCAGCCCCCGTATTCCAATCGGAGAAGGGACGTGTCCGTCATACAGGATCTCATGCTGGGGGTGTTGCCGCCACGCCCAGACGAGCCCGAGGTAGTGCCTTGGATGTCAGACTCGCTGTGGGACATGATGAACAAGTGTTGGAAGTGGAATCCAGAAGAACGCTTGCTAGCCAAGGAGCTGCCGTCACTTTTGGACCAGGCGTCGAAATCGTTATCACGACTTTGACCTTGGAACGATGCAGAATGTGGTTGCATTGGGCCTGTTGATATGTATGGCGCGTGTATACTATTCCATGATCCTTAGAACAAACAAGCGAGTGATGCGAGCATTACGATAATGTGTGGAATCCCGACGGATAACATGCAGAAAAACAAACGGGGTAAAGTACAGCGGACCCAGGGGTATTCCAAAGAAAAGGAAAGGCCAGCTCGTTGTTTTAAGGAATCTAGCAACTAGTAAGAGTCCTTGAGAGGATGACTGTAGAAGTAGAGAAAACAAATTAATTCAAAACCACACCGACTGCTTATTTAGTAGCCGTCGTCTGAAGCCATCCCATAAGCTCTTGTTCGAAAGGTTGTTCCGATGATGATGGACAACTCACTGCTAGCCCGAGCGTGCGGCTGGAGTATTGGGACGTAAGGCCGTGTGATTGGGATGACCGGTATGTACGGGAACTCGGACCCATCGAGGTCGAGTGGGAGGGTGTAGAAGTAACTCCGTTCGTAAGTGTGCGGGTCGTTCGGGCAGTCAGGGGAGTAGGCGCGCTGATCTGTGATTTCTTCGGTGTCTCAGTGACTTTGGAGACTCGGGAGCTCGAGAGGCTCGACGATGACAGTAAAGCTTTTGCCGTGGCAGGCGAAGGACTGGTAACTTTACCACGACGTCCAGCCTTGAGAAAAGCATGTTGTAGAGCACCCTGGGGTTTCATCCGTCGCTCAGGATCCCAGACCAAACAGCGCGCTATGAAATCCACGAAATCCTCATCCTGGCATCGGAGAACTTGTGCTAGAGACTTGGTCCCGGGTCTTCTTCTGCGGCCTTTGGAGTTCACCACTGGCCTGGGAGCGCCATTGTTGTCTAGACATACGTGAGTCAAAGTACCAGGTTATCAACTTTGTAATATACCAAAGAAGAGTCGCTTGCGGGAACTGCGGTTAATGAAGTCCTTGTCTGGGGGTCCAAGAACCTCCATGATACAGGACAACTGTTCCTGTTCGTTCTCACCCGGAAAGATGGGGAAGCCGGTGTACAGCTCAGCAAGGATGCAACCCAAACTCCACATGTCGATGGCCATGTGATAGTTCATGCCGAGGATGACCTCAGGAGATCGGTAAAAGCGACTTTGAATATACGTGTAGACTATGGGAGACGTCAGAGAGAAGAGTAATCGATCAAGAATCACGTACTCTTTTCGTGCTCAAAGCAACTACTGCCGAAATCAATGACTTTGATAGCACTCTTAGCTGGATGTTTCAAGAGAACGTTCTGGATGTCATTCAGTTATGAGTTATAGGCGAGTGATCCAAAAACGTACCTCCGGTTTCAAATCGCAGTGGACAATCCTGTGGTGGCGCATCAAGCACAAGGACATGATCATCTGGCTTGTGAATCTCCGAATCAAAGTAGTAGTGAAGCCGACGAAGCCATTGGCCTTGATCAATTCGTACAAATTAATGCTGAGCAGCTCCATCGCAATACAGAGATGATTCCGGAAATAGAAGTGCTCAGTCATCTTGATGACATGGTGCTTCTCTTCATGGTCCTGAGGGATGCAGTTTGAGTACGAGCTAGAGTTCAGTATTAATTTTGCATACCCATTTGCGAAGATTATCCAAAATTTTGATCTCAACCAAC
The DNA here is from genome assembly GCA_038093535.1 of Boletus reticulatus. Taxonomy (NCBI): domain Eukaryota; kingdom Fungi; phylum Basidiomycota; class Agaricomycetes; order Boletales; family Boletaceae; genus Boletus; species Boletus reticulatus. The sequence continues at coordinate 100,302 of JBBPSJ010000012.1, forward strand.
GCTTGATGGTGGAACCTCTTCTTGTTGCGGATAATCTTGATCGCGACAGACTCACCAGTCTGATGGTCCCTGCAATTCAAGACTTGACCGAACGAACCCTTGCCGAGCGTGTCTATGACCTCATAGCGGTAAGCAAGATGGTCGTTGTTGACAACAAGGTAGTCGCCGCGATCGTCGTCATATCCATAGTTGTTGGCAGAGAAGTCCGGATGAGCCTGTTTCTTCTGGCTGCCTGCACCAACGCAGTACACCAGAGGATAGTTGGAACATTCCTCGCGTTCGTAGGGGGACAAGAATTGTGCTTGGGGGCTCTTCAAAAGTTCTAAAAGGTGTTGGTGAGCAGGCCTCTGTCTGTGAACATCGACGACGTACCTTCCGGCGTGAGTCCCGGACTCGGGGGTATTGGCTCAGGGAACTTGAGCAACGCATCCAATTCCTCCTGAGTTGCACCAGATGCCATTTTCTTAGCTTGCTGACGCCGGATATATTGGAGCATCTCCTCGTCTCCGAGTAACTCTTCTTCATCTACTGTGCTTGGGATGGGCGAAGGTGTCGACAGGGATTGACGACTTGATGAAGGTGTCCCAGCTTGAGCACGATGTGCGCTTGAACTCGCCGTGTTGCTGTTGCTATTAGAGGTGCGTGAAGTTGGCAATGATATTTTCGGGCTCAAAAGCTTAAAGCTCTTTGAAGGTGAAAGGGCCGAAAAACGGTGATGGCTGTGCGACGATTCGCTCGGCTGAGCTGCCACCGATGCTGTCGAAGCCACAGAGCCGGTGGAGGCTTTGCGTAATGCACTGAACGAGACCGAATCACGATTGGATTTACGGGGAATCCCGCCTGCGGATGGCGGACCAGAAGGCTGACGAGGCACTCGAGAACTACCCGTCGGAGAAACACGAATAGACTGGCGTCGGGCCTCCACTGTCGTTTTCGTACCTTGGGTTTCCGTGCTATCCAACACGCCGAATTCGTTGGTAGCCGGGTCACCAGGTGTTGGCGAGGGATCGGTGGAAGGGGCAGTAACGTTAAGACTGATACGTCGACCAACAAGAGTGCTCTGCGCCGAGCTTACTCCCAATCCTGGAGAGCCAGCTGCGGATGTACGACTCGAAATACGTGGTATTTTCGTTGGCGTCTCTTTAGACAAAGACGACAAGGAATTCAGCAGGACTGATGGTGGGCCATCTTTTGGATCCTTTGACGCACTATACCCGGTAGTTCCGACTGAAGGTGAACCGGCGATGGTGGGCAGCTGATTCCTACTACGGAGAGAAGCATCAGACTGCTTCTGCATCGAGCTAACGGTCTGGGAAGTGACACGAGATGATGATCCTGTCCTAGTAATAGAAGTTGCACCAGAGGGCGTAGAGATTGAATTATTGCTAGTCTTGAGGTTGGCGACACGCTGAGCGGTCGTGGCAGGAAGCGCGGTCATCTGCATGGGTGGTAATGTCACAGCAGCACCGGTCTTCTTGGCATCCGTAGATGACAATGTCTTGGCCAAAATCATTAGTACATTTTACCCGAGCTGGCCATGTTCTCGCTTACCTTGCCCCGCTTACGGCCCATGAGGACTGATATCCTGCTCTCGCTTCGATCTTTCGCATCTTGTTTGCTCTTCTCTTTCTCTACGTCCCGTGATCGTACGCCATCCCTGGTCTCTTTGCCTGTCCCAGTTTCGCTCTTATCACCATGTAGGTTCCTTCTAGAACTAGACTTGAGGAGCGATGGCAATCCCAAACTGAGCACGGAAGATTTCTTGTGCGTGCCTGGAGTAGAGGGTACGGTGCGGGACGAATCCTTTACAGGAGACCTCTGACGATTTTGTGTGGAAGCTGGAGCCAAAGGGACAGTCGGTGAAGTTGACATGGGCATGGCACTTGTGGGTGGAATCTGCATGCTTTGCGAAGAGGAACGCCGGAAGAACGGAATGGACGAGGGTGTAAGACGCCTAGATTGGTGTCTCCGTATAGATGAAGCTGGGCTAAGGGGTGCGTTCTGTGCGGCCGACAATCCAGTCGTATTATTGCTGCCACTAGAGCCGGTTCCAGGGCGACTAGGAAATCCTCTCTCGCGATCAGGTGTCTTGGCGGAGAGGATAGCCGGTGATTTTGGACCACGGGTAGATCCGACAGAGGAAAGAGATGCAAGGGACGCGGCAGATGTCATCGCATCAGGCTGGCCGGGGGACCAAGATGCATTCGAAACCACAGGAGGTGAAAGAGCGAGTTCTCTTGATGTGGACTTGCGTAACTGCTGACTAAAGCTTTGCATCGAACGCGGACTCAGTGGGAAGCTAGCCGTCTTGCTATTCGATGGCGAATGGTGGTCCTTGTCTTTCATCGAGGAGAGAGAAGGCGAGCTTGTCAACCTGATGTTGAGCGCATTAGAGAAACTCCATTTCTTCGAAGGCGTTTTGGTAACAGGTGGTGCAGACTCAGGAGCAGAGTGATTGCCTTGAGAAGCATGTGCCTGTGTTGAAGGCTTCAAGACCGGAGGGACCTCAACGGACAACGTCCGGCCAACCTCGCTATCATCCGCTCCAGAAGGAGGAAAGGTGATGCCATGCGAAGACTGGGGAGGGGAACGATAACTTGACAAATCCTTCGGCAATGGAGGAACGGGGGGAACACGATCCTCTTCCAAAGCCTCGGCACTAGCGGCAAGAGATCCAGTGCGATCTTTGTACAGTGCGCCATCGCCGCCAGTATAAACACTCGAAATGTCACTACCCGCACTGTTACGCCTTCCTTTTCCAACACCCGTAGAATGCCTGCCTGAACCGGACGGGCCAGATACCGAGGTCGCACTAGTGGCAGTAGATAGGGATGCCGAATCCCGCGAGCTCGTAGGGGTACTGGTATAAGTAGTAGAAGAGGCAGATCCGCGTTTAGGAGTGAAGCTAAGGCGAGCACCGATTGACGTATGCTTTTTCGAGGGTTTCTCAGGGCCCGAAGAACTGTGATACTCATCCCCGCTCGTGATTGCCCCTACTCGTGCTTCGTGAACGTCTTGGGTAACGAGATCTCCAGAAGAACCGGAAATACCAAGGCCTGAAGTCGGATGACGAGCCTCCTCCTTTTTCTCTTTTTCCTTAGCGCTACCTCTCCGGCTGATTTTTCCGCCCTCATTCCCAACCCCCTCCCAGTGCACACCTGGCCGTCCAGTAGTGCTGCCTGGCGTCCCAGGTCGACTAACACTGGCCCGACTCAAACTACCCACACTCGCACGCGCACGAGCAGTTTTCCCAGACAGTCCATCCAACTTGCGGAGGGTCTCAGCATGTGCATCATCGTCCATGCTAGACCATCCCTCCTGAGTCCCACGGAGGAGGGAATGCGCAACATTCGATGAAGCAAAACTATGAGAAGTGTCCTTGTTCGATGAAGAAGAGGGACGATGAGGCGGGGTTGTGCCACTGCCCGCATGTTTGAGGAACTGGTGAATAGATGTCGTGGAAGGAGAAGGGGGCAAGTGCGAAAAATCTGTCGTGTGGACACGCCGAGTATGGGTCACCGAAGTATGGTCGGGTCCGGAAGACGAATCTCCTGCAGAAAGTTGACGTGCATGTGTAGCTCGTTCACGGTCCACGCGTGGGGGGATCGCAATCGGGGTCGATTCATTAGAAGGCGCTACTGAAGTGGATTTGGCTGACGTGGACATACTCTCCCTGCGACGATCTCGTGCTCTATCACGAGCGCTGCTGGTTGATACAGTTGACGCAGTGCTGCGATGTTTACGAAGGGAAGAGGCCTTCTCTTCTTTGGGAACAGGCTGACTACGGTCCTTAGGTTTCCCAACCAATGAGCCCGAGTGATCCATATCAAATTCGTCAGATGTGCGTTTCTTTGCTTTACGAAGAGGAGTGAGCGGTGTGAAAGAGCTGGGGGGCGAGGAGGACACGTCGCTCAAGAGTGACTGCTCGGTTGGGAGAGGCGGAACGATAGGAGAAGGAGGTTCGGGCGATGATGGCTTTACACAGTCCAACGGATGTAGGAGATCAGAGCCGTGGGGCTGACGAGGGTAAAGAATTTCTTCTCCCCCACTCTCGTCTGCCGTTGAACGTCGAGGACGAATCGTGCGCGTCAACGGTTTGACATCACGCTGAAGCGGGGAATGTCAACAATGCTCAACGTAGTTTTAGAGAGGGTGAAAGAAATCTAACCTGATCTTGATCTTCCAATTCGCCATCGACCGCTTCGATCGTCCAAGGGCTGTCCGAACCATCGGGTTCGACATCGAGGATCACGGCTTCGGCACTGTCTTCTTCGCGGAGAACGTCGAGAGCATTATCTTCATCGTCGGCTGGGTTTTCCTGAGCACGTCGAATCAATTTACCCCAGCGGGGAGTAGCAAGTTCTCCAACTCCAACGAGGCCGTTTCGGTCAATGTTTGCAGGGTCCCGCGCGGGTGTCATGGGCGAGGAATCATAGTGTATGCGGGTCTCTGGGGTGACACTCTGAAGGGCTGACTCTTGGACTGGGGAGTTCGATAAGGACTGTGCGCCAAAATAGTAGGGATCCAGAGACGATGTGGACGAAGCCGGGCGCGAGAGGGGGCTCTGGTCTGCGTCGACCTGCAACGAGTGGTGAGAAGGCGCCGGTTCCGTGACGTGTACGCGAAGCTGGGATGCGTGCCGGTTAGCGGGGGATACCGGAGGTGAGGCAAGGACATACTTTGGATGGATGGGCATCGTTTTGACCTGCATAGAGAAGGGAATCTGGAGCCTCGACGAGGGGTGGGTGGTGAACGGGAAGTGTCAAGGCATCAATGTCGTGTTGTGCAGACATTCCACGGCGAAGACACGTCGACGAAGCGGAAGAGAGGCGTTGCGAAAGGAAAAGGGGAGAGGAAAGAGAAGGTGGAGTAGGACAGAGCTGAGGGGTGAGCGAGACGGGAGCTGGTCGTCGTTGGCGACGACGAGCAAGAGGCGTGGGCAGAGAAAGTCGGGGAGGTTTTGTTTGTATATATTTGTGTTCCGCCACCATTCGACCCAGGTCTCCGCTGCAGCAGCTCAGCTACCAGACTCGCCAGATTCCGAACGTATTTGTGATCGTCCTTGACGTCTTGCACGACGTTCCGGGTCGACTAGAGTGTAATAGCTAGAAAGTCGAGTCGTGTGTGTATAGTGGACCCATCTGAACTCAGCGCAGGACATCGGCGCTCCGCTTTCTCATCAGCTCCCATCATTGACAACCGACAGTCCGCCAGCTCAGCGAAGTCCCGGCGTCCAACGTCGTCGACGTACGTTTGCAGAACCGCGTTGTGCATGCGAAAATTGACGTCCTTGCCATGTCTTCCACAGCTGCACGTCTCCCTCGCAGCCCCTCTTTCCTCTTTCCGCCGTACCACCGTTCAAATATCGCCTTTTCGGCTCCCACCACGTGAACTCAACCACACTGAACGCGGACACCCTGAACCAAGTTTGTCAAACGCGTGTCCGAGCCCCGACTGCCTTTAATCTTGACCGAAATCGTACACAAATCGTCAGCTCTTACATCGTCTTCCATCATCTCCTTCTCCTCCCCTCATCGTCCTCACAACTCTCCTCCTACGTCTTACTGTACAAATCTTGACTCCATCTCCCATCTTCATGTCCTCTGTCGAGCGGAATCAGACGCCCGACGGCGACGACCTCGCAGATGCACAATCCACAGACGTCCAGCCTCAAATGACCGTCCACCCAGTCGGTGGCTACTCCTCCATGCCCATGCACATGTACCCTTTCCCACCTGGTCTCGTCCCTCCCCAGCCTCTCCGCTCAAAGCGCAGGCAGGTCAAGAACGCATGCACAAATTGTCAGAAAGCATGCAAGAAATGCGACGACGCCCGTCCCTGTCTCCGCTGCGTAAAGTACGGCATCGCTGAAGAGTGCGTCGACTCTCAGCGGAAGGAGAGGAAAAAGGGCGTGAAACGTGGCCCCTACAAGAAGCGCGATGGAAAAGGTGTGTCTTCGTCTTTCTCGTCACATTCTTTCCTACACAACGTCCCCCATCCTTGCCCTCCTCTCTTTTCTTTTCTTTTTCTTTCTGACTTTAATTGAGACCGCGCAGGCAGCAACGTCGACACTACCGACGCGCCGGAGCAACAGAGCATGCCCATCCCACCAGGCATGCCCCCGCCCTCGGCATCCCCGCCTATGCCCCCCTACATGGCCGCCCCCGTAGGCTACGCGGCGGGGTTCTACGGCCAGTTCCCGCCCCCCAACACTCCAAAACCGGGCGAGGCCCCAGCCTACTACCCCCAGTTCTACATCACCCACGTCCCTCCGCCAAACCACAACGGCCATGGACAGGATGGTGAACAGCAGGGGTACGCGCAGCCGGCGCAGTTCTATCCGGCCACGTTTCTCCCGTACGCCCCCCAGCCGTACGGTCCCTACATGGTCCATCCCCATCGTCCCGATGCCCAGATGGCGATGGCAGCTCCCCAGTACGCGCCGTTCCCCCAGCTCTACGGTAAGCCACCTTCTGCTGGGGGTTCGCATGAGAATGGGAGGAGTGATCATGCCCGTGGGGATGACAACTAGATGAGATAGATGCCTTCGTCTGAATTAGACTTTGCATCTAACTGTTTTCGTTTTTGGTTATCTCACATGCTCTCTTCGTCGACCCTACATTGTATGCCTTTCTTCTATATTTTTTCTGGCTGAATATACACCTTGTAGGTTGGATAACGATGCCATTTCACGACCCTTGCCATGCCTGTTGTATATTGTAGTCTATAGCACTGTCGATACCTGCCGACGCAGCTCTGATGAATCGATGCCAGACGTCGTTGCCTTTGTCTTCACGCTGAACTGGAGACGATATGAACACGACGGCGCCATCAAGAGCACTCTGCGCAGTCCATAGGCCCCAACCCCGCATCATCATCATTCAACTGAGCCGATGTTCCGGATCTCGATCCAGGAAACGAAAAACTCGCTGTCGCAAAACGGAAGGCCGCTGCTTTTGGGTGCTGCTCAGCGGCGTTCTCAGGACCCTGCACCGCTGTTCTCCTGATCCTGGTACTTATAGGTTTTGTTGTTTCAGGAGCCCCGAGGAACGCTTGAGCGGGTTTCACAGGCCGCGGGGCGCGGAAGAGTCGCGGCCATGGCATCCTACTTGGCCCGTCCTGCGACTCTTCCAGGTTCTTCCCCGCGCTGTCTCACAAACTGGCAGCGCACCAAGCACTAGCGCCCACTGCAGGAACAGAACATGGTGACCGTTCGGTACTAATACCTCGATGACTCATTACTCATTTCCGCTGCAGCCTGCTTGACGGCCAACGTACAGCGGGTCTTGGGCGACCTCCTAATCAGAGACGCTTCGAACGACACGATGTCAACAAAAACAAATTCTCGGCAGGCTGGTGCTGACTTGCCGTGTCTGCGCAACATTGCGGTCGGTCCACATAAACTTTATCAGAACGCGCGCGCGCCAAGACACGTTTGATCCTAGGAATCCCCGTCACTCCCGGATTCAAGGATCACTATCTTTTTGATATACACGCAAATGATTGAATTCTTACTGCGTGGCTGCAATTTTTTTGGCGACGCATGTATCACACCCATGATCCGAGGCGTAATGTGGAGCATGCAATTATATTCGTTTCCCTCGTGCCACAGATGATTCCGTGAGTTTCGTCTTTGTATTTGTTTCCGCAAGGGTATAAGTATACAATCCCGTTATCGTCAGCACGCGATAACAACGATCAGGTAAATGAGGCGAGTCACGCTACTAAGAACGAGCTTCCTTAGGAACTGCTGACGTGTAAGTGTGGTACAGGGTCAAGGGACTACGCCGTGGTGGACGCTCGCCCAATTTGTCGGGTTTAGATCTGACTATCACCGTACGTCCCGCTCTCATGGCACGGACGGAGTGGCGACGGCACGAAACTCCTTCCTGCATGCATCGAGGCAAATCTACCGCTCCGTGACTCTGCCGTCGGTAGAACAACTCGACCTGCGAAGCGGCGATACGTGCTCATACGACATCCCGGCGCATAAGTAATCAAGCATGCCCAGGCGCAATGTGAAATGACCGTGATGACACACAGGTGGCCGTCGCTCTTCTCCGTGAACTTCCGAAGCAATCTCACAAATGTTCCTTGGAAGTATTGAATGCAGCCACCCTTTACCAATATGGGGTAGACGTAGACGTGTTGCCTAAATCCGAACAGGATCAGTGACCCCCATCCGCAAGGCGTGGCATGGGTGCACGAGTAGTTGATGAAACTGAAGTGGGTGGAAGTGCGAAACGAGATTGAGTGGGTCCTATTAGATGAATTGCAAACTACCTTTCGAATTGGCTGGCGACATGTGCGGTCAGGTGTGGGGGGTTCCCCGTGGTCTAAATCACAGACCACAGTATTATTGTCTTTATCGATGGCAGACCGGCGGGATGGTGAACGGTATTAGGGGAATGTCCGGAAATGGCAGTTACTCTGAACCTAACACGACCATACTACCGTCGTGGCCACCGTTCTTATGAAGATTGCAAGTTGTCGCATATTACAAAGTCAAAATGCCTTCCGAATCGCCAGCTAGCCACAATGATGATCGACTTCTGACACGGTCACTTGGTTCGGCGCGGTCTTTGATTGGGCTTCAACTGGTATCTCGGCTGGTTACGTTCGTTCTTAACCAGGGACTCATCCGTCTGGTCTCGCCTCAAGCTTATGGGACCGCTGCTGTTCAATTTGAGCTCCTTATGAGCACTATCCTGTTTCTTAGCAGGGAAGGTGTCAGGAATAGTCTCCTTCGAATTTGGCCGCAGCAAACAAATGTGGACCAGCCTGCCTCTGCTGTATCGGTAGCACAGTGTGCCAATCTAGCAGCGTTGCCTTTCTTCCTCGGTTTACCGACTACATTCGTTACTGTCGTGCTTTATGCACTTTCTGCTAGCGAGACTACCGCAAGTCAACCTCATTTCCACCTTGCATTACTCATTTATGCTACTGCTGCCGTTGGCGAGTTGGTGAGTGAACCAATGCACAACCGGTAAGATATCTTTTTGTCTCATGGTACGAAGTTATCTAACTCTTACAGTGCCATGGGTGAAGTGCGCACGGATGCACGAGTCAAAGCCGAAGGACTTGGAATAATCGCCAAAACGATAACAACCTACCTGATATTGCTTTACGACGACAATCGTCGGCGCTTGGGCGAGCTGGCTTTGATAGCATTTGCTCTCGGTCAATTGGCGTACAGTGCAACTGTATTTTGGACGTACAAATCGCAGTTTGCGGAGTCGAACCTTTGGCCAATCAGCCTGTCTGAACAGCATCAAACTCCAAAGTCTGTCATCTATCCCTCTGCTTCTAATACGAAACTCAATCGAATAGGAAGAATTCATGGAATCGCTTGGTCGCCAAATTTTTTGACCCGATTGCACTGCATCTTTCGATGACGATGACATCGCAATCGATAGTGAAGCATTTCCTCACCGAGGGCGACAAATTCCTTGTTTCGTATTGGAGCCCTCTAGATGATCAAGGCGGTTATGCGATTGCCGTCAATTATGGTACGACTTAGAGTCTTGCAAGAAATATTGAATTCGTATCCCTGTTCTAGGGTCTTTGGTCGCACGCATAGTCTTCCAGCCGATCGAAGAGATGTGCCGAGTCTACTTTTCTAAGGTCTTGTCAGGTCCCGTGTCAGAGAAGGATTCAGCCACAGCCAGAACCTCAGGCAACTCGGCGGCACTCAGTCAAGCATCCAGCTCGCTTGCCTCGTTGCTTTCCATTCAAATTGCCTTTTCTATGCTTGTCGTCACTTTTGGTTCTTCATACCTACCAATTGTTCTGCAACTTTTACTGCCCGCGCAGTATATTTTCACAAGCGCACCTAAAATACTGTCGGCATGGATCTGGTATATACCAGTTCTCGCTCTCAATGGGGGGCTAGAAGCGTTTTACTCCAGCGTTGCTACTCCGCAAGACCTGCACGCACAGAGTCGGTATGTCTCTCGTCTTTGGTGGGTTGTAAGGTTCTCACCCCTCTGCAGATGGATGCTCGCGTTCTCGGTAATCTATATTCTGTCTGCAATCGCATTGTACAACATTGGATTCGGCGACACGTCCCTTGTTTACGCCAACATCGCCAATCTCACTGCCCGTATATGGTACACGGCAACCTTCGTAGTGGTCTACTTTGGGAAGAGGATGAGATCCCACCAACTTAGCCTTGCGAATGTAGTTCCCGGATGGAAGTTCTCTGGCATGGTTGCGCTGTCCTTTTTGGCCATCTCCCGTAATCAAGCTAGACAACACCTTACGGAGGAAGTGGAACGGTTGGGTCGCAGAGCTCTGTTCTCCACCCTGGTACTTGGCCATGTCGCGTTGGGAGGTGGGTTGGGCCTCGTGTGTGTCGGACTGTGGTGGGTAACAGAAGGCAAGCGATTGGTCGCTCGAGAGCGGATCAAAATAGAGTAGATACGCAACAATTACGAGTAGACATGACATTGCACTGCCACCGGTTCTGAGGCGATGACTCTACACAGTCGCTAGTATTGTTGTCTTCCAGTGCATGCAACCATCTTGGAATGGCTTCGGAGGTCGTCGTGGAGCCCCTTGACGAAGTGGGTGATCCAATGATTTGCTGGTTCATCATGATTCAGACGTTTCCGACTACCAGGCTCAATTGGCTGGTGATAATGGCCAGATTTATTTGTTTCAGTGGCTAGCGGCTCTGGAGAAAAGTCTCAAAACAATTGCTGTCGTAAGTGCTTCACGGTCTTCACGCATTCTAGAGACTCATCACTACAGGATCAATTAAAATCCTCACAACCTTCCGTTGAAGAGACTTTGCTCAAAGTTGTGTGCGGCAATGACAACTACCCATTGCCTGGTCGCGGGTTGCGCAACCTGGCAGCGAGATGCTTCATCATTCAATATACTCGGGGTGACTCAAGGACATTGTTCGACACGCTCCGGGCTCTACTGAAGACTGCGGGAGATGTGAAACTCGATAAGAATCCACTTCGAATGTGAGTTTTTGGCCCGACATTCTATGTTATCTTCGCAGTAAATGGTACTAGAGCAGCGTTTTGGACGATTGGCGAACTTATGGCCACGTTTGGTTCACAGGTATGTCCTCGAACTGTTTCATGGGCGAAATATCCATTCAAGCCATCTCTCTAGTTCATGTCTTTCTTGGCCGAAATCACTACTATCTCCATCAAAACCTTCAGATCTTCTAGTGTAAGAAACTCGAATACACGACTTTTGTCCAGATTCTGATCCCTTTCGGCCAGGTTCCTCAAATGCGTTGTCACTCTTTGATCATGCTTAGTAAAAGCTTGAGTTCAGCGAAGAAGGCGCTATCAGATTCCCTTGCCAAGGATATCCTCAAGAACATGAAAAATGGACTATCTGACAAAGTACTTCCTGTCCAACGAGCTGCCGCTGGGGTGAGGTGTCTTGTTTTCCTAGACTTGACTCTTTCTTATGCCATTTCAAGGTCCTTATTGCCGTGTTCTCCCCAGAAGAATCAGTGTCGCTTGCGGATGTCGAGTCGGTGGTCGGGATTTGCATGAAAAGCCTAGATGGCAGCGATCGGTTGACAAGACAGTCGCTCGCCCAACTGGTCGGCCATTTGTTAGCGGCGACACAGGTCCTTCGAGTTTCCCCTCTACCTGATCCTCCGCAAAAGGGGAAGAAAGAACAAGCAGACAACGACGAGACAAATCCCAGTGTTTCCGAGACTATGAAACCTCTCCTCAGTCCTGGAGAGATGCTATCACAATTATCTGTGCATTTCAACAAACCGCAGCTGTCGCGAAAAGCGCGCGCGGGTATCTTTGATTTCTATTTCGCGCTGTTGACCAAGCTCGGGGTAGTTTTTGCGGAGAGTAACTATGGTCTCATCGTCAATCACCTCATGAACGAGGTTGTCTCGAATCCAAAGAACAGTTCCACGAGATATGACAGGCTATTCATCCGGAAGTTGGTTGGCGCGTTACTCAGGGACCTTATTGCAACGAGAATGCTGAGCGAACAAGGACAAATTTCGGCAATCCAGGAGCTTTCATCATCCTATGCAAAACGATGGCCAGCTCTTATGCCTGGACAGACAGCTCCGAATCCTACCGTCTTGACGATCGTTCTCAAGGAGATTGCAGAGCTGCTGCGACAACTTGGCAATGCTCCTCCTCCTGTCCAGGTGATTAGCGTTTGTGGACCTTGGAGCGGCTTTCCACGTTACTTACTGTCAACACTCGTTTAGGACGCAATATCAGACCCGTTGTTAAATCTCTTGACTCACCCGAATCATGGGGTTCGTGTCAACGCCAGCTGGACTCTCAGGTGCTTCTGTTTCTCAACCCCATTGCGTCTGCCCAAAGCCATACTTTCAATCTCGGACGCGTTGGACCGTGACATAGAGTCGCTACAATCTCCAGCGGCACCCTCTGACATCGATCGACGTGCCCTAGGACGTGCATACGGTTTGGCAGGCTTGGTCGCGATAATCCCGCATCGTCCTTTGTACGTTTCCTTCGACATTGCGTCCAACGTCCTCCATACAGCCACAAACCTTCTCAAGCGCGCAAGCGAGCACGATGTCCGAATGGCGGGTGTTGAAGTGGAGGTTGCATGGATACTGATCGCGTCGCTGATGTTGCTCGGGCCCAATTTCGTTCGGTCGCATCTTCCTCAACTTTTGGTGCTCTGGCGCAATGCCCTTCCAAAGCCAACGAGCAAAGACAGTGCCCCCGGTCGCAGTGCCTCCGAGTGGGAGTTTCTGCTGCATGTTCGAGAGAGCGCACTTGGCGCTATCCTATGTTTCCTCCTTCACAACAACCCTCTGGTGACCCTTGACGTTTCTCGGAGGCTCTCCTCCCTGTTGAGCAACGCCCTGGCATTTACGGCAGCCTTTGCATCTCAGCCATCGGAGGAAGCATCTTCCGGCTTGGAGCGTCCATCCCTTCGGATGAGAGAAAGCTTGCTCCGTCGGAGGGTGTTCCAGTGCTTTACCGCATTGGGAACATCAACATTGACTGATTCTGTTCAGTCTACTCTGCTCCAGTCTACCGTGTCCATTTTTGCAGGACCAGAGGGTGATAGCGTTTCTGCGATGCAAGCCTCTATTGCCTCCTCTTCCGGTACCTTCACCACTGTTTGGCAAACAGCCGACGGATTTGGACATGGGGTGACCACAATGGACATCGTCGATGACGAAGCCGAGGCACTTTCCAAAGGATTGGAGATTGGTAGATCTATGCAAGAACAGGTTGAGGATCTTACGGATCTCCTCGTACGTGCTATTTCTCTTCAGCGGAATAATCCACTGACTTTTCTTTAGCTACGTACGCCAGTGCTTGGATCATACGAACATGATACGCTCTCATTATGTCTGACGGACCCCAGCAGTAATGATCGCATTATGCTTGATTGTCCGGCTTCTACGTCGGCTGTTGTGGATGCTTCGATCGAATTATTCGCTCGACTACTCCTTATGCAAGACTTGGCTACAGTGACACGGACTGTGACCCAACTCGTTGAATCGGTGAAATCCCCGAAACTCGACAAGAACTCCGGCCGAAAGGCAGCTGTGCTCATTAACAGCGTGGTAGCCGTTTCTCGTGCTCTCCGTTGCGCGATGGAGTCTCATTCTCGCCAAGCAAAAGAAACCTTCGGCCATTCTCAAGTTACCACCCCTCTGGCTTCTTTACTGAAGGTAATCTGTGGTTGCTATATGCGCATGTTTTTAACGTTCGTCATTGCAGGACGCTCTCGTTGACGGGGATCCTCTTCTACGACGAGCCAGTAGTGATGCTATAGGTCGTCTAGCAAACATCTCAGGAACGGCATTCTTGTCGAATCAAGCGAAGGTATTGGTCGATCATATCGTCAGCAACCGTGATCCGCAGGGTCGAGCAGGCTGTGCACTGGCCTTTGCAGCCCTGTACGATCATGTTGGCGGTCTTGCTGCTGCACCGATATTGAAGACGACAGTGAACATACTTATGTCACTCAGCAACGATCCACATCCCCTGGTTCACTTCTGGTCCCTCACCGCCTTGGCAAGAGTCATAAACGCTGCTAGTCTGACTTTCTCCCCATTCATCCCGAGCACCCTTGGAATGTTGCTCAAAATATACATGTCAGACGCTCATGAGATCGAAGGCGGGACACTCAGTAATGCCAACATTAGCGGAGATCTACAAGCGTTTCCTGTCGTGTGTCGTATAATCGATGCCATCATCACAATCCTGGGACCCGACGTTGAAGAGTCAACGCGAACGCGAACGCTCGTTCTTGATCTCGTCCAGGAGTTCTCGCTAGAAGAGGATGAAACCATTTTGATCGAGGCAATCAAATGCACTCAGCATCTACTCATGTTCGCCCCAGGACATGTAGATATTCCAGAGACAGTGGGACACTTTAGGACGTATCTTGGCTCTAGCCGACGGCAGCTTAGGCTCGCCGCCATTGATGCACTGTATCAGCTCGTCCAGAAGGATGCACTAGTGGTGTCGCGGATTGGCGGTGATCGCCTGGTGGAGGACCTCTTTGCCATGTTGGATGGCGACCCGAGTATCGAAGGTGTCCGGAACGTCATCGCAAGCTGGCTTGCTCAGACTGCCATCCATAATCCTTCCGCTTGGATTGATCTATGCCAGAGGATCATGCTGCGGACCAATGCCACTCAAAAGGTTGTCGACAATTCCGGCAACCTTGATGATGAAGGCCAGTCGCTGAATGCAGCGATGCCTGCAGACAACTCTAGCCAAGACCGGTCGTCATCCACTACAATGTCTCTGTGGAGAACCCAATTATTTGCTCTACATTGCTTGCATGAGATATGTACCATCGTCGATCAATCCGGAAGGCAAGAACATTTCGATATACCATATGCACGTAGCCGGGGTTTCCCTGTCCAAGGCCTTCTCGTCTCTCGCGTACCGGATTTGATCAGGATGGCATTTACTGCATCAGCAGCGTACGTCACGGAGATCCGCCTTGAAGGCCTAGTTGTTCTGCGCGACATCATCCAGGTATGTTTGCAATTCCTTCCAACTGTGTCCCACTAAAGGTCATCCAGGTCTTTTCCAAATCACCAGATCCAGATTACCCTGAAGCACTGCTGCTCGAGCAACATCAAGCTCCAATTACCGCTGCTCTTACGCCTGCCTTCTCTTCCGACACCACTCCCGAAATTCTGTCAGCTGCGATTGAGGCGTGCGCCGTTTACGTCGGTTGTGGCGTTGTCAAGGATGTAGGTAGGATGGGCCGTATCCTCAAACAATTAACGAGTACCCTCAAAGAGGTTGATGGTGAGCAAGGGCGCATGCTTGTCCCGCGATGACCTGACACCCGGGACTAGATTCTGGTAATCTGAAAATGGGAACCTTGGAACTCAGCCCAAACGCATCCGCCGCGCTGACTGTATCTATCCTTACTGCATGGGCTCGATTGGAAATCGCTTCCGCAGAGCAAGATTATCTCCTCGATGTCATCAAACCTCACAGAGGCGTTCTCGCTTCGCAATGGATCGCGTGTTTGCGTGACTACGCTACCATTCGTGCAGATTCAGAATTTGTCCACGACTTATCTATTGTCTCCGTGGATCCCTCGTATACAAACCTCGGGAGAGTGGTGTTATTACCAGTAGGTCGACAATGATTCATGGTGTACAGATGTCTAATAAGGACCTAGTATTACTCCGACTCTTGGGCCACCATTCTTCAAGCAGTTGCTAATGCGATGGAACGCAATGAACAGCATATCTCAAGTGCTATCCTTGGTCAAAGCTCCGCTGCTGTGCTACCCTCACCGAATGGTTTGGGGCTTCCCCGTACCGAACCAGCGCCGCTATTCTTCGTACTATTTGGACTCATCTACGAAGCTTTAGCAGTCTCGTCCCCTCAATCTTCTGCAACCCCTAGCTTACACGGTGCTACAGTAATCGCGCCGCTCAGGGCCCTCAAGTGTCTCATTAACCCCCGCTATTCAGGGAAAGCACTTTTAGAACCCAGTGTCTTCAAGGAGTTCATTAGCCTGTGCTACCGAATGGCAATGGTAGAAAACGCGGCGACTCTTGTACACTTGCTGGAGGTCATTACAATATTTGCCAAGCACTTTGGTCACCTCGGTATCGATAGTGTCGTAGCCCCGTAAGTCGTTGGGACACCGATTTAGTACTTTAATCCTTACTTTTTTTTTTTTTTGGAGGAACGAAGCTTTATCCCCAAACTCGGTCCGTGCTCACTGCCTGAAGATCTGCGCCTACGTCCTACGCCATGCTCGATACGATCAAGGCGTCCCAGCTATTAGTAGGTAGCTCGAGTATTGTCTGCCATCGCCTACTGATGTGAGATCTCCATCCAGCTGGAACGGTTCAGGGACTCGCCAAAATGGTAAGCTGCGCCTTGACTGCTTTCCAGCTCGTAGCATCAACCACGGAGAGGAATATCCGGGAGGATGTGAGGGGAGTAGGCTGCATCCTATACACGGGTAGGTCGTTGACAGCCTTTTGGTATTCTTCTCTAATTTCCGCCTATCAGAACTATTGAAAGACGAGACCTTAGATATTGATCTAATAACACCAACTTTACCCGCATTCAAGTCTTTGGTGTTAGTAGACCCTCACTCAAAGGCTCGTGATCGTTATGACAGCCTCATCCACGGTATTCTGTCATCGTGTCTTCTTAATGTTGACGAAATGCGGTTGGTTTTCTCACGCTTTCAGTCCTCCCACTCTGACAAACTTTACAGCGGTAGAGAAGGACTGATCTCGTCTAAGAAAGTCAAGTCTAACCTCTTGGCTGCCGTTCTGATCTTCACTAGTCTGCCACCGGGTGTAAAAGTTGCCCGCGGTGTGGCGGAACACTTGTGTTTCGTGATCTCGCAGAAGCTTGACGAGAATGATGATGTAAGATTACCGCTACCAACACTCCTCATGACCTCTGAAGTCAAGACATAGGTGGCTATCGTTGCTGTCCACTGTGCTAAAACCATCACGGTCGCGGCTTCTGGCAACGACCTGCTCCGCACTTGTGTGCGGCTTTTGTTGCCTGGATTGATTCAGTTCGTTGCTAGAATGTCCTCTCGATTGGATGATGGTTCACTGTCGGAGCAAAATAATGCATCGATCGAAGAAGTATGGAAAGCATTCTCCGCGCTGATTGCACTGACGACGGCTGAACAACGTAAGAGACTTCCGATTATTGGGTTATCTCCAGCCTGACACAGCGATGCAGGGACTCGTGTCCTGAGTATCATCTTGCCTACGGTCGCGCTCTTGCTCCGACCTTCCCAAAGTCCGCCTTCGAGCGCACACTCGAGCGCAGTCGCACAGTTACTCTCTTTCGCCACCTCATCGCCAGTCAACTTTAAAGAAGCGACTGCACAACTCGAACCCGATACACGAGAGACCATTGAGCTCTCCATCAGGAAAGCAGTGGAAGGACCGTCGACCGCGAACCAGACGACATCGCGTCCACAGATCTCCCTGAGATCCTTCTGAATCGTCAGTTACCCTCGCATGATTTTCGCATTTTGTTTCTCTTGCTTGATATCGAAAGTGTGTATTCATGTAGACTGAAAATATATGTATCATTTGTTCAGACTCATCGATCGAGCAAGGGCCTCACCTCGACCCAATACTTTGGTTATCATTCTCCTCATAGCGAACGCGTTTCATGGACATGACTTCAATGTCCGACTAAAGGCAGTGGAGGCTTGCTGCAAGTCTGGGTGGCTGTGCACCTCGCCTCTGCCAGCAGCTTCCTCGAAATCACTTGCGGAAACTCTGCTGCTGCTGCTACTAGGTCCCAGAGTCACCCGGGGCAGGACCAAGGCTACAAGCTCGCTCAAGCTCAAGCATCAAGCATCAAGGACTGAATGGCCCCACATAATTATGCAGGCCTAGCGGAACTTTGACGTTCCAACAACCCTTGCTAATAATAACTTTGTAAGTCAGGCTGTTGCGTACACCCTAGCTGAGGCTAGTACTGAGCAGGCTGTCACCGATATGCAGCGTTACCGGCGCCTTAAGGCTGATGGTGCTCGTCGAGGATGCACGTTTCAAGATTTTAAGAAGATTCCACCAGGATTCCGGTCCAGTCGGCAACAGCTGTTGCCCGAAGCGGCTATTATAGTGCGCACCCATAGGTTTCAAATTTGTCAAGTAGCGGTGTATACTTGCCGCCGCATCTGATGGCTAACAAGTGAAACAAGTGAACATAACTTTTATTGTGCTAGTACAACGAGCGTCCGCATGGTTGCAAGACGATAAACCGCGTTGGTAATATGAATTCATTTCCGCCTATCTGAGTCGGTCTGTTGCGGTTCGTTTGCTACTTATTCGGGTCAGCTGCCTTGCAGACGAAACACTGATGAAACAAGTGTAAAAGGTATTCATTGACACTTGACTACCACAAAGTGATCACGAGCATCATGAACGGCGAGCGTTCAACCCTAAGGGTTACTTTTTTTTACTGCGCCGCTTCAGCCGGTACATACAGCACTGGTCGAACTTCCGGCTTGCCAGTTGCCGGTGGAACTCGTCCCCAATTCTGGAAGGGTTTCCATCAATATTGATCACCCATGAGGATAGTTCCCGAAGTGCGTGTCTATTCATGGGATGTATAAGTAATCGTCAGTCTTCTCCCGTGGCTTTAACTCGCATTCGACTATGGCCGCCAGGTCTGTGAGCCGATGCCTTCTCGCAGCCGTGGATTCGAGTACTGAGTTGTTTTTCAGCCAACAGACACTTGACGAATCACAGACAGTCAAAGACATCGAGCATGCACCAGTATCCGACGACCCCAGAGCTTGGAGCTATGCTCAGAAGGTGCGCTCCAGTGGTTGTTCCATTGCACATCAATTTCTTGACCAAAAGCATAACAGACACTAACACTAGTGATCGTCTCTTCAGCATCAATGATCGCTGGCCTGGCAACCACCATTCAAAATCGTAAGTACTTTTCTCACTCTCTCATCGCCGATTTACATGTGCTTTCATATAGCTGCAAATGCACAGATTGAGGATGATCTCCATGCTTCCAGCTCAGATATCAGTTGGAGCTTGTCTGTGTTTGTCCTCGTCCAAGGACTGTTCCCTCTAGTGTGGAGCGCGATCAGCGAGATTAAAGGCCGCAAGGTTTGCTCTTCGTGTATCGCGTTGATTTCTGCTTCGAACGTCATGCAATCCAGATTGTCTATCTATCGTCAATGTCACTATTTGTTATTGGCTCGGCTGTCGTGGCTACTTCAAAGACCATCAGTCTCGTCATAGGAATGCGAGCTCTACAAGCTATGGGGTCGGCACACATCATTGCTAGTATGTTATGCCCCTGTTGACTCAGTACGTTTTCCTAGCTCCAGTGCGGTCATGGCTATCGCTGCTGCCACTCTTGCCGACATATATGAACCTCACGAACGGGGTGCGAAGATGGGGATATATTATGCAGCACCTCTTCTCGGTGCCTCTATGGGCCCTTTCCTTGGCGGGGTCTTCGCACAGGCCCTCGGCTGGCGTGCGGTGTTCTGGTTCTCACTTATCAGCGGAGCCATTGTTTTGGTAGCCTTATTCATCTTCTTCAAGGACAGCTTCCGGAAGGAGAGAAGTCTCACATACCAAAACATCCTTCGCAGGAGATGGCAGGAGAACCAATTGTGTATGACTACACAGTGTCCGATCAACACTGTAGAATCCTCCACTGACGAGTCGCAACGGATGCCCTTGGACAGGGCGTTAGAAACAGGAAACTCTACATCTGGAGTTGTGCATGATATCAATGATATCATGCTATCATTCAAGGACGTTAACCCTTTCCCTCCCATCATCCTGGTGTTGAAACGGTGGAACAACAACATCATTCTCCTTGCATCAGGTAGGTTTGTGACAGAGCGTTTGTAGCCCAATGGGGCATTGATCCTGTTTCAGGCTTGATATTCGGTTTCACGTACAGTCTGTCGTATACCTGCGCTAGAACGCTATCGACACAGTATGGCTATGATGCACTACACACTGGTTTCATCCTGCTCTCCAGTGGAATAGGTCGGTTCCTTGTTCGAGTCTACATCACGACGTTTTATACACGTTGGTTACAGGCAGTATATGCGGCAGCACTCTTGGAGGCCGATGGTCTGACACGATGTTGATAAAACTCAGGAACAAGCATGTAGGAAAAACGCATCCAGAGGTGGATATGCCCACTTGATCATACTCCGTTTATCTTCGCCTTAAGCCGGAAACCATAGATGCGCCTTCAGAGCACACTGCCAGCAATGGCATTGCTTCCCCTTTCCGCGCTATGTTATGCTTGGATCTGCCAAACTCACCAGCCAGTCGCTGCTATTTGCGTGGTGTTATTTGTCGCTGGGTTTTCTTCCATGCTAGTCCCCCCTTTCCCAAACTTCTTGGAAGCCGCTCAACGACTTTTTACTGACAGGTGGATATATACTAGTACTCTCGCCTATATCGTCGACGCCAACACAGGACGCTCCTCGACTGCAGTAGCAATGAATAGTGCATATAGAGGAATCCTTGCATTCATTGCAGCTGAAATTGCCATTCCTCTCCAAGTGAGCACCTTTCGCCTTTCCTGAACTATGCTCGTTGAACGTTGAACACACCCACAGGATAGGATTGGAGACGGTGGGCTGTATACTTTTTGGGCCGGCTTGCTGGTCATCATGGAGTCGCTGGTTCTGTTGGTTCTAAACTTTGGGAATCAATGGCGGGAGAAATGTGAAGAGGCTGAAAGGAAAAACGTCTGAATGTACTTTATTAGCACGCCCGTTTCTTGCTTATGAATATCTAACACCAGGCAATATTAATTAAACCTGCAAGAAGATATCATTGCAATACGTAGCAATCTACGGATGTAAACGAGTGTGGATAGTAGTGACAGCTCGACTCAGATCTGAGCATTGCCAGCCTGGTCAACGCTGCGTAGCTTCACATACACGTCACTACCTGTAAACACCTCAATCCCGGTGCCAAAAGACAGAGTCAAAGTGAGCAACTTACCCCAACCATCCAATGAGAACAGATCGAGTGAGCCACCGAAATATCTTGTGTATAACCTGCTCATCGGAAGTCCATATCCCAAGCCAGCGATCGTTCCTAGCCCAATCTGTACACCCTTCCCTGTGATCTCGCCAAAGAGGTTGCCTTCGCCCGTACTCGTGCTCCCACCCACAGCGGCGCTCCCCCCGATGTGCTGTGCAGCATAAGGTCCACCGCCATCGCTCTCAGCACTACCAGCGGTGGTAAATGCATACGAGAATATCCGTGCCATGTTAGAAGGTGATACACCACCACCCTGATCCCTGATTCTGATCGAAAGGAACGGAGATGCAGGGGAAGGCGGAGGAGAGATCGTTACTGTGACCGGAGGGACTGCATGCATAGTCGTCGTGCCGTACAACTGGAAGTGGCGCTCCACTGTCGCTCGGAAAGCGTTCTTTAGAATTTCAGTGAGGATGTATTCGAGATGGACAGGGACATAGCTTGGGGTATGACGAGTCAGACCACGGATGTGGTAGGTAACGTAGGACCAGGACTCACGCGAACGTAGTGTCTTGATGACCATCGATTACAATTGTTGGAGCAGCTCCAAGCGTTGCCTCGCAAAGTTCACTCACGAACGCACCACACATTTTGACCATGGCGGCGGGAGAGCAGGCCATGTCAACAATACCATAGTGGGTTGCGAAACCTTCATCTCCCTGTCTCTCCAGGGCTTGTGACAATGCGATGTGCTGCTCAGCAATCAAACGGACTGATATCCGGTTACGAATAGCACCATCCAAGAATTTGCTTATCTGCGTCGGAGACATGTATTTGGCGCATTCCTGGAAGCTAACGCGACAAAACGATTGAGACACATGCGTTCGAGCCGCAGGATGCATGAAGACGAACGAACCCCTTGGCCATGGTCGGTATGTCATTCCGATGGCTTTCTACTAGATGGCTGAGCTCGGCTGTGAAGGTTGTGTTCTCTTCGAGAGTGGTGACAGGCGGGTAGCTTGCTAGAAACTGAAAGCTTTGTCTGTACGCATTCAGCGTCTTCGACACGTACGGGTTGGTCCCGACAATGAATGGAAGGGTCTCGAGTGCGCGTGCCCGTCTCGCGAGGCGACGCGGAATCTCAGACAGTACGAAGGAGACGCTACGCAGGACTGATTTTGGGGTGAGAGGCTGACCGAAAGCCACGAGCGAGTTTAGCGTGAGGGGATGAGGAGGATGGGCGGCATAAGAAGCCAGAAGCTGCGATATTTGCGTACTTTGAGGTTCTGGCGCATCGTGTCGAACGTGAAATGATCGGCGTTGGAGTGCTCGCGTCGCAGTGGTACGTATCATACTTCGCGGTCAAAGTAGCACTCAGAGAATAGAATGACCCGGCCGAGATTACAACTGTTCGTGGACCCACATTAAACGCCCGTGGACCTATCAATATACCGTACGCTATAAGACAACAAGAGTTATATATCTTTCTATGTCGAGTACAGAAATCCTCGATGCTGCTCTCATCCTTGGCAACGATGTTCTCCATGGATCCTGAGAGAACGAACGAGGACGCAGCAACTCATGTTCATTCGGCATGCCTTCTCTTTCCTCTTGGTGGTTTGTGCTCTGGGTGGGGATTACTAACTGGACGAAAAATTGGTTTGTTCCTTACTTGGTTTCGCTGGCTCCACGTCCTCAACCACTTCTGCTGTATAAGACGATGCAGCGCTCACAGAAACGGGGGTCGAATCTTGTCGGCGCAACGACCGTCGTGGTCGCGAGTCGTGAGAGGTGGTAGTATCCGGTGCTGGTGAGTGTGTGAGGGGGGGAGACTGCAAAGTTGGGAACGTCGAGTTGGAGTGGGTAGTGGTGCTAACTGCAGACAATCGTGGCAATCGGATCTTAAGAGTAGGTGTAGAAGATGTGCCGGACTGAGTAATGGTCACGGATGCTTTGGGTGTCACGGGTTTGGAGAGGGATTGTGTAACAGGCGGAGGTGGTGGAGGTGGTGAGGTGGGTTCAGATACAGTGGGTATAGGTGGGCCTGACGCCGCAGGTGGTGAAGGTACGCGTTGAACCGGAGTCATGGAACCACCCCCCTTCATTCTTTCGGGAGCTTGCTTGAGTTTTCGCCGTCCCCTGCTCGCCCTCCCAGGCTTATTAGCTCTTTGGGAGGTGCTCTACAGATCGGTTCAGGAGCATATCTTTTCTGTCGCAATACTCAACCTACCAGCTCTCCGCTCCCCCTGAACAGCGGTTCGAGAGATGTAGGTTCTTCTTTTTCTCGCTTTGTGACAATCCTTGCCCTCTTTGGCCTAGCAGGAGAAGGAAGATCGGCAGGAGCCTGTGATTGCAATGCTGTCTCGGGAGGGGTAATTTCTGCGGTATTCCTGGTAGACGTTCTTGCAGGTGCCTTGCGCTGTTCCGAGCTCGGGTCACTTTTCAACAAGGGAAGGCCACCTACACTCACCTTCGATACGATAGGATTTACAATTTCTTTGAGTTCAATTGTTCTGGGCGCGGGCACAAAGGGTGAAGGTTGGGGCTCATAGTCGGTTTGGGTACCAGAATCAGCCATGACCCTCTGTGGTGCCTTGTGACATTCTGGGTTGTATTTAGTCATAGGTGGATAGACAGTCCTGCTGAGTATTTACCTTTCAGCGGAAACAAGTTGTGGAAATCACATAAGAGCTTTAAGGCGACATGAGTTGTAATTCATTGCCTAGCAGCCAAACAACCTGCCTGTGCAGTGCGCAAATCATCAAAAGAAATAAGGGGCTCCTTAAATGACGATGCCTGGAACTGGGTGTCCTCCTCCATTTCGTCAAGTGAACTCAACGAGGTCAATGGCGAGGATGTCACTGAGACAATATCTTTCTCCCTATTGTGGAGATATAAACAACTTCTTCGGTCTAGGCTTCAGGAGACAAGCTTACTTGGGGTCTGGATGCTGCTCCTTGCTAATCTTGCTCCAAAAGTCGAGCATGATGACGCGCTCGGGAACCCTGTACCGTCTGCCATTGATTAGCACCTCGTCGAGGACGAGCCGTTCTGTCATCGCCGCGGACTGTGGGTGAATAACCTCGATATTCCCATTGTTCCATTGATTGGGTTTAGTGATATCGATAGGCGCAACGTTTTGCTTCGGGATACGTCGCTTCGGTTGCTAGGAGGACCAACAGGGATATCGTTTGTGTTTAGCGAACCCCAACAACATGACCATTGTTAAGAACTCACAAGGACCTGATCAGCGTGGTTTGGACACATCCATTTCTTTCCAAAGGAGGGCATGGTCGTGAGAGGATGATCAAGGCAATCAAGATGGAAGTGAAGGTTGCAGTAATCGCAAGAAACGATCGCTCTCCCCCTTTCTGGTGTTAGACTGTGTGCGATGGATGTAGACCTACGCGGGCGCTTTGTCGAGGGTGCACATCCAGCAAGACTGCTCGGTAGTGCCGATGTGCCACATCTGAAGCATAACACGGGTACACCATTCCGATCCTTCAATCGATACGGGTCGCGATCTTCAAGCTGGCCGTGACGGCTACGAGACATTGGTCGGTAAGCATAGAAAGGAGATAGTCTACTTACTTGAGGCGGGGCTGCTTCAGTTCTGAGTTATCCACATAAGTTCCGTTGGCACCAGTAGCAACTGAAAAACAGTAAAGTGAAGCGTCAGTCAGAAATGAAATACCACGGACCGTCCCTAAAAAAACCTCTGATATCTTCCGGAAGCTGGAATTCTTTAGGGATGCTCGTCTGAGCAAGGTGGATGAGGGGAGACATGAAAGATGGCGCGGGTTTAGGCGGCGGGTTCTAGAAACGCAAATTAGCACCATGTACACGAGAGAGATGTAGCTAGACAGCATACTCTGCGAATGATACAGCTCGGACAAAACCACTTTTCACCTTCTGGAAGGTCAACTGCTTCCATGGGAGGGTCCAAGCACCAGAGATGGAACGCGCGCGGACAGCTATCGCAGTATACTAGTGCACCCAAGGACCTGCACGATGAACAATGATCCTCGTTCAACTAAGCACCAAGGTGTAAGAGCGTGAGAGTAGAAAACTAGTGGCATCTCGAAAAGCACGTACCAGACCCAGTGAAGGCTCAGGTGAGAAGGATATTATTCCGGAGGGTTCCTCCTTCACTCTAATCGCTCGGTCTGTCTCCTTCCCTTTCCCCTTATCTTTCCTGGTTGACCTTCCCCTCTCACTAGTAGTTGGTGGGACAGAATCGTCACATCCTGGCAGTGAGTTCGCACGAGACATTGAGGCTGAGGGGTCGTCTGATTCGGGTTGTACCGGAAATGTGTCGGAATCCAGGAGAGGTGGCAGGCTGGGCTGGCGAGAAGGCGGTGCGTCTGGTGGAAGTGGATCGGAGACAGGAAGGGGTACAGAGAGGTTCATGTTGGCACCACCGTGGTTCAAGTTTCTAGCACTCGCTCTTTGAGCACGCCCGTTCGCAATCCTAGATGCATAGTGAGGGGGCAATCGACAATGCACACGGGTGATGCATCGACAAGGGTTGCGTGAAGAGGAAGCAGTCAGAGAGAGGTCCGGCGGTGTGAAAAGGAGGGGCCAACATACCCTTTGTCGACCCTGGCCCGCTTTCGACGGGGCCCGTCAAGGTCTGGTGCACTGAGAGCACCCGTCGTGAGGCCGGAGTAGGTGGAGCCTGGGTCCGATGTAGGGAGATAGGACACGAAAGCGGATGGCTTCTTTGGGTCGCGCTTCTGAGCAGCCTGCTGGATGGACAGCAAGGAAGGTGGACCTGGCAAAATTTCAGTGGAAAGGGAGGGATCCGAGAGGCCCTCGAGGTGGGGCGGTTGTAGAACTGGAACTCCCTGCAACAGGTAAGCCGGAACCTCCGCCATAGAGGTCATGGTTCGAGAACGAGAAAGCGTCCAAGCGGGACGGTGTGCGGAATGCCACGTCCCAAGGCGCGACGAACGTCGTGAGCGGCGAGATTACGACCGATACTCACAGCGCTCGCCCAGACGTACGACTGGATGTTCGGAGGTGACAAGCGAGGTTGCGGCGGCAACGTCCATCCACCGACAACAAATTTTCGCGAACGCTGTACAGCACATTTTCTGCTACATAGCTACTACTACTCGACCCCTTACGACCATCTGGAGGGCCCAGCCAGCTCTGAACGCGAATTAAACGAGTATCGGTGTGGTACCTCCAACCTCCCCTTTAATCAAAGATCAATCAATTTGTTCCGTGACGGGCATCCCAGGGTTCCTGGAGCGGCAAAGGATCTGAACATATTCCTGTTCAACGGGAAAAAAACAGTTAGAAACCCTGTGCCCTTTACGTGCTAGATGAGTAGGGAACGCGTCATAGGACGTAGTTAGCCTTGCGACAACAAGAGACTCACCAAGGCAACGTCAGGAAGGGGTATGGAACGATTCATCATTAAGGCTCTCATCAGGAGAAGACCTTTTGGGAGCAACAGAGTCTCGAGGCCTGGGAGGCAATCCTTTAGAGACCTTCTTAGACTTCGCGATGAGCCGCCTATGCAACCGATTTCCTCGATGCGCATCCCAGTGTTCCTCGTCAATCATCACCGGTCGCCGGGGATCTGTTGTACACACTTGGCATACAATTTTCTTTCTCGCCCTTAAGACGTCGTCGGGGCTGACAACGCAACGTAAGACTCGAACGCCACTCGCGCGAACCGATTAGCGCACTGGACTGATTTATTCCGATTAGCAAACATTGCGCTCGCCACCGAGGATAATGATGCTGGAGGCGGGAGCTCCTCTTCTCGTAAAAAAGCTAAAACAAACCTTAGTTACAATCGTTTATGCTAGCCTGACTTACATTTCGTGATTGATTCAGCAGGGGATAGTACGTTTGAGGTCCATTGGTCTCCTAAAACTAGCAAGGAAAAATACTATGAACCATAATCGACGGCGCGCTAGACAGGTACTCTACCTGTGGCATCGAGGATATAGATGGAAGCCATCGGAATTTCATTCCCAGAATGTATGTTGGCACTGTGTATCGCAGGAAGCAATTTGTTCCGCAGCCAAGTGATCTGACGTTTGGCATATTTGCGAGTCGACTGTTTCATGTTTTCTACCCCCTTTTTGAAGGCTTCCTGAGAGCCAGGACCATTGGACAGTGAGAGGAACTCGCGAAATTCTTTGAACCCTATCGGCAGGTGTAACACAGGTTCCCATCAAAAGGTTCCGCGTACCTATACATTGATAAATGCCAACTGTATAATCTGAGTCGGATGCGGGAGAGTCAGGCTCGCCCATTACATCAACCGAGGCACAGCTGATTGCAGCCTGGGACAAATTCTTCCGCAGGGACCTTATTTCCTCGAGAAGACCTTGCTTCATAAAACAAACAAGGTCAGTCAGAACAAAAGACAAACGGACAGGTCCGCAAACCTTGATCATATCGTCAACTCTCTCATCAAGACGAGGGTTTAGAGCTGAAGGTTCCGCATAGACCCAGAAGCAAAGGGTCCGATACCTTTGTGCACAAGATTTGATTTCACACATTAGTCGCAAAGAAGGAGAGTACGTACCGAGGAATGAGCGGACTCTCCGATTGCTCGCTTATAATTTCGCTTGGCATTCTGCTTGTCTCTTTCATGATTTGCAGGCTGCGCAGGACCTTACGGGTATCCCTCCAGTGCCATCGAGATGCTACTGGGGGGTCCAAAGCCTGTAACAATTCATGCAGAGAAAGCGCATCCTCCGCATGAGTGACCGCGTTTGGTGGGGATTCTGGAAGTGCCGTCCACAAGTTCAACAAAGTCGGTGTCAATTGCGAAATGGCATCCTGTAAAGCAGACATTGGATGGCCGGAGGTGGTGGCTTCAATTGGTGTAGAATTCAAGTCTTTACTGGCTAGTCGATTGGGGAACAGGAGATGTTGGATCCAGTAGGACGTTCCACCGACGACAACAGGGATCTGGTTCATTTTATGTGTTTCCTCAATCTGTCACGCAAGAGTTAGGTGATACGTTTCCAGACTCATTGGTACTTACCACTTGGATGGCATCATGTACCCATTGCCCAACGACGTACTGCTCGCCTGGTTGCTTGAAGTCCATAAGGAGGTGCTCCACACCCATACGTTCCGCTTGAGGGATTTTATTAGTGATTACGTCCATACCAGTGTAGACCTGCATGGAGTCGGAATTGATGATACGTGCACCACGCCATCGATGTTCGCCAGAGCAATCTTGATAAATTTCCTGGCCGAGCTTGAGTGCGAGCTCTACACCCAGCTTAGACTTCCCGACTCCAGTGGTACCGCAAACGGCGATCAAGGGCTTCAATGAGGTCATGGTCAAACTGAATGCTCAGGGTGGGATCGAGGTGGTCAACGAGAAAACCCGGTAAGGAATGAATAGACGTGACACTTGACGTCCAATCCGATTAGCCTTTACTGCTTAATTAGTAGTCCATGGGTGTAAGTTCTGGCATGGGTGTCCATGGCAAGTCCCTGAAGCCATTTTTCTACGATTATTTTTCGTCCTGTAAAATAAACATTTAATTTTGGAAATGGCCATATCCTTGGCCATATCCGAACTCAGGCTTTCCTGTCACTACAGTAGCCATGTCCTCTGTCGTCCGTTCGACACTAACTCGAATATCGCTCTCAAACCTGAAGCCAGCCTCTGGTTCGTTGCACAATGTATGTTGTTTTGCATTCGACGTCAGTGTAACTGACATTTGGTTAGCAAAAACGCGTAGGGCGAGGTCAAGGCTCGGGATATGGTGGCACGTCCGGACGCGGTCACAAAGGCCAGAAAGCTCGCTCTGGCAACGGGAAACCCAAGGCCGGGTTTGAAGGCGGTCAGACGACGATACTCAAAAGGTTCCCCAAGCGGGGCTTTGTCAACCCGTATGTGTTGTCACCGCACTTCATGGCCTCTTAATGTCTCATGCTGAACCTATGCAGGAACCACAAATCTTATGTTGCAGTTAACCTGGACCGTCTTCAGCATTGGATAGATCAGGGTCGTTTGCATTCAACGCCAGAAAAACCCATTACAGCAAAGGAGCTGCTTCTGAGTGGCTGCGTGCACAACACCCATGATGGCATCAAACTATTGGGCAATGTCCGTGTCTTTATTGATCGCATCTTTTATTGGATATTAATGTTTCGGTTTGTAGGGTGCGGAATTCTTGAAGGCGGCCGTGCACATCACCCCTTCTCGCGCATCAAGGAGTGCCATTAAAGCTATAGAAGCAAATGGTGGTTCCGTTTTCTGCCAGTACTATAATTCTCTTGCATTGCGTGATTGCATCAAGGGTCGGACAGATCGTGTTTCTGCTGCACCAACTCGTCGCAACGATATCAGTGCGTTCCTTAGACTCTCTGGCGATGCAGCGCTTGACATGCTCTTCAGTTTGGTATACCCAATGGCGAAATCGAGGGTACCTCTCCCCAGAGGCAGTGGAAAGAATGCCTCTTGTGTCGGAACGTTGGAGAGAATTATCAAAGCAACTTCTTTCATTCAAGAGTCAGAGCTTTTCGAAAAAGCCTGTTATTCAGCCAACGGAGTAGGGTCTTGTCAGTATACTACACACTTATTGTAGGTTCTTCCATTCTGTCGGGCGAGATACTGCGAGTACGTGAACGGTATGACAATGGCGACGGTGAACGTGAACGTGAGGGACTTCTAGAAATGTATCGCGTGTTCACCGCGGGCGAACGATCTCTTTCTACACTTGGGCTCCTCGACCTGGAGAGGCTGCGGCTTGTGCTACGACTTCCATGGCTGGCTTCGTCCTCGCTCTTGCCCTCCATCGCATCTAGCAGTCGACTCTTGCGTGGGCCAATTTCACCGTTTTCTTCCAGCGTTTGCCGCTTGGCTATTCGAGGTAGAATAATGTCACATACTCTTTCTTCAGTGAGTAGGTTATAAATAAATTCGTCGAAGTAGGCTAGCGAATATCCGGCTGTCAAAACGTTAGCGATGCCTGTGGGAGGAGCCTGAAAGCGTACACATGTCCCGATACCTCAGCTTTCGGTAATCCCTCATGAGTGGTTCAAGGATCTCGTACACCTCCACTGCACGAAATGTCATCCGGATATACATCGCTGCGAGTGCTCTCATGTATCTAATCAAAGGTCAAGACATGCCAACCGGGGTAGACAATACAAACTGGCTTACTTGAATTCATCAGCCTGAAGATACTCAATCAAAATCTCCTTCTCGGGTTGGATTTGTAAGAGCTTCAAAAGCAGGCAGAGGAATTCGGTGGGACGCTGATTGCCATAGACGCCCCCGATGCAGCGGAGCTCGATAACCTTGTCAATGAACGATTCAGCTGAGCATATCATATCACTAGGGTTCTTTGCACGTTACAGTGATAAACACACCTGTCAATGCGAAGCAATGTTCCTTCCAATACGTCGACTCCCATATCCGGTTCCGGATTACAGTTTCAACTAGGAACTGAACAGATAACTAAAGGCGTGACACAGAGAGCAAATGAATAAGAACCTGTGGATTCTGGCCGTGAATAGCCAGTGCACCTTTAACTGTTGTGTTCGCCATGGGAGCTTCAAGGTAAGTGTAAGTGACGGTTTGTCAGCAATAACAAATCCTTAGAAGGTTGTTTGTACTTGTTAGGATCAGATGGATTTGCCTCATTTGGATAAATTGGAAAGAGGCGACGCGATATCCTCACGTGCACCGTGACTCTTTGGCGTCGGGACTGGGAGTCAAAGGAAAGTGCGCGGAGAGGCCCTCCAGCTTTGAGGATTTTCTTGGATAAGTGGCTTGTCTTCCGACTCGCCTTGGACCATGGTAAGGCTGACGAGCTGACTTTCTGTACCGTTGCTAATGCATGTCATGCGCAGCACAACGTCAAGCGTCTCCCACACTCCCAAGAAGCCATTCGGGCTAGGAAGGAACGTGAGAAATCTCAGATCATCAAGTATCTTGCATTGACCAACAATGTGATTTCTCGCGTATGTTCCCCGTCGTAGCCTAGGCATGACTCGTCCTTTTCTCAAGCTGTCCCACAGAAAAAGACGCGCGATTGGAGTCGTGACGCGTTTGATCAAACCCAACAGTTGCTCGAGTTGAACCCAGAATTCTACACCATCTGGAATTATCGTCGCAATATCATACTCAACGGAATATTCCCTCAGAGGTTAGGCGCTTTCGCTTGCATCGCTCACCATTATGACATTCGATTTCCAGTACCCCCGAAGAAAACAATGATCTACTCGCTAACGAGTTATCGATGACGATGGCAGCGCTGCGAGAGCATCCCAAGGTATACTGGATATGGAATCACCGCCGATGGTGCCTGGAGAATGTTCCGGATGGACCGGCAGTTGATGGCAAGCCATCTTTACAATGGCGCAAGGCAAACTGGCAAAGAGAGCTGGCCGTCGTCGAGAAGCTGCTCGATGCGGACGCACGAAATTGTAAGCGTACGCATATGTCGTTCCTTCAACGATTTAACCCTCCCAGTTCTTGCCTGGAACTACCGGAGATATGTCTTGGCAAGTATGCCAGAACAGAGACCCGTCATGACCGAGTTGGCGTACACCACGCGCAAAATCAGCGCGAGCTTCTCTAATTTCAGTGCATGGCACCAACGTTCGAAAGTTTACTCCTCACTGTGGAACACTGGTGAATTGGATCCTACCGAATCTCGGGAAGAGGGTATGCATCTACCTCGCATTCGGTAGAGCGTGGGTTTGACGCGTCCGGCAAAGAGTTCGATCTTGTACACAATGCACTCTTTACTGATCCCAACGATCAAAGTGCGTGGATTTATCATAGGTGGCTAATTGGATCGGGTGTGTACATGTCATCACATCACCGCTTAATATGTAATGAATTTACAGGAGAGAATGAGGAGCAACTTCGGCAAGAGATTGCTATCATCGAGGAGTTGTTGCGCGAGCAGCCAGATAGCAAGTGTAAGTCCGTGTCACGGCCCGGATTCAGTGTCTTTCAAGCACAACAACAGGGTGCATGGATTCGTTGGTGTATTACTACCGACTTGTTTACAAGAACCACGGTTCCGACCCGGAGGACATCAAGGAAAAGTGTCAGGGCCTTCTCCAGCAACTAGAACGCATAGATGCCCCGCGGAAGTTGAGATACCTAGAAATCAGACAGGGTATGTAGGATCGTGCAGATGGGTAGTGTTTACACCAGTGGGTGCATAAAAACTACCGTGCACGACCCATGATAACGCGTAGATCAGTCTTTGCTGTGTGCAATGTTGGATTCCACCAATTCCGCTCTGTCCGACGCCCGCCGACACCGAAGAGACTGTGAGATTATTGCCATGTACAAGTACACCTAGAGATGGGAAGTAAGGGTGTCAGAACGCTTGCAGGAAGTCCTGTGTCCTGCAACACTTTGCTCATAGACCGGTCATCCTTGCACGCGTAAAGACCTTGGACGGACGAAATAGATTGCAACACGGCGAATGATACCAACAACTACATGCGGTGACCCACCATTTAAGATTGAAAGAAATAAATAACAAATCCCTAGAAGGTTGTTTGTACTTGTTAGGATCAGATGGATTTGCCTCATTTGGATAAATTGGAAGGAGGCTTGCAAGTCGTCTACGTCGGATATCCTCATGATGTGCACTCTACAAGGCCAGCAAATATATATGCCGCATTCAACAGTTCTCTATGTAAGTCATACATCGGATAGACAGGATTCATGCACAAATCATTTCGGTCGTTGGAGATCCCACCCTCGGCAGTTAGTCGTGTCATTGGACACAAACCTGGTAGTTGTTAGAACGTCAATGAGCGGTTTCAAAAAAGGAAAAAAGAAAGGGGAGCTTACGTTCTTCTTGATATTTCCCCCCGCTTGTTGCGTGCTTCAATTCTCCATAGCCCACTGAGGGAGCCACTCCTCCCAGTCATCCCATGCAGCCTCGCCGTCGCCACTGTCAACGTCGTCACGTCCCTTACGAGGGTCAAGAATGGTCGATAGAACATGCAGTGCACCATTGCGTGCGGGAATATCGTATGGTCCAACCTTACGGCCATTGACTTTGAACCTTGTAAAATAGCGCGTAGAACCGAGAATGGGCCATTTCGACTTGTACTGTGCGACATGCACCCGGAGGTGATGATCCTGAAGGAGCGTCGGAAGTGTGGCATTGTACTCGTAAACAAGTTCCAGGACAGGGCCAGTGTTTGTGGACAAGGCAAGATATTCTACATCATCATCATGATCGGGGAGGGCGGGGACTGGCAGCGCAGATTGCATCGCCAATCCATCCACAAAGCAACCACCGGATTCCGTGACATTAGATGTTGCGTTGTGGAAGTAATCTACAAAAATTTCAGTTCAGGATACACTCTTGTAGGCATTGGAGTGCGCTCACCAGTGTGCAAAACGAAGTTGGGTACAATATGATACTCCAACAATTTCTTCAATGCCTTCCCGCCAAATGGCGAAAACAGGTACCTCCTTAACTTCCTTGGAAGTCTGCTAAATGCCCGGGATGTAGGAACAAATGCAGTAGTTGCTGTTGCCCCTGAGAAACCAACATTTTTCCCGTCCTTGGAGCATTGCCAGCGGTCAATAGCACCTGTTAGACCAACGCGCTGAATAGCAGTTGTCTAGAGAAACGTCAGTCTCCAGAGCCATGATAACGAATAGAAGGTTTCCTTACGAAGAAAGAGAAAGCCTCTGGAACTAAAAAGGTCTCTTGAAAGATCGACGGAGGAGGCAACAAAGGGTGACTGATTTGGTGGATAACACCTGGTACAAAAACCCAACATAAGCTGTCTCGAAATGTCGAGAATTCTACTCACCATTTTTTGTCTTGATATCTCTCTTTGTCACCTCTACAAACGCGTTGATCTTCAAGTGAGGTGGGAGTGAAGTGCTTAGAATGCTCAACCTCAGTGGTTGCGAATCCATAGAGCCGTCGATCAGTGTCAAGCTGGTGGCATATGTGGAATTCTGAATGAGCTCTGCTGCTTCGTATGATTCAGGAAGAATATGATATTCGACGATTTTGCGGATAATGCGTGCCAGTGCTTGTTTACGCTTCTCTTTATCGCGGGACTCTGGTTCTTTCTCGAGTTCCTCGGCTCGTTGGATGAGGTCTCCAAGACCGTGGCCAACATCGTCAGGACTGTCTGCGAAGGACGGAACGGCCTTGTGTCCATGATCGCCATGATGATGCTTATGATGGCACGGAAACTTGGAGTCTGGTAAAGCAAAGAAGGTGATGCTAGAGACGCCACAGATTAGGTGACGAACAGCAAGAATTCATGGACATACCTCTTGGATGGATCATTGAGAAGCGTAACCACACTTTCACTGAGGTCGATAGCCTTCACCAAGCATGAGTATCTGGTCTGTTGTAAGTTCCTTTTACATTTACCAGATCGGCTCAAACCGTGCTCACTGCTTGTCGTCCTTCAGTACCTGGTAAATGGTTTCGGCTTGTGCAAGATCACTCGAGTAACCTAGGTATCCAACGAGGCTATCCAAGGAGATATGACCGAACCATGGCAAGACTAACACAGGCAGCGCGGAGGCTCTGCCACAGGCGAAAGCGATCGTCAAGAGTTTGGAAAGACGCATGTTTTCTCTTCGGGCACGAAGAGCTAGCGGTAGTAGGAAGACTACCTTTCCTGACCATTAATGCTATGTGACCGAGGTTGTCACTCCGCAGTATCTTGCTGCGGGGCCTCGTCATTTCTTCGGCTTCGATGCTTACACAATGCCGGTTCGTTTCATGGCGTAAGCTTTGCTTGGCGAAGTTTTGCGGGGGTTCTCACCTAAGGCCTGAGGGATTTGTGCTGGTTATTCCACAACGTACAGGAGGGCGAGCTCGTAAAGTAGCGTCTGGTAAAGGTACAAGAGCAAAAGTCGTGATCCGAGTCTACTCCACCATTTGACGGAAGCGATCTTGAATTTCGGCGTGCAGAGCATCCAGGTTCTGCATAATTGACTCTTTGCCTTGCGAGGGTGACTTTAATACAAAGCAAAAATAAAAGTCAGCGACAGCTTCACCACATTATTACAACTTACCTCGAACTTCATCTGAGAAAGCTTAAATATCAAGTCTCCAGCAGACTCTCTGACTCTAGCGAACGTCAAGTCACCCTGTGCAGTTGCCTTCAAGGCGGCATCATAGAATGCAACATAATTCTTCAACATCGCATTTGTCTTGTAGAAAGGACAATAGCAATCGTACTCGCTCATGCCATTCTGTTGCAAAAAATCGTCTTTAAGCATCCTTGCAACTTCGAGGGTAATCTTATCGTTCTCGCCGAGTGCGCTCTTGCCAACGAGTTGAACAATCTCCGCAAGGTCCTCTTCCTTTTGAAGGATTTCCTTCGTACGCACGCGGAGTTCAACGAAACCCGGTGCGTCGCGCTCGTAGAAGGGTTCGAGCACCTTCGTGTACTTCGAGTACGACTGACTCCAATTGACGGAGGGGAAGTGTTTGCGCTGCGCCAGCTTCTTGTCAAGGCCCCAAAAGACCTGGACGATCCCGAGTGTAGCTGACGTGACTGGGTCGGCGAAATCTCCTCCAGGTGGTGATACACTGACTATCAAGTCAACAGGGCAATATTATAGTCAAGGTAAGGTAAGACTCACGCTCCAACGATGGATACAGACCCCTGCCGTTGCGGGCTACCCAGGCATTTGACTTTGCCGGCCCGCTCGTAGAAACTTGCGAGTTTGGTACTCAAGTAGGCAGGGTAACCAGAATCAGCTGGCATCTCTGCCAGACGACCAGAGATTTCGCGAAGGGCTTCGGCCCAACGTGATGTCGAGTCAGCCATCATGGAGACGTTAGATCCTTGATCACGGAAGTACTCCGAGAGTGTGATGCCCGTGTAAATGGATGCTTCACGCGCAGCAACAGGCATATTTGATGTGTTTGCAACAAGCGTGGTGCGCTTCATGATGGGTTCTCTGCGATTGCCAACTTCCATCGTCAGCTTGGGGAACTTTTGAGAAGTTAGCAAGTAAACACAAACAAAGGAGCAGAGTTCTTACGTCCATCAAAACTTCAGCCATCTATCACAATAATATGAGCAGGGGCAAACCAGCGTACAATGAACTAACCTCATTCCCTCGCTCTCCACACCCAACGTAGACGATTATATCTGAATTAGAATACTTGGACAGTGCTTGGGAAATGACAGTCTTGCCGCATCCGAAGGCACCAGGGATAGCCGTGGTGCCACCTTGGACACACCTTTGCATGATAAATTCATAAGCCTGCCGGAAAGACAAAACAACCTACGGGAAAAGGGCATCTAGGATTCGTTGACCAGTCAGCAATGGGTAATCTGCCATCAACTTC
Organism: Boletus reticulatus; assembly: GCA_038093535.1. NCBI lineage: Eukaryota > Fungi > Basidiomycota > Agaricomycetes > Boletales > Boletaceae > Boletus > Boletus reticulatus. The sequence continues at coordinate 136,566 of JBBPSJ010000012.1, forward strand.
TCGGTGACAGGCCGGGGTGCGCGGACGGGCCATAACTGCATCATCGTGTGTTTGGTCGTTCGACCATTGAACTCGGTTTCTAGAACAGTATCCTATAATGTGTGACTGAGCGCTCGAATGATGAACAGCAAATCATAGACACGAACATCGACAGCGTAGCTTCCTTTTTCTGCAATGTGAGTGATAGTGCCAAGTGCACGAGGTGGCAGCATGATTTTATGGTTGTCCACAAGCGAATTCTCGTAGACACCACCGAAGACGTCGCCCCCTGATATGTGATCACCAACCTACGCACACCGTCAGAAGAACACCGGAGCCGAAAGCCAAATAAATACTTTAAAGGACGCTGGAGTGAAATCCCACTTGAGGGAACGATCAAGTGCTTCGGTATTGATGCCGCGTGGGATATAAATTGACTTTGAAACCTCTTGGATGGACTTAACGATCATTTAATCAAATCAGTCAATGAACAGAGAGACATGAGGCAGCTTACGCGCAACGGTCTTTGAATGCCATCGACAATGTTACCCATCAAGCCTACAACATCTTGAGCATTACACACCAGGCCATATGAGTATTACATACCAGGACCCAACTCTACACTGAGAGGCTTGCCTGTTCTGAGAACAGGATCTCCAACTGTGACACCTGATGTTTCCTCGTATACTTGGATGGTTGCCTTGTCTGCTTCAATCCGAATAACCTCTGAAATGGAAGTTAGCGATGCGAAACCAGCGCGCATACATGCCCCAGACTTACCCCCCACTACCTCATCGTGCCCGACGCGAACTAATTCATACATGGCAGCGCCAGTCATGTTCTCCGCGATCACGACTGGGCCAGAGACACCAAATACCTGGCCGAAGCGCGATTCGTGTTCCTCATCGGCGATCTTTGCAAGGTCGCGCTTTGCGTTTTGTAGTGCACCAGTCATCGTCGTTGGTGGTTAATTATGATTGGCAGAGGGATGGTCACCCAAAGCGGAATGTGAACCGATTCGGGAATTGCCGGTACACGTAACACCTCAATGACGCGTCCCAAGCACCACAGTACTCGTCCATCACAATGCCTCCCAAAGCTGACTGGGAGAAGTGTAAGTGACCTTCTCGACGTTCAGCATTCAGCATTCAGACCTTTTGATAGACGAGAAGCGAGTGGATGAGAAGGAAGAAAAGATTCAAGGCAAGTCATACGGTTTCCCGGTCATACGACCTCTTCTTATCCATCTTGCAGTACTCACGGATAGCGATATTCAAATCCTAAAGACATATGCACGTTGCACACTTGCGTTTCTGTTCGTGATGATTAACGACGCATCCTGCAGGGTCAAGGCCCATACGCTGCCAAGCTGAAAAAGATTGACACAGATATCAAGGAAGTCCAAAAGCGAATTGACGAGAAGCTCGGTGTGAAGGAATCAGACACAGGTCTAGCCGCACCGAACCTATGGGACCTTGCTGCTGATCGTGCACGCATGGGCGAGCACCCCCTCCAGGTCGCACGCTGTACAAAAATCATCCCCGTGGATCCCAAGAAAGCAGAATTAGCTCGTGCAGTAAACCCCGCCGGAGCTGTACAAGGCCAGAAAGGTGCCGATGAACAGGACAAATATGTCATCAACATCAAGCAAATCGCGAAGTTTGTTGTTGGACTGGGTGAACGTGTGGCTCCCACCGATATTGAAGAGGGTATGCGTGTCGGGTGCGTGGAGTCATCACCTGTCCCTTCTCACCTCCATTGACTTTTTCGTAGGGTTGACCGAAACAAATACCAGATCCAGATACCTTTGCCACCAAAGATCGATGCATCAGTCACAATGATGCAAGTGGAGGAGAAGCCAGACGTTACTTACTCCGACGTAGGGGGTTGTAAGGAGCAAATAGAAAAGCTCCGCGAGGTTGTCGAGACTCCCCTTCTCTCAGTATGTTTCTCGGAAATGATTCTACAATCTATTCACTTGAATCTAGCCAGAACGTTTTGTCAAACTTGGCATTGACCCTCCCAAAGGCGTTCTCCTTTTCGGGCCTCCTGGAACTGGCAAAACACTATGTGCCCGTGCAGTCGCTAACCGTACCGATGCTACCTTCATTCGTGTAATTGGATCTGAGCTTGTCCAAAAGTATGTCGGCGAGGGCGCTCGCATGGTCCGCGAGCTCTTCGAGATGGCACGTTCGAAGAAAGCCTGCATCATCTTTTTTGACGAAGTTGATGCCATTGGCGGTGCACGATTTGACGACGGTGCTGGAGGGGACAACGAGGTGCAGAGAACGATGCTGGAATTGATCAATCAACTCGATGGGTTCGATCCCAGAGGGAACATTAAAGTGTTGATGGCAACAAACAGGCCAGATACATTGGATCCTGCGCTACTTCGCCCTGGACGTCTCGATCGGCGTGTGGAATTCTCGTTACCCGATAATGAGGGACGCGCACACATTCTGAAGATCCACGCACGAAGGTACGTCCACATTTCGTCACTCACCAAACTTCTGTGCCTAAAATAAGAAACCGCATACTCCAAGTATGAGTGTTGAAAGGGACATACGATTTGACTTGATTGCGCGTCTGTGCCCTAACACCACTGGGGCAGAGTTGCGCTCAGTCGCTACCGAGGTAAGCTCCCAAAACTCTTGTTTGGCATGTTGATGCATGTAGCGTACCCCCAGGCTGGCATGTTCGCAATCCGCGCACGGCGGAAAGTCGCAACAGAGCGTGATTTCTTGGATGCAGTAGAGAAGGTTGTAAGACAAGGAACCAAATTCTCGTCAACGTACGTTGGCATTTCTCCCTTTTGCACCGCAGCCACTGATCTTGGGGATATAGACCGCTATATCAAGTATACAATTAGTAGAGTAGTCATGTATTTTATCCCTTATCGTTGGACTGTTATTCAGCTGCTGGCTGATTTAGTGGCTCCGAGTCGTGCCAGCCTGAGAAGCTGTTGATTTCCTCGCGTTGTCTTCAGCCTTCGTTCAGCTTTCGGCACTGGTTCATTGAAGATTGTACTAGGCACAGTACCGGCCGCGTGGATCACGACCAGATCTGCCTCTTCCCTTACTCCAGGTCTCAGTCTCAAGCATTCATATCGGAAGGCTACACTTCACTTCCCTACAGGCTAACAACCATGTCACTTGAACATCTTGTGAGGGAATGGCTCAGATTAGACCCAGTACGCTTTATATCCATCTCTCCTTATCTGAATTCGTGACGGATCTGGTCGGGTGCTAGAACGAGAAAACAAGAAAAGAAGTCGAAATCCTATGGGACACCCAAAATATACCTGAACTGGAGAAAAGGATGAGGTACATGCCAATAAAACTTGACGATATCAAGGCATGTCCACTAACGTTCACTGATTCACTGGATGTATTCCATTACATCACCGGAAGGACGCGCATAGAGTTTGGAACTGCGGGTGAGCTCACTGCCAATATCCATCGCCACTCTCAACGTCTGGTTGCAAGGGCTCCGAGGAAGAATGGAGGCTGGGTGGGCGAGAATGAACGACCTGATCATCATCCAGACATCTCAGGCAAGTCTCTATGATTGCCGCAAGGGTTCATGTAATAAAAAAGGAAGCTATTATCAGGGACTTTGCGAGTATTTACTGAAGAATGTCGTCAGTGCTGGCGCGCGCGGCATCGTGATCGGTTACGACCATCGACACAATTCGGAAAACTGGGCACGCCTTACAGCAGCGGTGTTCCTTTATAACAACGTCGAGGTTTTTCTTCTAAGAGGCTTGGTCCATACGCCTCTGTGAGTCCTTTTTTTTGCTCTGCGGGAAATAGGTGTAATGCTCTTATAAGTGTACCCTTTTCTGTAAAGCGACTGAATGCAGCCTGCGGTATCATGATCACTGGTGCGTAATATGGTTCGCATTCATTCTGGATCCCCAATTTGATGTCCTACAGCGAGCCACAACCCGAAGGTATTCACTACACTGCCATGTTCTGCCAGTTGATAACCTAGTATCTCTTGAGGATGACAACGGTTTCAAAGTGCGTCTTCTAAAATACATGGCGCCACCTTGAACCTTCCTTATGCGTGCACACAGGTCTATTGGGAAAATGCCGTCCAGGTAGTTGGTCAAGTTCAATATTGTCACGTGCATGAATCAGCCCACTACAGATCATTGGACCTCATGATACCGGTATTGTCAAAGCTATTCTGGATAATCTAGAGCCAAGAATACAGCACGCACCTGATGTTTACTCATCCTCGCTGTGCCGTGACCCTACAGACGAGATGAAAGAAAGTTATTTCACTTTAATTCATGGTATGGCAAACACCAGGTTCGTAGTCGAATGCTATTATTGTGTTCGAGTAGTTATAACTCGCACAGGCTTCGCCTCGGTGCCACTCCTATCAGATTTGTTAATACCTCAATGCATGGTGTCAGCGATGCCTTCCTATCTGAAGTGTTCAGACGTGCTGGTTTTAAACCATATATTGTTGTAGAAGAGCAGCAATCCCCGGATCCCGATTTCCCAACAGTTAGATTTCCAAATCCAGAGGAAAAAGGTATGGTGTGCATATAGCTTCGGTGAACTTACGACACAGTTATTGTAGGGGCTCTGGTGAGCTTACATCAGGATTTTCATTTCCCTGGGTGACGCCGTCAAGGAATGTGCAATTTCAACAGCTATTCGCACCAGTGCAGACTATGTGCTAGCACAGGATCCCGATTCTGATCGATTCTCGGCTGCTGAGAGGGGGTGAGCCTCTTTGGGTCAGAGTTGTAGTTGCATATATACTCATACTATGGCCCAGTTCCGACGGGAGTTTCACGATATTCACTGGTGATCAATTGGGAACCTTGTTTGCCAGCCGTGTCTTAGCAAGGCACAAAGAATCTGGAAAACCATTGGGTGAGTTGCTTTGTCTGGTACCCCGAATACCTTGTCACGCTTCTTGTATCTCAGATAAACTAGCGATGGTAGCCTCTACCGTAAGTTCTAAAATGGTCGAGTCAATGGCACGTCATGAGGGTTTCATATTTGTGGACTGTTTGACTGGTAGGCCTCCCTAACACAACCTGTTGGATTTATTCCCGAGCAATCCACCAGGATTCAAATTCATTGGAAATACTGCGCTGGACCTTGAGCGGGCCGGTTACGAAGTTCCCTTTGGATACGAGGAAGCTATCGGTTTCATGTTCGGTTCTGAGATACGCGACAAGGACGGAATAAGTGCTACAGTGAGCGCCAGTGTACCAATGAAGTATCACAACTCATGGGGAAGGAAAGTTGATGTTCGCAGAGATGGCGACTGAACTGCGGAGTCAAGGTCTGACTGTTCGAGGCTATTTAAAGGGACTGTACGAAAAGTGTGCATCTACTTTTTGTTACCTTTACGCTAGCTCACAGCATCTCTAGATACGGTTATTTCGAGGTGCGTTACTGCCCTCAGTCGCAGCGCTGAACTGACGGGTAGTGTGTAGACCAGGAACAGCTATTTCGTCTGCTCAGATACTGTCAAGATTGACAAGATATTTGGGGGCCTGCGCAGCTTTGAGAAGACGGTGCGTCCCTGATGACGCCATCGGTATCACGAAGTGACACTCCTTTGCAGCTGTGCCCAGTCACGAAACAATACCCTCAATCTATAGCCCAGCTGACTATTTTCAGTATCATTGATCTGACAGCCGGGCATGAGTATGATAGCACGAACCCGCCGACGTACGCACCGAGGCTGCCGCTATCCTCTGGCCACATGATTCAATTCAGAGCAAGTTCAGTGGATGTTAACATAGTGCTGACCATAAGGTTCGTTCCACCTGTTGATTTAAACACTCGCTAATGTCGTTTTAGAACGAGCGGAACAGAACCAAAGGTACGATACTAGTTTGTGCCGACCAACGGCGTTGAATCTCCTTTGCAGATAAAATACTACTTGGAGGGTAGTGGTAATGACCCAGAACAGGTGTCGGCCATTCTACCACGTGTCGTAGAGCATTTAGCAAACGAATGGATGAAAGCATCCGAAAACGATCTCAGTCAGCCAAATTGAAGCTTAAAGCTTTGAAGGCTTGTCGTACAACTAGTAAACGCAAGAGTTGATGAATAATAGTGTGCTTATGTCTCGCGACTCGGTCCTGCGGTGTTTGTAGCTTGTACTCGAGCGCGAGCGATCTCTTCTTTGTTTACGCAGTAAGCAAAAATCCGAGGTCAGCTAGCACGTCGCCAGACCACTATTAGCTGGTTGCAGGTTGACAAGAATTTCTCAGGAAAGAACGAACATATTTCCACAACCAATTTGGACAGCAAGTGTAGCCTGAATGTATACTTGATGATCTAGGACAATATTCATCCGAGGACCGAGAGGACTGTTACAAGTCCTTCAACAAGAGGCGCTGGGGAAGTGATGACGTGGCGGAGCACTGGGTTCACAGAGACGAGGTTCGTCAACTCATTGCCGGCCTATTCCCTCTGACCTAGCATACGTGCCACCGCAGGTCTCCGGAGAACTCCCGTCTGGGACGCAACTCCTAATTAACATTGCTTCCTTCATTACTTGACCTGTTTCAGTCGACGAACATACGACACTGGCCGCACCTGGCGGCCTTAGGCAAGCGAGACACCCTAACAATGGACCCTCGATGTCTATCGCCACCATGACACCGGATTTGCAATGTGACTTCATGGCTTGCTGGATCTCACCAGAGGTCCTACGTGACCTTGACCGCACCATGCCGTCAGCCTCCCCGGACCTCCTCGGTAAACTTGTTTTTGTCAAGATATATAAATGCCTCGGTCTCCATGTTCCGTGGCATTGCATTCGTTCATGATGATTCTGGCCTCTTGGTCTGTGTTGCTTCCTTTCCTCCCTCTCTTCGCTGCCTCGGTACTTCGGCATCGCCCCACCACACTTTGCGGACAGTATGAGTCTGTCACATCCGGCTCATACACCCTGTTCACCAACCTTTGGGGTGAAGCCAATGCAATCTCCGGCTCGCAATGCTCTACACTCGAGTCCATTCATGGCAACATTGTGACATGGTATACAAAATGGACGTGGGCTGGTGGTACTGGCGTCAAGAGTTTCTCCAACATTCAGTTGAACACTGGGATTAATCAAAAGCTCAGTGCGATTACCTCTATGCCAGTGTGTTTCCTGTAGCGCTCCGCGTTTGATCTTTTGTCACTCAACGTTTGATGTTGTGATGTTGTAGTCCAAGTGGGACTGGTCCCAGAGCAACACTACTGTCAAGGCTGATGTCAGCTATGATCTATTCACCTCGGACACCGCTGGTGGTTCTCCTGTGAATGAGATCATGATCTGGGTCGCTAATTTCAACTCTGGGCCTCTTTCTTACAAGTACAACTCGAACGGGACAGCAGTCCCTAGTGCGACCAACCTTGCTATCGCTGGTCACACTTGGTGAGTCAGTGCCGGAGGCATGGTAACAAACTCAAACGTACTGTAACTCAGGGACTTGTACTCGGGCTTTAATGGCTATAACAAGGCATTCTCGTTCCTTCTCGTCAACGGTACCGTCACCTGCTTTAACGGCGACATATACAAGTTTCTCGCCGTAAGCGTTCCATACCATGCCTGACCCATTTTCTCAATGCTGGGATCGCGTAGTACTTGATTCATCATGGGCATATCCATGCCTCGCAGTACCTCACGACCGCGCAGGCCGGGACAGAGACGACCTCTGGAAGTGCTACCTTTACGACGTGTGTCCTGTTACATTCCAATTACTCTTTCCAGCTCATGCGTTTCTGCTAGCTCTGCCTACAGCTTGGCTATCTACTAAAGGGACCGATGTACACCTTGAGGCATTTTTCATGAAAAAGGATGATTGCCGAGTGGCAACATTGGACATTTGAACTGATTTACTCATCTCGGTATCATGATGTTGTTGAGAAGATCTCAAAGGACAGCTTAATCTTGGATTTTGTAGTTGATTCACTCTTTTGTGGCCTGCGCGAGCACGACTGAAATCCGGAACCTCCGGGATGCTACAGACCCTTCCCCGGTAGTGGCACTAAATGGTTAATGTGTTCACCTCCGAATCTGCGAAGGAAAAGCGTTGCGACCCAGTTCAGGGCTCAGGCCCGAACACAAATTCTGTTATTTATCGTACAACACCCTAGGGTCTCGGGAGACACCAGGCAAATTTTACAGTGACAGATAAATACATTGGCAGTGACTCGCGGATGGAGACACCTATTCCTGTATGTGCATCGTATATTCCTGACGCAGGTGCCCAGACTCAAGGAGCCATGAGGGTAACCTGGAGTAAGATAATCAGTTCCATGCAAGTACGAAAGATACTACGTAGTGGTGCTTACCTTCATGAAATCCTCATAGCTGAACCGTGCCCAACCTTCGCGGTGGGGGTCGAACCTTGGGTGGGACATTAGTTACGTTAGTTTATCGGGTAGGGGACTCAGAAACCTTTGGAACGCTTCAGTGAGTGTCTTGACTGTAACACACGCCCTGACAAATCGGTCGAACGTCATTCCGGGGGGTGGTCCATACGCAGTAGTTACCCCCGTCGCTAAAGACATGCAAGATCAACCTATCTGTATGAAATAAAGATGGACCACGAGAAATACCGTATTTGGATTCGATTATGGTGAGCAGAGAGGGAGAAAGCTCGTAGCCAAAGTTCCGTAAGGCGTCCGACAACTCTCGCCTCTCGATGGTGCCCGAGTGATCTCTGTCAAAGTGTTTGAAGACACGCTGCCACTCGGAAATATATTGCCACAGCCGGGAAAACTCTGCCAACACAGTAAGGTTCTGTGGGAAAAACGAAAACACAACACGGGAGCTTTTACCGTTAAACCCAATGGTGCCAGTGCGGTTGGTATCCTAAAATGGTCCGATGTGAGTAGAGTCAAATTTGATTTTACGGATCAACTTACAAACATGTTTACAAGCATCTTGATAGTATCCAGATCAAACCCTTTAAAACAGATATGAGAAATCAGGTAAAGAGGTGATAATCGAGTTACTAGACCAGTTTCCTGAATTATTAAAGAACACGATCAGCTAGACTTAGGGGACAATGAAATGATCCGTACCATTAAGGAGGGCGTTCTGCAACTCATTGACACTCAGAACACCGGATCTGTTGGTATCTACTGCAGAAAAATACTGCCACAACTGGGGATCGGCTCCAGCGGGGGTCGCATATCCACTAGAGTGGTGATGGTGATGGGATTGAGAGTGAGAGTGCGAACGATGGGCTCCAAGGCTGGAATCATAGTAGGACATATTCGATTGAGATACAGACGAGGGATTTCACAAACGTGATGGACAAAAGGCGGGCATGGGAATAAGCATGGAGGTGTACTTAAAGGGTGTGTCCAGGTGGCTGTGTGAGTGCTCCAGAACCAGACTCCGGCGTAGTTCCGCTGCCGAGGATAGGCGCCAAGGCTAAAATGCTGTATTTCCATTGGATAACAAGGCAGATAGGGCTGGCGGTGTGCGAATACATCATGTCTCTGATGGCGTAACACCTCAATTTGGCGAGATAAGATTCCAGCCGGAAAGATCCAGTGCGTCAGTGATGGCACCAGCTGCCGTGTCAACCGAGTAACAAGAATAACTTGAAGAATCTTAGCATGTTCGTCAGTTGGTATTCTGTTGCTGGCTAAAGGGAACGCCCACGTCAGTACTCTCGACAACCAACATACCATCCCTGGTAGCCCATACCTTCGTTTTCCGAGAGTCTAGAGGCACGTCAGTCCTGATCTCACAGACAACATTAACTCACGTTGCAGCCAGACGCAGCGCGTCACGGCATTCGAGCGATCCACAACGGCGGTCACCATGCAGAGTTTCGGAGAACGACAAGCAAGCATCGACTTTCATCTCGAAATGGCCCGAAGATGTCTCGCATTGTCCATTTCGCCGCACGCGCTGTCGAGTGATGACCTGGATCGCGAAGATGTTGTAGAGCAACCTCGACATGGCACTCGTATCGCAGCCAAGATCATACACCTCCGAAAGCTTATCGCCACTCTCACCCCTGTCCCAGCTACGACAGAAGCTGATCAGTGTTCGATGTTCGACCGCTTCCGAACACTCTGGGGCGATAGACACGAATACGGCGCACGCGATCGAACGGACGCGCCGCAACCTCGCCTCGTTCGACAGGTTCAAAGTTCGAGTCATGTAGACCCTCCAGTGTCTCGCCGTTCTCTGGAGTTTTCGTCCACCTCAACATCCAGGCATCGCAGAGCAGGCTCTTCGAGAATTTAGGTCGCGAGTATGTTTGTTCTTATAGAGATGTTCGAAGACTAGACGTGTATAGAATCTGCAAAGTCAGCTCGAATGACCAGCTTACGTAAGATCGACACTGATTCACTCGTGAGAACCTCGCCGAGTGCAGCTCTGCTCTGCTCTTCTCCATTCACTCATCGTAGCGCTAATGTGCGACTTTCTGTGTAAGTTTTGACGTCTCTGATTTTCTCAACACGATAGCGTTTCTCAACTCTATGATTCCAGTTTGTATTCCCATCGTATGTCAGTCGTGACATCACCCCTACTCCATCTCCGCAGTCATCTGACAATGAGGTTGGGACTTCTCAGTTGGCTGTCCGACTAAGATCTCGCCAGACGGAAACCAAGGCGGAAGAATCTGCCCGAGATGCCACAACGGTGCGTGTGCTTGTGAGCTTGGAAATTCATGTGTGTTGCTTAAATCCCGAATGCGCAGCATCCATGTTCGCTGCAAAGTCACGCACTTGGTTTGAGCTTTGTTTCGTACCTTTGGTTCCGTTCAAGTCCAGACATGTTTGGATGTGTGGCATATGTCAGCTCCAGACTGATATGCAGCCAGGGTGTGTGGTGCTGGTCTTGTTTGCGCTAATGGATGGCTGATCTGGCTCTATGTAGGTGGGAGCCCCCTGTAGCTCAGCCAGGATATCAGCACCCGAACAATTATGGGCCTCCTCCGCCGGTTGGTGGACCACAGAACTACGCCAAGGGCTATCAGCCAGGATACGTTTACTAGTACACATGATCGTTCCTTTCCCACCATCTTATCTTCCCATCTTATATGTACTTTTGGACAGCTCAGGATTGTATTCTTTCCGTATTGTAGTAACAATGCCGTCTCATTTGACTCCAAACTTGTGTTTGCTCGTTACCACCTGGCGGACGCCCTTCCCGATCTTCTCTTTGCTTTATAACAGACCACAATCAATCCACCAAGTAAAAACCCGCCCACCGCAGACACTGTATTAGCGATCTTCGCATCTTTCGTCCACTGTTCCGGGCGGCGCCTGTCGAGTATCAGAGGTGGTGGTGCAGGATCCAGTCCGCGGGCGTTTTGAAAGTCCGTTAGCGCAGTCTGAGGGTCAGTAAGACTCAACAGCCCAATAAGCGGCGGTTTTGAAGACGTCACGCCCTGATGGACGACGTATACGTTCTGAAGAAAACATCCTCGTCAGCCATGTACCGAGCCACACCGCGTCATGACTTGCCCTCAGGAACACATCCCCAAAGAGCCAATCCCCAGAGCTCACCTGCAACCCTCGTCAGTCGAACCGAACAACTCGAGTGCATTCAGTCAAGAAACGTTCACGTACACCATCGTTGATTTGCACACCCCCCATGCACCATCCGTCCTCCTGCGCACCCTCTGCCCAACTGATATCCTCGGGATGCACTGCGTACTCTCTTCCTTCGTCCTCTTGCCCGAATGCGAAGCGAACATCGACAGCTCGGTCACATCGTACCTCCCACAGATTCGTTTGTGCGTTGTACCTCGTCGACCCCCCCGTCCCAACACTCTCCCAGAACGCATTGACGTCCAGGGTGGGCCCAAGAATGAGCGTCGTGCCCGTGTCGAAAATCCCGATAGCAGAAGGTGCACCGGGCACCAGAGAAGCAGACATTGAGAGGGGGTGGCCGCTGATGGTCAAGTTACGTACGGGGAGTTTCCAGTAGTCATAAGGGCCCCAGAGTGTCTTGAACACGGGATAGTACGTTATTTGTTGGGTAGTTCCGTTCAACGTATCTACGATGGATGGATCGAGTTTGCCGATAGTGAATGATGAGTGGGTGGCATTTGGGTCGTTGCTTCGACCGAGCTTGAAGGCGAAGAAACGGTCAGATTCGCCCAAGTGAGAGAAGATATTGTCTAGGACTGTTGTCCCTGTTGTTGGTCGAATTGCAGCTGCAGGAGAGAACGAGAGGCCTAGAATCCCCGAGTTCCCGGTCGTTCTGAGGTAGAGTCCATTCGTTTCATTGGCTAGTGCTAAAGGACAACATGAGCGCATATCGATGGCGAGCTGGATTAGACAGTTACCAAACGTCTGAGAGACTATCTGGATGGCGCCAAGAGTGACGATTTCAGTAGCCACAGTGCCCTGCACGGAACCGAGAAGGTAGAACAGCCTGAAAAGTATGCTGGACAGGTGAAGAGTGGAGGATGCCGAGGGAGAGTATACTGGGACTCCTTGACAGTCTGGCTTTGCGCAACCCGAGGAGACAACCCACTTGATAAATGTAAAGTGAGCGAGTATCTGAGCATGACCAGGAACGAAACTACCAAATCTGACGAGCCGGTGTCGAAGGTAACCCAGAAGTCTTGACCTCCGATCCTTGAAGAAGGTGAAGGTGAAGTACTAGTACATCTCGGCGGGACCACTCACTCTATATTTACCAGATAGGCACTGCAACGTCGTGAGCACATGTCTGAATTTTTGTGTCGACTAACGTGTGCGTTACTCACAATTCCTCGCTATCATACACCGACACCCCGTCATCAACGAGGGTCTTCACTTTTCGGGGAACGCGGCGCAAGGAAAGTTGTGTGCCCTGTGTGATGAGAGTGGCTTCGCCGCTCATATTTGCCAGTTAGAAGTGGTCAACAGCGAGTCATTCTCAGGAAGAGGATTCGCAACTGGTCTGCTTTTGAAAATGACGAGATGGGATGTTTCAATCCAGACGGACAGGAACTTCGGATAGATGTCATGCTCATTATGTACATCTCCGCACATCAGTTTCCAAAAACGTTGCTTCTATGCAAAGCTGATAACATAAAGTGAGCGCTAGGTTTCATGCTCTCCAGCTGTCTTGCAGTCATACTCACACTATACTAACGCGCCTGCCTCCGGCGATCGAGCTCTTTGGCTTGTTCCCAAACATCGATTGTCACCTCATCCTGTAACCGAGAAGCCGCGAAAAGCCTTGATGCATTAATGTTGCGTGTGTTAACACAGACGATAGGGTTATTAACAAGACGGTGCTGACCTCACCACCTTCATGAGGCGTATAAGTTCATCCGGAGTCACTGACTTGTCTTGTTGACGTCGACGGACAAAGTCGTCTTGGATATGCTGCGGGTGCGTGATAGATTGTGCAGTGTATCGGATACCATGACCACTATTACCTTGGACGTCTCTTCAGTTATTTGCACCTTTTCGCTCATCGCTTTGCATGCAATAATGTATGACCGGTAGATTGCTAGTTTCTCCGCCGGAGGCAAAGAAAGCTCATCTTTTGGTCTGTACAAGCTCGCAGTGGTAGGAGAACATCGAAGGGGAACGTTGACACTAGTCTGCGTGCATGTATAAGAATAAGAGACCAGTGATAGCGGGGCAGCGGGGTCTGGCATCACCTGAAAGAAAGTACTCCTCCTTCCTTCGCTCACGACGATCATGGAGAGATCAGTGTGAAAGGAGAATTTGCTCGAGAACGGAAAGATGTATTCCACCGTCTGCGAGTTCATCACCTCCTGAATTGCTCGGACGTTCGTGACGCCTGTTATTCAGTAGTGGTATCGATCCAATAGTAGAACAAAAGTTGCCACATACCTGTCTCAAGTAGTTTACCCTCTTGTAATGCGCTCTCAGTCAAAAGAACAGTCGCCCCACTGGGAAGCTGTAGGTATCCAGAGTGTAAGTCCTCTTCTTTACTTTCTGGAAGGAATGGGGTCTTGTTCAGGATATCCAGCGAAAGCGGTATGAGAAGGTACTGGGGCATAAGCTCTGCAAGGACATGCGAGAGTGTCGGAATGAGATTGGGATTGGTTGAAGAAGGCGGAGGAAAGCGCGATATCGTCAAGGAAGGGGGAAGAAGTGCGATTGCACGAGTATGTCTGCGATGAAGATTTAGCGATGAATCGACGGATATCTTTCTCTACGAACACTTTTGATGTCAGCTGAAGGAGAACCCATTCCGCGGTGTCATCGTCGCCACCCAAGGCCTCGCTGGATAACCACTTTATGAGATGTTCGCGTACGCTGGGATCGAAATCCGCGGGAGTTGGGCTCGCAGAGTCCACCTGATAACAGAGAACGTGCAACACAGGGACTTCTGGCGAAGAATCATCCTCCATGCGGAGACTAAGAAAATAGTATGTCAGAAAGGTTGATTGGGCAAATTCATCGTTGCATACGACTCTGACGAAGCAATCCCAACGAAAGTAACTACATCGGTCGAATGCAGGTTTTCGACGTCCGCATTGTCATATATCTTGGAGGCTTCAGAGAAGCACGCAACGGAGACTGAGACACGGTACCTTGACCCGAACTCCAATGTGAGGTGCTCCTGGAATGGGGAACTTGTGGGGCTGAGACGACTGGTGTACAGGAAAGCTGGCTAGTGCAGCTGGTTAGCTGATGAGCGCGCACAGGCAACGCGTACGCACTCGAATCTAACCGGGAAAATCCAGCGGCTCGCCAGGGAGACTCGGCGGGTACAGAAACTGCCCAGAAGAGAGAGGCGGTTCCAAGGGAATTAGGGTCAAAAACATTCAAATTGCGGTCGTCATGTGCAGGTTGTATCCCCCAACCTCCACACCTATCATTGCTGAGCTTCGCGAGATACATTTCATTTTGAAGGGAGGTATCTTGGATCATGGCACGGAAGCGTACGAGCGTGCCACACGTGTAGGACTCTGGAGGATGAGATACATCGAGTGACGGGAGCTACACGAATGCGATGAGCACCAAGCTGGCAAGACTAGTTGATCTCGGTCACCTGGTCTAACGCGCGGGAATCGTCCGTCCTGAGGAATAGGTCAGAAAAGTGCTTTGTCACAGCGGCTGGGAGACGGTGAACGCGTTGTCCATCGTCGTCGTCGTCGTCGTAAATGCGCTGTATGACTTTTCTTGGGTCTGCTATCTCGTTGATGGTGTGCAGCGCGACCATGATCCGTTTGCTTACAAAGACACTGCCAACCAGTCATCATAGTGGCCGTGTTACCCAGCATCTACGGCAACGACCACGACCACGACAATGGGCCTTTTCAACCGCAAAAAACAGCGCAACGACGACGCGGACGACCAGAATGGCGAACGTAAGAAGGAAAAGGGAAGCTGGAGACGACCTGCAAGTAAGTCTTTCTCCGCCAACTCCTTTCCCAGTCACCGACCGCAGCACTCCGCTAGATACCGCCTTTAAGCAACAGCGTCTGAAAGCATGGCAGCCAATACTCACCCCCAAAACCGTCCTTCCTACGCTTTTTATCACTGGCATCATATTCGCCCCAATAGGCGGTCTGCTCGTGTGGGGAAGTAGCTTGGTATGCCCATTCATTCATTCCCGATTCATCTTCTTTACCTTTCTGCATACGCATGTCCATCATCGTCCCTGGTTCATCTCCTTCGGAAACTAACAGGTGTCTGAAATGACTTTTGATTATACGAACTGCTGGAATTTGACGAATTCCACCTCCCTGGGCAACCTCTCGTTCTCCCCAATGCCAACCTACTCATACAACCTTCGTTCCTCGGATAGCGGCAAATCCTTCACTCCCCCGACATATGCGTATTTCTACGACTCAACAGCACCACCCAATCAAACACACTCATGTTTCATCCGATTCGACATCGTAGCAGACCTACAGCCACCCGTGTTCCAATACTACAAACTAACCAACTTTTACCAAAACAACCGACGATACGTACAGAGCCTCGACACCTCTCAACTTCAGGGTCAGTATGTATCTCCCGATACGCTCAGTGGCAGCAACTGCAAGCCATTGGCGGTGACAAGCGACGGAAAGGGTATCTACCCTTGTGGTTTGATCGCAAATTCAATGTTCAACGGTATGTTCCTGGCTCTTTTCCTTGTGGATCACCCAGAATGACTATCCATTTACAGATACGATTCTTGGCTTCCACCCAGTTAATGGATCGTCTGCGCCAGACTATAACTTTACCCAGAACGGCATCGCCTGGCCTGGCGAAGCCAAGAAATACAGTGCGACGTCGGGTTATGTTGGAAACCTCGATCAGATCGTGCCTCCCCCCAACTGGGCGCTCAGATTTCCAAACTACACAGACGAGAACCCTCCCCCAGATCTCACAAAGGATGAGCACTTCCAGAATTGGATGAGGACAGCAGGTCTGCCAACGTTTTCAAAACTGTACGGGAGGAACGATACGACAACCTTGCCTGCGGGACCATACCAGGTTCAGATTTATTACAGTACGTTGGGTGGCAGGGGTATCCTCAACGTGGCTCATCATTCGTGTTCAGATTATCCGGTACAAGGCTTCAAAGGGACCAAGTCACTCGTCATCTCCACCGTTTCTTGGATAGGTGGCAAGAACCCGTTCTTGGGTTGGGCGTATGTAGCGGCGGCGGCCGTATTCGTGCTTCTCGCGCTCGCGGGTACCATTCGTCACCTCTTCAAACCTCGGTACGTTATTCGCTTCCACGCAAACGATTTCTTGGGCTAATCTTGTTGTAGACGTCTGGGAGATATGTCGCTTCTTTCTTGGAATCAATAGACGATATGCCTTACTCTATACATGGATCTACTTCTCCCTTGTAATACAGCGCTCTAACCTTTGGACTGTTGCACTTATAATTGTAATATTTATTATGGAAGGTTCACGGTGGGAGGTATCAAGGCACAACTAGATCTCTTATTACCGGAGGGGGACTCGATGGGGTGAATCCAATCCCTTTGCATGTGATGGTTGTGCTGTCTGGCCCGTTTTCATCAAGATGAAACTGTGCTCCTGTCATTCGCTGCGCTATATGGATCGCAGTTCTGTGACACGTCTCAGTCCATGCTGCCACACAACAAGATTCGACGCACCGGGTATGGTCTGTAAGAGGACCAGCCTTGACGATCGAGGTGCCCTTGGCCAACGCCAGGAAGATGATCATCTGGTCCTGCAAATACTCGTCCACACATCCCCCATGGTTCAAATTCCTCACGAGCGCCTGTGCAGCCTCTTCCCCCACCGCCGCCGGTTTCTTCTCCTTGATGCTCACCGCAGAGCCTGCGATCAGACATCCCTTGTCTGTCTCTGCCCACAACAGAATGCCTCCTCCAGCGCCGACGACGTCTGGATCGCGTTCCCGCACGGACGTGATCGAGATCTTGCCCGCCGGAATCCCGCTCTCCACGAGCGTGCGGTGTGCGCCGGACACCATACGTTGTGCGATCCGTATGGGCAACCCCCCCACGCGGGCACTCCCCCGGATGACAATCACCTGCCCGCGCTCTGTCAGCACGACGGGAGGAAGCGGCCCCGGGATGGCGGGCACCGTGCACAGCACCGACCCTCCGCCTTTGGGGTAGTACCCGCGTCGATGGACGGCGAGCGTCGGGGAGATGCCAAAGTGCTTGGAGAGGAAGGGGAAGAGTATGGAGTGTACGTAGTCGATTTGGGGGGCGAACGAGGCGTTGGTGCCGCCGTGGAGTGTCAGGACGGATGTAGGGCCATCTTGTGACTCGGACTCTGATTTGGAGGTGTGATGTCGTTCTGATGGCGAGAATAGGAGGCAAGGGAGGGCGACCTGGAGGAGGAGCGTCGTGGAGCCTGCCGTCCCTGGGTCTGCAGTCCACGTGTTGGGCAGCTGGATAGGACCGGGGTGAAAGTCGATCACGGTAGAGTCCGTTTCGACGCCTTTGGTGTCTGCAGAGCAGATTGATGCTGCCAGGTTTATTCCTACACGTTCGCTTGGCGTTCAGAGGTCATTCGAGACTCACAGAGCGCGAAGCACGTACCAGCTTCATGCTGCTTTCGCAGTCCTGGAGGCCGACGGTTTTGTCGAATATTGAAGATGGAAATTGGCTTGGAGAGGAGGGCAGACAGTGTGACAGCGTTCCGCAGGAGCTGGCCTCCGCCTTCACAGAAACTTCCATCGATTTGGACGACGGACTGCGCGATACTTGAAGTCATCGCGAACGACGTTGTACGTTGGGATTCAGGAAGAGAAAGGTCAGATAGCCACCATCCCTGTGATGTTGTCGAATCCGAGTCATCATGAATGTCATTCGAGTCGGAACTGGTGACGTGACTCCGAGCTCGTGATGAACAGTAACTAATAAACATTGTACATACACACCATCTAAGTAGATCGTATAGCGATCATCATTATCGAAGGGGGTATGTACTGGTAATTTCCATGATCCAAAGATACTAGCGCTGAAAAGTAGAAACAAGAACTATACTACCGATGTAAAACGTGTCCGAGCTGTAGCAAGGACATGCAACTTTCAGCGCGACGCCAGCCAGATGATACCAGCGCAGACTCACGTTCTTTCGTTGTTGTCCTAGCCACGCACTTGGTTCTGGCTTTCCCTTTGACGTAGGTTGGGCGTATGAACTCCAGAGGCGAAGCATGCCAGTGTGATGTATAACACCGCTCATGTGGTAAAACTCGAATTGGTACCGCTTCTCCAGATCCAGATAACGTGTCTGTACAATGTCTCTGGTCAATAATCTATAGGGAGTCACGATTTGCAAAGGACGGACGTTAGCACGGTCGAGCTCATCTTGAAGTTCCTTGATCTGGGTCTGCAAACTGCCTTGAGTCTCCTCAGAGATGTATTGCTATGTTGACGATCAGGAATGAGGAACAAATAATGAAATGTGTATTTACAGCTGTCGTGGATGCAAGTTTTGCCTGTTCTTCTTTGAAGAGTTTGTCTTGGGATTTGATGAACTGAAACGAATGAGTACGAGACGGATACCTGACGAGACCAAAGCGCTACCGTCTTGGCCTTGGCAAGCTTGTCTTGAGTAGTCTTGAGCTGCTCCTTGACATTCAGGTTCTCTTCGTGAAGCGCGAGTAATCTCGCCTTGACATCTTCAGGTACATCCTTCCCTGACAAGGATGCACGCAAGTCCCTGGATGGTACATTCTTAGCGTCATACGTAGCGCAAGGAAAGAAGGAACAAACCCAATAGCTCGCTCGCGTTGCAGCATCATTTCTCTTTGTCCAATGCCCTCGCTCTGAAGGTTTACCTTCTCAAGCAAAAGAGCGTTGACCTGTTCGAGTTGCATCCTGTTTTTCTCGTTAAGTTCCTTGATCTGCTTCTTTAGACGTTCTGAATCGGCCTCGAGGAGGACCTTGTCTTCGTTGACTGATTCTCGTAATGAGGCAAGTATCTCTACTTGGTCTTTGTTGATGAGGTTCACTAGCGGATCCCGAGTTAGTAAGCGCATATAGGATGTGGATGGGATGCTGACAGTCAGACTTGGCAATAGTAAGTTCTCGCTTCTGGGTGTCGAACTGAACTTCAAGGTCTGCGTGCTCTTTCCGTAGTGCGTCCAGTTGGTCGACTGTTTCATTCAAACGCTGACGAAGAGCAATCGCTGCCTCGGCGCTGTAAAAGAAGGATCCATCAGTCGCTCTCGCGCGTGGTACATGCGATGCGCGTACCCATCACCCAATGCCTTGCCACTACGAATCTCCTCCAAGTCACGCTGCAAAACGAGTTTTTCCCGGTGCGCTGCTAGATAGTCAGCCTCGTAACGTGATTTCGTGCGGTTCGCGTCCTCCAAAAGATTCTCCAACACCAAAATACGACTACCGTCCGCTTCGTTCTTCTTGACCGCTGAAAGCTCTCTCTCAAGCTTCTTGATCTGAAGTTTCAAGTCGGTCATGGTTGTCCCTGAGAGCGCGTTGTCGAGTTCGTTGTTGAGCGCAAAGGATTCTTCGCCCATTAATTCCTCTTCAGTTAATGTAGTCATGTCTCGCTGGGGCTCTTCTCGATCGGTCGGCTTGGCGGTTGACGGGACCCGGTGAGAGGTGAGTTCTAGCTCACGCATTCTCTCCTGGTACAGCTCGAGCATCTCTGAATCCTTCGCGCGTTCCTCTGTCGTGATGCGAAGTTTCGTGCGCGTTTGTTCGAGCTCGAATTTAACCGTCTCTATCTCATGTGTCCGCGAAGCTACCTTGGTTTCGAGCTCGGCGATTTGGTTCTTGTAAGAATCCATAAGGGGCTTGAACGCTGCCACTTTGCGATATTCCTCTTCCAGGGACGCGTTCTTGTCAACAAGATCTGCGTTTTGGCGTTCAAGCGACTGTTGGTAGATGACACAGATGAGAGACGGCTAAGACGAGTAAACTAACCTTGACGTGCTGTCGCAGGTCGGCACCTTCTTGTAGTTTCTTTTTATACTTTTCCATGACGTTCTCAGTCTTTTGCAGCTTGTCCGCCGCATGACGATACCTGAAAGACATCAGAACCAGTATTTCATAACGTTGGATGATGACATACTCATCAACTTGATCCTTGAGGCGCGCAGCGAGGTCGGCTGTGACCTGAAGTTCGTCTACTTTGCGCGTCAACTCGCCAACGAGTCCAGTCTGTTTGTCGAGCTCAGCTTCTGTCATGGCGAGATTATCCTCGCTCTTCTGGCTAGCATCTCCCAAGGCGTTAGACGATGCTTCAACTGATCCTCTCAAAAAGGGATATGAGACTCACAGCGCCGACCGAAGCCTGTCGATCTCGGCGCGCATCATGACGTCGGCCTTGTCGTTTCGTCTATTCTCGAGGTCTCGCTGCATATCGCGCAAGCGGGCGAGGGAATCGTCTTTCTCCGAAACGACGTCATCATAGTTGGTCTGCAGGACACGGTGGTCTTCCAAGAGGGCTTGATAGACTTTCTCGATCGTCTCCTTCTCTGCCAGGACGTGACTGCGTTCGGACTGTATCTGGTAGTAGTGATCGTCTCTGTTCCAATCGTCGTACTCAGCACAACACGATGTGCGGCGGGAAAGACGCACTCCGTCATGGCTTGTCCGATACCATTGTCACTGTGCGAAGCATTGATCTTCACCATGACCTACAACCGAACCATGTCATGACCCCTCGAAAGACGCCGCACTTTGGAAACACACCTGTTCGATGGCTTTCATCAGCTGATGTTGGGCACTCTCGTTCAGTTTCTGAATCTTTTCAATGATCTCCTTGTTCTTTTCGGACTGCACTGCGACCGCGATCGTCATGCGACATAGTACGAGTGTCGCGCCGAGATTGTAGTCTTTGGCGATTGCTTGTAGATCGGGTACTTCGAGGCCGCTGGTTGGTTTTTGAAGTACATCCGTGAAGTACTGGGTGAGCAGACGGTAGAGCCTCTTCAGGGTGCTAAAGCGCAGGACCCAGTTGTCGGATATCTGGGCAGTGTTGGTGCGACTGGATTGTCTAAAGTAGTCTGCGTCTCTGTGCGAGCGAGTCCTGAGTTTGTCCTAGATGTCGCGACATTAGACTCACACTAAAGAGAGGATTTCGAAGAGAGCAGCTCCGTCGCTGAGGTCGGCGACGGTGGTGACTGGACGTGCAAGATCAAAGGTAGCAAAGAAGACAAAGAAGGCGTCGAGCTCCTTGGATTCTTGGTCGGACATGGCTCAGGAGGACGACGCGTGCAGCGACGAGAACGACTACTATCTCATTATGTAACGCGGTCAACCTCTGTACAACCTCGAGAAACACCACGCCGAGCAGAACAAGACCGCCGCGAATACGTAGAACACCCTCCCTTCTTTCATCGGGTCCCCTTGCGCAAGCAGGTTTCTCACTTGCAGGAAAATGAGGCCAACGAAAAAGTTGATGATCCCTGTATAGAATGTGAGAGAGCTGCACATAACAAGTCTGACCAACGTACAGTTCATGGAGAGCCCGACCGACGAGATCGCAGAAACGGCCTACGCGGATAGAATTCATCAATCAAGAGGTGGTTCTGCGATCGTGAGCACTCACATGAAGCGGCGCCACCTCTGGAATAATGACGAACGGGACGGGTCCAAGCCCTATAGCAAACGACCTGCCGGAAAAGTCAAGACGAGAAGGTGGATCTCGAAGGGCACCCACATGACAAAGGTAGTGATCGCGATGCTCGTGAGGGCGACCCATCCCGAATTGAGACCATAGCCTACAGCTATATGGGAAAGCAGTGCGCCGCCAACAGACCAGCGAAACAGCTGCTTTCTGCCGACACGCTGGACTATCGCGTCAGTACAACACCGATGGCATTCGACAAGTTATGCACCTCAATTAAGAATATCGGGGGAAAAGTCATGAGAACATTGACGACCGAGATTCCTAGCGACACGTAGGCGGCGAGTTCCGGAAGTGATTTCGAGAGGATGTTGTTGCTATAGTAAAGAACTGGCGTTTGATAAGCATATTAGAGTTGGGTGTATTGGGCGAATATCTTACCAGCATTGATGCCTGGGTTTGATCCATAAGACAGCGTGGCTCAAAAGAAGAGGAAGGAGATCCATACCAGATAACTGTTGGGACGCCGTTGCAAATACGACGGTGAGGAGAGGTCTCCGGAGCTCGGGAGAAGCGAGAAGTTCAGGAATGGTGACTGTTGCCGCTTGTTCCGAGAGAGGGACTCCATCGGCCTCGTTGCTTGATGTAAGAAGTGGCTCCTCGTCGAGATCCTCAGCTAAGCAAGGAGGTGAGTACGGACCAAGGGGTGCATGACCCACTTACGGTCTGGGCGAGCCTCCTCGAATTGGTGTCCCCATAAGGAACGAATGGCAGCCTTGCGTTCAGCGGTGAGGCCATTGCGGATGAGGTAAGCAGGGGATTCCACAATCGCCGGCGAGAGGAGGTATTGCACTGCTGACAGGGCTGCAGAGATGAGGAGCACCAGACGCCACTGAGTGGGAGTGGCCAGACCAAAACCCATTCCCTGGGTGACGAGAATTCCAACAACGATGCCCAATTGGGTCAGAACACCTAAGTTGCATCATGGAGCACTGGAGAGGACAAGGGTAGAAGCGGGATTACCTAGACTCCCTTTGATTTGTGGTGGTGCGATCTCGGAAAGGTAAATGGGGCCAACACAAATGCCGATTCCAGCGGCAACGCCGACGAGGAATCTAGGAAGTAGAACTGTTGTTTACACCTCGTTTCGTTGAAATCGGGGGTGAGTTCGAACCTTCCCAGAGCCATCGGGGCAACTGAAGGTGCTAAACCGGAGATGGCTGCACCGGCGGTGTTGAACAAGGCGCTGAAGCGGGTCGCGCCTTTCCGGCCGTAACGGTCCATGACGAGGTTGGCAGAGAGACATCCGAAGAGGCCGCCGACGGTGAACATGGATGTGACGAGGGAGAATGTCGCGTCGGTCATTGGTATGCACGTTGGGAGGCCATAGGATGCATCCGGTGCCACGGTGTGGCAGGTGAGGACTGCCTGGAGCTGGTTGAGTGCGGAGATGTGGTAGCCATACTGAGAAGAAGTGAGCGAAGAAGAAGGAGGAGGAGAAGAACTTGCCTGGAAGGAGAGAAGGAGGACCCAGACGACGACGAACGCGCCGTAGCGGGTGAGTGACGGAGACATCGTTTCTTTGTGTGGCGATGCACTCTGATCTATCACTTTAACCACCAAGTAAGTACGTTTTAAAGATCCTCATGGACTCGTCGAATCAATGACCCATGTCGCTCACCGTCCTTTTGCTCTTGCAGCTTGTCCCGCTCGTTCTCGCCGCCTCTGCCAACGACTGGCGCGGTCGCTCCATCTACCAGTACTAACACTCCCTGTGCACACCGTCATCGTCTCACTTCCTTCTAGGGTCGTCATAGATCGCTATGCCCTGCCCAGTGGAGCAGACACCACACGGTGTGATCCAGGCGAGCGTACCTGGTGTGGTGGTACTTGGAACACGTGGGTCTTTATCTTGTCGACCTAGCCATCTCTTATGTGCACTAGTCTTCGTCAAAACCTCGACTATATCCAGGACGCTGGCTTCACTGCAGGTACGTCAGCCGCCCCCTTTCCACCTTCCCCAACTTGATCTCTCCTAGTGTGGATCAGTCCCGTGTCCCAGAATTATCAAGGGCCTACCACCCCCTACGGTGATGGGTATCACGGATACTGGGTCGCCGACGCGACCAAGCTAAACGACAGATTCGGCACATCCGACGATTTAAAGTCCCTCTCTCGTGAACTGCACAATCGCGGAATGTCCGTCATCCCGCTCTCCTTTTCTATCGCTTACTCCATCGTCCTTTCAAGGTACCTCATGGTAGACGTAGTCGTCAACGACGTCATGGCTACCTCGACCAACCCAGACCTGTCCACCTACATGTTCAAGAACGAGGTCAGATCCATGCTCATCCATGTCCCGCTCCTCCTCATTTGCATGTTGGTATAGTCGCAATTCCACCCTTACTGTCTTATGGACTGGTCCAACAACACCAGCCAAGAACGTTGCTGGCTAGGCGATACCATCGTTCCTCTTGCTGACATAAACACAGAAGACCCCACCGTGGTTTCCGCGTTCCAGGACTGGATTCAGTCCCTTGTGCTTGAATACAGTATCGACGGTCTTCGCATCGACGGTCTGCTCTCCCCTTATCGCTCTTCTTAGAATCTCACACACACTTAGCCGCCAAGTAAGCATTCTTACCAACCTCCCAGAACCCTTCCTTCATGGACAACAGACACGTCAACATAAACTTTTGGCCGGGCTTCTGCGCTGCAGCAGGGGTATTTTGCATCGGCGAAGTTTTCACCACGGATATCGAGTACGGAATCCATCACCATATCAACCCTATCTGACATTCCCCTAGTGACGTTGCTGCGTTTCAAGGACCCAATGCTTTGGATTCAGTCCTAAACTATCCCATGTATGGCGCCATCGTCAATGCGTTCACTATACCTGGCCCGCAAAATATCACTGCGTTGACAGACATGATAGCTCAGTCGAAGCAGAAATACGAGGTGATCGAAACTATTGTGACCCATCATCGATTGGTCTGATGAACACCACCCAGGACTGCGGACTACTCGGAAATTTCATCGAGAACCAGGATATCCCGCGTTGGCACAACATTTCTGTTGATCCTCAAAGTCTTTAGTAAGGAACAACAGTCCTCGGACTTCCTTGCACGTCTGATGTAGCTAGCAATGCGATGATTTTCAACTTCATGTCAGACGGGCAAGTCGTTCCAATCGCCACTGCTCTTCCTTCCTGAGCGTCCATCACAGCATACCCATTGTGTATTATGGACAGGAACAGGGCTTCAGTGGAAGTGGGGACCCGGTAAGGGTCACCGCACCTCTTCTTGCCTGTCACGAATTCAATTCGCTCCAAGTGGAATCGTGAACCGCTGTGGACCTCTGGATATGCCAATACTACTACGTACCAGTTGATGTCCACGATGAACCAGGTAATCAATGCCAGTTGTCCGCCAACTTTATCCCAGTTGACTTTCTTTCAGTTTCGCAACTTTTTAGTAAACAGTACCAACTGGGTGAATTCCTCCATGCAAGTCCTCGCGGCCACCAACGATGGCATCGCCATTTTGAAGGGCAACGTGATCTCAGTGTTGACGAACATTGGATCTCCGGTACGTCAGTTGGGAACGATCTTTTCGAAAGTCGACGTTTGAGACATGGTTACGCCAGCCCAAGAGCACTGGTATCCCGGTGTACACGCCCTTTCCAACGGAGACACCCCTCATCAAGTGAGCACTACTTGGCGCCACTCTTACATGCTGATGTACGATCATTGTGTAGCATTCTCACCTGCACTCAATGGCCAGTGGGTAGCAACGGCACGATCGATGTAGAGTACGCTCAGGGTGGTGTCCCAGTCGTCCTCATCCCGATGAACGACCTCCAGGGTTCGGGTTTGTGTGGATATAATAATACTCTCACGTCGGGTGCGGATTATGCGTCAGGGGTACAGGAACCGCCTCGTCCCTCGTTTGGTGTCCAAGGACTGTTATTGTCACTCGTTTTGGCCACCTCGCTGTTCATGTCTCTCTGGTGATTGTATCTGCGTCATTGTTCTAGAACCCTATTCGTGTGATCATCAATTACTTCGTACTCTACATAACATGTACGTGGTAACACCATGTCATGTTCGCTCGAACCATTTCATCCACGCTTAGCTCCACCGAGGGATGCCTCCAAGAAATTGTTCAATCGAATCACGAATACCAGCACATCGGGGATTGGCAGCAATTATCTCGTATGCTTCAGGGACGAGTTCTTCGAGATGCTACACGATCAAGCACACCTCATTATACCTCTGATGACATGGCACTCGGCTCTACTCACCTTGATGCGACGCTCTGGCACTGGATGCGTACGTAAAAACTCAAGCGAGATCCCCATACCACCATTCTCGCTGGCTCTCGCCAAGCGCGTATGCATCCTGCAAGCAGACGTGAAGAGGCCGTCAAGTAGCAGAGTTGAGAGAAAATTCACTCCACTGCAGACCGAGGGTCATAACACGCTTTCGCAGCGATGCGCATGCCGAGCGTATCCGCTGTCGTTTGCTCGTTAGCTCGACAACCTGGACTGCCCGTTCAAAAAAACACCCGTCTTGCCTTCCAATTCTTGCGTTCTTGAGTTGGGTAGTTTGAACAAGAGGTAGTTGAGCATTCTAGCTACGCCAAAGTCGATGCCAGCTGCTTGTAGCAGAATGGCGAACAAGATGAGTATCTTGGAAGACGAGTAGCGTTCGGATGCGTGACGCGCGACTGAAAACCTCGTCAGTATTGCTCATAAGAGGGCGGGAGGCGAGTTATTGAATTATTACCGGCGTGCCCTATTTCTAGACCAAGATTTGAGACAGGATCCGGGAGGCGGAGAGACAGGGGTACACACCATGACCAACAACAGCTGCTAATCCTTGTTCATCCTTGCATACAGGAAGAATCCCAGTGAAAACGACAATGGTACCTGTTTCAGGGGTATTCAATGAGCGTCACAAGTGCCCTGTACAACACACACCGAAACTAGCTAAAGCGTTGACGATCTTGGGGTCGTTGACAACGAGCAAATTCCATTCTTTTCTACCCCCAGATGTATGAGGGTCGTGAGGACGTGCGGCGGCAAAAGGATCGTCGCGCCAAAAGTCGTCATCAGCTGCAGGTGATACCGAAGAATCACTGGGCCCAAGGGTGCCGAGGTCGGAAGCTTCGAGCAGGCTAGAGACGACCCGGTGTACATGGCGTGTGATGGGGTGGTTAGTGGGCAGAGTCCTGCCCTCGAATTCTGACACCAATGACGCATAGGAGGCCTTCTCCAGCTTGGCTTCAAACTTTGGACTTATGTCCATAAACCTCCATCGGCCTGTTTCTGGTACTTGCTCAAGACTATGAGGGATGGAGTTTCGTAAACAAACACACGAGCGTGGCGGGACTCGTGTCGACGTACTGCGCGATGTAATACACTACACCAGCAGCGGTGACAAATACGACCACCTTTACAACCTTGTCCCGGTCCGGGCGACGATCGTGATAAGTGTGCGTATCAGAGAAACGCGTATATTGGACCCGTAGAGGAGACGATGTGGAGAACTGCCGCTGAGGCCGCGACAGAGGAGAGCGAAACGGCACCGATGCGCGCAACGGACGCACAGGGATGCAAGAAGGGACAGCAAATGCGGTGCGACCGAGTTGAAGACGCGACGGCCCTAGTGCAAGAATTGTTCTACGAGGAAGAATGGTGAACATGGTGGTGGTGGTGGTAGATTGTGTTTGAATCGGAAGCCATTGCCAAACAAAGATATGATACCTCTTCTAGGACGCGCGACACGTCCGTCACACTGGTAAACCTGACCATCGCGTTCACTGACCAACACCAGGGATTCGAATGATTTAGAGCCCAAGCCAGATCCGACGGGGCCAAACGGACCAATTTTTGAGTCCTGATAATTGATTCAATTCCCAGGTCCACCTGCCTCATGGCCGTTTCAGTTCATTAACCGAACGGTCCGGTGTGGGCCAGAAATCAACTTACGTTCACACCACCCGGAGAACCACGGTTGAACTTGAACTTGAACTACTAACTACAGACATCGTTCACAGGAAAACATGTCGTGCAACAACGATCTCATAGCCATTCCACCTCGCAAGCAGCATCGTTTGCTGGACCCTTCTTGCTCTTCCCAACGCGCCGGTCCATCGACACGGACGCGGCATCCCAGGACTCATAGGTCAACATCGCTGCCACTAAACACTTATCCCTCGCAAGTTGATCTCGACAGTCTTCTGGACCCCTTGGATGATATCGCTCTCGACAGTGATCTGGACCAACGGACCGCATCATCTGCAACACTCCTCTCTCATCGTGAGTCTCCACCATCATGATCAACCAACTGGCTGTTGACTGGTGCCAATTACGCGTTCTCAGGATCTGACCTTTCTCCCCGACTGTCAGAGTCGCATCAACCTGGCTTTCTGTACCCGCTACATGAGCCTGGTCAAATGACTGCTCAGCGCATACAGAGGCTTCGCGCTCGTACTGCTGCTATAATTATGACATTGCCTATTACGTCTGAGGCAGCCATCGATGCAGAACAACACGAACCTCGCGAAGTTGTTGCAGCTTCACTGGTAGCTCCAGCACCACAGTTGAGACGCGTTGCAGGCGTTCGAGACCTTCGTCGTGCTTTCCGTGATGGTGACCACAAACCAGTACACTTCGCTTCCACTTCCTCGTTGGGGGTTTCGAAGGTCTGTACAGAATCTGCTGGTTGTCTCAGCGTGTATTCAATGGGTTCTTCTAGGCTTCATACGAGCTTGGGATTCTTACCGACCAAACCCCACCATTATCCGCATTATCTCCTCGTTCTTCACTCCGTACCTTGGTGGAATTGGGTAACGGTTTGCCTCATAGTACTGGTGACCTCAAAACGCTATGCGGCTCAACATTCAGCTCTATATCCATCGCTTCTCGATTTACCACGAAAAAGGTCCATTCTACTCTTCCCTCATTGCACTTGCCCACCGATACGTCACATCCACTGTCTCCAAAGAAATACCTTGTCCATAATCCATTGACACTGCGACCTCAGCGCCACACGTCACTACGCCTCGATACCCCCGGAGAAAAGATTTGGTCATGTGCCAAGATCTCCCAGTCTACACTCAAGCGTACCGCTCGACGCGGACATCCTCCAAGACGGGTTTTCAGCAACCCGATAGCTACTCTATCTCCCTGAAGGCATCTTTCTCCTTTCAGTCTTGTTATGATCGTGTACGAACATGACCACCGCCGTTGATGCGCTTTCATGTGAACATGGTG
Source organism: Boletus reticulatus (assembly GCA_038093535.1). Taxonomy (NCBI): domain Eukaryota; kingdom Fungi; phylum Basidiomycota; class Agaricomycetes; order Boletales; family Boletaceae; genus Boletus; species Boletus reticulatus. The sequence continues at coordinate 165,788 of JBBPSJ010000012.1, forward strand.
ATACCCGTCTTTTCTTTTCTTTTCTTTTTTCGTACGCATCGGACTCGGAGATGTCACCCATCTTGTATCGTTAGATCTACACATTAGCTTGGCAACAGGGTTGTCAAGGATGGCATGCAAGACATATTATTAGTATCATAAATGGGATCGGATCAAATGGCTGTCGTTTTGAAATGCTGCAACGTATTTTCGAGCACGAAGTTTCAATATACAGTACTCATATTTTTATTCGCTCTAGGCGACTCAACCAGCCGATGTAATCTCCAGGTTGGGTCCGACCGGCACGTGAGTGTACACGTGGTGGACACGTGCTGTCTGCGCCCCCCTGAAACTCATAATATCGATCACCTATTTTTGTAAGGAACGAGGGGGGAAGCAAGGTAGTTACGCTCACCCATGCGGGTGTTTCCGAAAAGGTGGCATAAGTTATGGATGGTATAACCTCCAGATCCTTCAAGGGCATTTCTTATTCTGATCTATTCTAATTTGCAAATGGGCACATCCGACGAAGTATGGCACATGATGGAGGGCATGTTTACGGTGCTGACGAAGAGAGATGAGCAAGAGATGAGCCAAATTACAAGGTACGACCATGCAGAAGCTGGTCGTGCAGGTGAGCGAGAGAAATCTTGTGCACTTGAAGCCACACTATGCCCATATCAAAGCGCAACGTCCATTTCATTGACCAAGTCATTGCTCGAAACCTCGGTCTTTCAAAATCCCATCCAAGCTGCTGTCACGATGCCGAACCTAAATCCGGTGGTCGACTTTACCAAACAGCTGTTGGTTCTGTTCACTTGGTGGTAAGGTCGAGGACGTTTGCGAATACCATATCGTCGTGGCCCAGAAATGGCACATGATCGAACTTGCGCAACAGTTGACGACGAATTCAATCCATGTACGTGGGTTTTTGCCAGCAGGGACGTCTGAAAAGACGAACCCCAGTGCCGGCCTCTCAAGTGGATTCTCGGATACTAGGTGGCGGACGAAGAATCAATGTCTTAGTTTGACGAAACATTCGATCTGTTGTACTCACGTGCTGTTTTGACGCTACAGATGAGACATGTTTCTTGTGCTTCGAGCTTGTGTCCGTCAGCGAGCACGCATGAGGCTGTGGGTCAACAAACCTTTTCAACATTGTTCAAAGGGAATGATGGCATTACGCCTGAATCGATAGCTTCAGAATGGGAAAGACGAAGTATTATGTTTTGAAGAACAAAGCCCTTCAGCAATATCGATAGGACATCATCTATGGCTTCCAGCAAACCTGCCGACGCATCTGACGAGAATGTTTTTCTCCCCTTCTGTTTGGTCCCCAATCAGAATCATCAACTTTGGATTCGGCGTCTTCAGGGTCGGAAGCGTTTTAGACTTTGTGAAAGGTAGCTTCAAACCGTTTCTCTAGCATGTCGCGCAGACGATTGCACTTCCGGTGCTTGACGACGGCAGCCCCGTACATCAAGTCGGGCGGGATGCTAGGCAGGGGGGCGTACTTTGTCGCGTCAATCAACTCGAACGTCCCGCACGAGGACAGAATCGAGTTCTGTACATGAACTGTAACGTCGTACAGTTATCTGGAACATCGACGGGTACCATCGCAAAGTTGGGGAGTCTGAAAACGACGCGCGTTGGAGGCAAGTGTGGAGGAGACACATGTATCCGATTATGGGCTTACCTTTAGCAATACAGTTGTAACCGAGCCAAACTTTATATGTAGGGCCGTTGCCTAGTTGAATGGCAGTCGTGCATATAAACTGGAGCGGTCACGAACGACAAAAGAAACGTACAAAGGAAAACTGCAGTATCGCCCAGATCAGATGAACATTCATCACGTTCTGTCGTGCAAATTTTTCCATGGACGTTGTAACTGCACTTGACGTGCATTTATCATCAAATGCCAGTGCGTTGAGGTCAACGAGAAAATAGTACAGCAAGGTTGTCGAACGTCGACTGTCTGGCCTCCTTTAGAGAGGTGTTTGGGCTTGGCACCACAATTAATAAATGTAACAAAGCGAAGCCGCTTGACGTGGCGAAGGTGAGTCCTCGATCTCTTCACGTAGGATGGAGAGAGCGTGAATCCATTCGGTAGTGGATTCAATGGGCAGCCTTGCGAAGGGGTTAATTGGACGCAAATTCAAATACCGCTTGGCCTTGGTACTACCTGAAGACACCCGTTGAACGTGTCAAAACTATCCTTGGCGCCGAGTATGATTTGGACGGGAAGAGCTACGCCACCAGCAGCAGTGAGCACTAGTGTATCTTGTCCGTAACCTAACTATTGGTCGTCCGGCAACATAATACTACCTATCGATCGCTTTGTGTCCTGGTAATGAACAAACTGAAGAAATCTACGAAGGTAAATGATGTCAACCTTATTAGTGGGTATCTTAATACATAGTCCAAGGGCCTCATGGGCAAAGGAACCCCGGGCATTAACCCGAGAAAACGAACCCGACCTTCCGACAACCAAAGAACAGAACAGATAAAAATAATGGAAATTTTAGGGAGGTCAAGGCACTTTAGGGGCAGGGGTGATCTGAGACCTAGCGACAGCGCGGCCAGAGTTTGCGCCCTGGCACAAAGGTGACGGCGGCGCTGCACTTGGACCAATCCAAGGGTCAAGGTAGCTGCAGGTCGCAATAGCTACCATCTCTCCAGCGGTGTCCGAGGGATTCTGCCATCCGTCCCCTGCATTCGCGGTTGTGAGAGACTTGCCTGAGCTGACGGTGAAAGTAGGTGGTGGCAACGTGGCGACAGTGCCGGTAGGTGTGTATGAGGGAAGTGAAGTTACCGCTCCAGCATTGCTCAAGGTAGCAGGTGGCCAGGCATATTCCTGACTAATGGATGCCGGTATTTGACCAGCACCTGCTCCACCTGTTTGCCAGGCCTGAAGTGGTGGGCTCCATATACCTTTATCCGCGCAAGTTCCGGAAGCTGTGCGGGGGTCAAGGGGCATCCAACCATTTTGCAACCCAAGGGAATACGACCATTGGGGCGATTCGACGACACCGCTACTCGAAGAAGCACCAATCTTCCAAGTCCAAAAAAACCAATTCTGTCGTGGTGGCTTGTGACGGGGTCGCTGATGCATGAGAGGCAAATACACACCTGGAGAGCGTCCATACTTGCCAGTGCGAAGTTCATGATGCCTGTCTTCGTCGTGGTGTCCCAATTTTGATAGTCAATCCAGGGGGTGCAACTGCCTACGACAGGCCAGTTACCGGTATAAGTCCCCTCGTAGCGCGTGCCGAGGCCTACACCATTCACCCATAGACCACAGTCCGTGACAGCATTGCTGAATTCACCTGCAGTTGTGAGACCGAAAGCGCCCATTGACGTGTTGAAATTCGAGGCCCATGTGTTGCAAGGAGTCTGAGCGTATGATGAGATTGGAGCGTCAGATTGAGCATCAAAGCAAATGTAAGGATGGTCGTCGAGAGCGGTGCGGTCGGCATTAGGCATAAAACCAGCCCAATCTGACAGCACAAGGAAGCCATCGTGAAAGGATACATATGGTCCTTTTCCCTCCCCTACGCCTGATGCCAAACGGACGTTCTGGTATGCCTGGAGATAGCTAATCAAATATCACTCGTACAAACCCATGACGATCGGAGGAGCACGATACTGACTATCTGGACAGCGCATCTTGGCCAACTATAGGTCCTTGAGGTTCGTTGGTTATTCCGAACATAACTACAACGTCACGATACTCGGGCTGGGAGATGAATTCTGCGATTATGCGAATATAATCCAAGGATCGCTGTGCGTTGGCAAATCCCATCGGACCATTGAGCACGTTGACAGAACCGAGTTTCCCAGAGTGGTTCCAGCCATTCTGACTGCCAGGAAGGGAGTGAAAGTCAAGGTTAATGCGAATACCGTATTTACGCGCCCACTGGATCGCCTTGAGGAAGTACCTTTGATGTGTCAGTCCACGAGAAGCACGTCCTGTTGTGATACTTACTTCCAAGAAGTTTTGGGAAGAAATGGCTCGCCGGAGCGGGTCTCGATGGCCCAATACGGCAAAGGAATTCTCACGAAGTTGAGGCCAGCACCAGCGATTTCTGCAAAGTCCTGCTCTGTCTATAGAGAGGATGAGAAAAGAGCAAATAAAAAGGCGATCGATGTCCTACAATAAACGTCTGATAGTGTTTTTCTAACTGACTGAGACCACCACCACTGGAAGTATCAGCGGCCATGGCTTGACTGAGGGTCCATTCGTCGACTGCCTGAGGGATTGTGTTCTGATATTTTTCATAGAGGGCAGGCACACTGTGTTCATGGTGTTAATTGCGCAAGGGTGAACTGGGGAACTGGAAAACTTGCATAAACTATGGCCCACAGATTGGTCAGCTGAAAGGATGGTACGGAGATTGAAACCTTACCGGTTCTGTGACAAGCCAACCGCCAAGGTTGACGCTGTGACAGTACCCGTCAGACAGGGAAGGTGAAACAATCTCGAAGATGACAAACCCGAAGATCTTATCAGTACCAAATTTAAATGACTGATTAAGAGGTGGTGTCCAGGAATTCGGCTGTGCGTTGTTGCTAAAAGGGTCACTGGGATCCCAATACCATGTACCGCCGAACGGGTTAAGGTAAGTGAAGGTGGTACCGTTTTCGGTAGTGATGGCGCTCCCGTTGCCACCCGTGATTGCAGCCACTTTGCCACTGCCAGCTGTACTCGGTGTTGCATTCGGGGTACTTGACGCGGCGTTGTTGTTCCTTGACTTGTTGACCGCCAAGAACACTGGTACGGCCACTGCGATGATGACGATAACCGCCGCAACGATAGATCCGAAGATAATGATAGCGCGTTTGGATTTGGTACGAGGAGAAGAATAAGCCGACCGTTTCTCCTCGAGATAACGAGGAGGGTCGACTTGAAGATCTGGCGTACCCGAGGCAGGGTCATCCCGGTACTCGGTGAATTCAGTGCCTGAATCGTGTTGAAGGGCATAGACAGAGGAGTTGGGAGCGGACTGGGCGGTTTGGAAGGTATGGTGGGACACGAAAGAGTCGCGGGCAGCGGGGAGGAAGCGGGGAGGCATTGCACCATCTGGCATGCCTTCCAGGAAGCTGGTCATTTCGACCGGGGCTGATTCAAAGCTGGAGGCGAGGGGAGAGGGGGGATCGCGATGGACGGAGTTTCGCGAGTCGTGTGAGAGGGGGAGAGGGTCGTAAGGAATGCGAGGGGAGTGAGTCCCCTGACTGCGAGCCATGTTTTAGGGTGACAGTGGATCTAAAACTAATCCGAACTAAGGATCAAAAGGAGAGGTTTTAATTGGGCGAAATGACGGGAAGAGACAAGCCTGCAAGCTGAGGGAATGTATTCGGGGATCAAGCCCGACGCCTCTTCTTGACAATTCCCCGCGGGTTCCGGAGGTCGCGTACCACGTGACCGGTCACCTCCTCAGCGCGTTCGCTTCCTCCGTGGCACGAGCACGATGACCCGCTCTGCTCGTCCACCGAGGAAGCGTCTCGCGCCATACAAGCACGCCGCAGCACCACGCCGTTCCAACCAGCAGACATTGACTCAGCTTCATTTCGCACTCGACTCCTCCGTCCTCAAGACATGCTCGCTGTGCAGTCTTTCCTACACAAAAGGTGCCCCAGATGACGAGACCCTACATCGCTCACACTGTGGAAGAGTACAAAGGGGCATGGAGTGGGGCAAGGACGAGGAGCGCGAGGCTCTCAAGGCCAGCGTGCACGAGGTCGTAGCCAACATCAAGCTCAGAGACGGCACCAAGGGTCGGATCGTCTCCTTCCCCGCTACGGTGGGCGGAAAGATCGGAACAAAGGTCCGCCCATGACGGCATTTACGCGCTCCCTCTTGACGTGAATGCAGCTCGCCCATTTACTTGAAACCATCAATCTCGCACTTGCGTCACCCCCTCTGACGGAATCGACCCTCAAGTCTTCGAAAGCATACCTCTTCCTTCTCCCTGCAGCATCAACTTCTCACCGGGAAAAAATCGTGGGCTGCATTATCGCGCAGCGTATCTCCACCGCCATGGCCATCGCCACCCCAGACGTGCAAGATGGTCGCGCTCACTCACAAACACACTCCCTAGTGGCCGTTGACGCGAGTTCCGGACTCTTTTGTCATCCCAGCCCACTACCCACACCATTGGGGATAACGCGACTGTTTGTCCCCTCGGCGCATCGCCGTCAGGGCATCGCAACTGAGCTACTATCCGCTGCGGCTGCTACTTTTATACATGCCTGTCCCCTCGACCCTACCAAAGGTCAAGTCGCATTCACACAGCCAACCGAGGGCGGGTGTGCCGTAATGGAAAAGTGGGGCAAAGGTTTCGTGCGCATCTACGAGGAATAGTCCCTCCAGCGATCCAACGACGGTTTAATGATTCTGCACGTACATGGTGCTCACAATCTTTATTGCTATTACTATATACTGCTTACCTTGTTGACAATACTCGTGAGATACCCTGGGACCAGTTGGTCTGAATTGTATTCTTCGATGAGGACACCATTCGGAACGGAACGGAGGGACTCGGTCATCTGCAGAAGTGCGATTACCCAGTCAACTACACGACCTACAAACGAACTTGCCATAATTGCTCAAGCAAAGGTGATGTTTGAAGCTTTCAACAACCAAGAACCAGCATGATCGGCTCTTTAAATCCTCCTAGATAACTCCGTCCTTGATCTCACGATCGGTACTCCTTGTCACTAGTTACACTTCGACGTCCAGACTCTTGGCCAACTTGCTTGGAGGCGGCACATACGTCTGTTTGCCAAACGCATCAGCTAACAACACACCGCGTGTCTAACATGTACTTGCCCTAGCTTTGATACCACCAGCACTGGGCAGTCGGGTGGACCCATTGCCGAGCCAGGCGTCCACTTCGGCGGCCGCGCCACGGCCCTCACTGCAGATACATTGAGCGACTGAAACCCACGTCATTCCAAACATACTCACTTGATACCCCAAACGATAAGGGATTGTCCACGACGACAGTCCCCAGCGGCAAAAATACCCTCGACGTTGGTGGAATACTTCTAAAGATTGGTGAGCTTTACCCTCGTGACATGATAATCGGGCCGTACCTTGTGCGGCGTTTGGATGTTCGAGCGTCCGTCCTGTTTCACACCGAGAGCATTGATAACTTCGGATTGGGGTCCGAGGAAGCCGAGAGCAAGGAAGACGAGTTGGCCTGGGAAGAACTTATCCGAACCAGGGACTTCTTCCATCTTCCAGCGACCTCCAGAATCTTTGGTCCACTCAACGCGAACTGAGACGTAGCAGGTGTACATCAGTCACCCGACATCGGAAATATCCGTGAAAGATACACACCAGTATTCAATCCTTTCAACTTCCCACTGCCATCCAAGACGAACTCTTTGGTAGAAATGCAATATTCACGGGGATCTGAAGAATACTGAGCCATGATGACGTCGCAACGCACATTGCTCACCAGTGCCAAAGTGGGCTGCAACCTCAGTGTGCCCGTAATCGGTCCTGAATATCCTGTGTTCCATGGTAAAATGACCGTCGCGCGTTTTCAAATACCAATATCACCCACCTAGGCCACTGCGGCCATGGGTTGTCCCTTCCACGAGAACCTGGCGGCTTGGGTAACAACTCAAAGTTTGTCACAGACTTGGCGCCGTGGCGCATTGCCGTACCAATACAATCATTACCGGTGTCGCCACCACCAATCACGATGACGTCTTTGCCCTTCGCATCGATGTAAGCACCGTTTTGCAACCCAGAGTCCAAAAGGGATTTCGTATTCAGCTAAAAGGAGATCAGCATCGCAATGACCGAGGCAGAAATCAGCCTACATGAAGATACTCCATTGCAAAGTAGATCCCGTCAACGTTTCGGTTAGGAATCTTCAGGTCTCGTGGCCAAGTCGCCCCTGTGCAAACGACGACAGCATCATTCTCTTCATGCAATGCAGCTGCGTCAACATTGACGCCAACATGAGCATTCGGAACGAACGTCTTATATGGGTCAGTGACGGAGTGGGAAGTCGTATTCAACGTGCTTACAATGCCCTCAGCAGCCATGAGGTCCAGGCGCCGCTGTACAACCGCCTTGTCGAGCTTCATGCTAAAACTGGCTTAGCACTGCAACACAGCGTGAATCGACGATACTTACTTTGGGATCCCATACATCAAAAGGCCACCCATGCGATCATTGCGGTCATATACAGTAACGAAATGGCCGGCCTTGTTTAGTTGGTCTGCGCAAGCAAGGCCTGCGGGCCCAGATCCAATAACGGCAACCTTGTTGCCAGTACGGAATGATGGCGAGTTAGGGACGATCCATCCCATTTCAAAGCCCTGAATCGCGAGGATCAGCGGGCAAACAAAACCATCTCAAGGTGACCGCACCTTATCGATAATAGCGCACTCGATGCTCTTGATGCCAACGGGCTGCTCATTAATTCCCAAAACACATGCTCCCTCGCATGGTGCAGGGCAGACACGGCCAGTGAACTCAGGGAAGTTGTTCGTCATGAGAAGCCGGTTCAGCGCGTCTTTCCATTGACCCTTGAAGAGCAGGTCATTCCACTTGGGAATGATGTTCGAAATCGGGCATCCAGTGTCTGACTGGCAGAATGGAATGCCGCAATCCATGCACCGGGCGGATTGATATTTGAGTTCACTTTCCGTCAGACGGGTGGAGATCTCCTTCCAGTCCTTAACTCGCTTCCGAGGAGGCCTGTAGGCTTCGTTGAGTCGCTGATACTTCATGAACCCGCGAGCTTTATCCAATTTGTTAAGTCGTTGCTTGGCAGCCGATTCGTCAACGAGGGAATCCTCGATGTCACCAAGAGGAGGTTCATGACGTTTGGAGATGGTAGGAACGTTCTGAGCAGGTTCCTTAGGGAGTAGGATATCTTCCAGGCCCTCCGAAGCAAGATCGACCTGGCTAGCTGTCCGAGAAGGAACAAGATCAATAACATTCAAGCGCATCTTCTCCTCCTTCTCCTTCACAGCCTGCTCTTCCAGGACGCGTTTGTAATCCATCGGCATGACCCGGACGAATAGCGGAAGGAGATGATGGAAATCGTTCAGAACGCGGTTGGCGACCTCTGAGCCGGTATAGTGACGATGGTCCTCGATAAGGCTACGAAGCGCAGCAATCTCCTTGGGGTCTGTAACTTTGCCAAGTTCTACCATCTCCATGTTAACTTTGGAGGTAAACGTGTGAGCCATGTCGAGAACGTAAGCTATTCCTCCACTCATTCCCGCAGCAAAGTTGCGGCCGGTAGTACCGAGAACCACAACTCGTCCGCCGGTCATATACTCGCAACCATGATCTCCAGTGCCTTCGACAACAGCGTTCGCACCTGAGTTTCGAACAGCAAAGCGCTCCGCAGCGATACCTCGAATGAATGCTTCGCCTGACGTGGCACCGTACAAGCAGACATTGCCTATGATGATGTTTTCCTCTGCTTTGAAGGTCGACTGTTTAGGAGGGTATACGATCAGGCGTCCCCCAGACAGGCCTTTGCCAACGTAATCATTGGCGTCGCCTTCCAGCTCGATCGTGATCCCTGGAGCGAGGAATGCGCCACAGGATTGACCAGCGGAGCCGCGCATGCGAATATGAATGGTATCCTTGGGCAAGCCATCTTCGCCATACAGTTTGGAGACACGGTGAGACAAAGAGGTGCCCAGTGCACGATCGGTATTCTGTACTTCGCAATCAATGTGAACAGGGAGACCCTTGGTAAGCGCAGGCTCGGATTCGTCGATAAACTTGTTGTCAAGGCGAATGTAGAGCTTGTGGTCTTGCTGGCGAACGCGATACGTGGCCGCGCCAGGGCGCATCTGCCACGCGGGTTTAAGGACAGCGGAGAGATCAAGGCTAGCAGTTTTGGCCGTGCGGAGTTTTTCATCAATCTTCAGCATGTCAGCGCGTCCAACCATCTCATTGATAGTGCGGAACCCGAGCTTCGCCATGATTGTACGAAGTTCCTCCGCCAGGTAGTAGAAAAAGTTGATAACCTGTTCAGGCTGTCCGGCAAACTTCGCCCGAAGTTGGGGATCTTGAGTGGCGATACCGACAGGGCAGGTGTTCACTGGAGGCGATCGTGAAAATATGCGGAACATGGCAAAAAGAAAACTTACAATGGCACTTGCGCATCATTATGCAACCCATTGCAATGAGAGGTGTCGTGGCAAATCCCCACTCTTCTGCACCAAGCAAACAAGCAATCGCTATATCGCGGCCAGTCCGGATCTGACCATCCGTTTGAACGGTTACGCGACCTCGAAGGTCATTCAAAACGAGGGTTTGGTGTGTTTCTGCGAGACCGAGTTCCCAAGGCAAACCAGCATACTTGATACTGGTCCAGCGAGAGGCCCCGGTGCCGCCATCGTGACCAGAGATCAGAATATGGTCCGCTTTGGCTTTTGCAACGCCACTGGCGACGATCCCCACACCTACTTCCGAAACGAGTTTCACCGAGACACGAGCGCGAGGATTCGAGCACTTGAGGTCGTAAATAAGCTGCTTAAGGTCCTCGATAGAGTAGATGTCATGGTGGGGAGGGGGTGAGATTAAACCAACACCGGCAGTCGAATGACGAGTGCGAGCAATCGAACCCGACACTTTGTGGCCTGGGAGCTCACCACCTTCTCCGGGCTTTGCGCCCTGCGCCATCTTAATTTGCAGCTCGTCTGCATCAGCCAGGTAGTTGGACGTGACGCCGAAGCGACCAGAAGCAACTTGTTTGATTGCAGATCGCATCGTATCACCGTTGGGGAGAACCTGGGACCTTTCGGCATCCTCTCCACCTTCACCAGTGTTCGACTTGCCGCCAAGTCGATTCATAGCGACGGCTAGGGTAGAGTGGGCCTCCATCGAGATCGATCCGTAAGACATAGCTCCAGTAACGAAACGTCGAACAATTTCATTCCAGGGCTCGACTTGTTCAATAGGGATTGGCGTCGCGTCTTCTAGACGGAAGTCGAGAAGGCCACGCAAGTGGATGCTCTTCGCTTGTTCGTTGGCGTTGCGAGCGTACGCATCGTACGCAGCCTGATTCTTTTCCCTGACGGCATCTTGCAAACTGGCAATGCCGGCAGGATCATTGATGTGCGCCTCGCCACCATCCCGCCAGTGGTACTCGCCTGATTCAGGCATACCAGGTGGCAAGATGGTCTCTTGGGTCGGCCAGCCACGTTCATGAAGCTCGAAGGCATCGAGTGCCAATAAATCAAAGGTCGCGCCCTGGACTCGGGATGCAGTCCCGGTGAAACAACGTTCCACCACTTCGCTGTGCAAACCGAGGGCTTCAAAAATCTGGGCTCCCTTGTATGACTGGAGAGTGGAAATGCCCATTTTCGACATGACCTTGAGAACTCCATTGTCGACTGAGCTTCGATAGCTGGTAATCAAATCCTCGACAGATTTGTCACCACCCTTAATTCTGCAAAAATGCGTCAAATCTCGCCGAAACACAAAATTTTTTCTTTGTCAACTCACAGCCCTTCTCGACCAACTTTATGTATTGTTTCAAGCATCAACCACGGGCAAACGGCATCCGCCCCATACCCGACGAGCACGCAAATGTGGTGGACTTCGCGAGCTTCGGCTGTCTCGACCATCAACGCAACCTTGGCACGCTTCTTTTGCAGAACGAGGTGCTGATGAACGCCACCGCACGCAACCAGCGCGGACAGCGGTACACGAGAGGGTCCAGTGGCGCGATCTGACAAGATGATGACTTTAATACCATCCTCGATGGCCTGTGCTGCCTCGCTGCAGACACGCTGCAAGGCTAGCTGATACCCGGGGATGCCCTCTTCCTTCTGGACAGTGATGTCGATTGTGATCGAAGGCCAGTTAACGTAGGCGGCCTTCAGGTATTTCATAGCATTCATCTCTTCAAGAGACATCAACGGGGAAGGGAGGAGGATGCGGTGGCACTGTTCGGGCTTCATCTCGAGAAGATTGCCCTCGGGCCCGACGTATGCTTCAAGTGACATGACGATACTCTCCCGTATCGGATCTATTGGTGGGTTGGTAACTTGAGCAAATAGCTGACGGAAATAGTCGTAAATGAGACGAGGTTGTGTGGCCATTACTGCAATGGGTGCGTCGTTCCCCATGGATCCCAATGCTTCCTTGCCACTCTCGACCATCGGAAGTATAAGAAGATTGAGCTGTTCAACCGTGTAACCGAACGCGAGGAGTTTAGGATCGCTGCTGAGCGGTGCATCGTCAATGATGGGATCGATCGAAACATTGCTGCGAATTACACGCTTGATGATATTTGGGACACGTAGCATATGAGCTTCAACCCATGATGCGAAGTTTTGCTTGGAAGCTGTGTTGCGTTTGAGCTCCTTGTCATCTACAATCCTTCCTTCGAGTGTGTCGACGAGAAGCATGCGACCAGGCTTTAGACGACCCTTCTGCACGACCTTCTCCGGAGGGATGAAAATCACACCGACTTCAGAGGCACACACCATGATGTCCTCATTGCTGACGACAAAACGACACGGCCGCAAACCGTTGCGATCGAGATTAGCACCGCAATAACGGCCGTCGCTGAAGGTGAACAGCGCAGGACCATCCCAAGGTTCTTGAAGGCAAGCAGCCCAGTTATAGAAGGCTCGCTTTTCGGGCTCCATGTGCTCGTTCCCTTGCCACGCCTCTGGAATGAGCATCATGACGGCTTCCGGCAACGTGACAACACCATTCACGACGAGTAGTTCAAGTACGTTATCGAAAGCAGCGGAGTCAGATCCTCCAGTTTCGATGATCGGATAGAGGAGGTCGAGCTGATCACCGAAGCTTGTCGAAGAAAGTACACCTTCACGAGCCCTCATCCAATTCTTGTTGCCGCGAACAGTGTTAATTTCGCCTACGGGTGTGCGTTAGATCTTACCCGATGCTCTCAACGATGATGTATACTGACCATTATGAGCGGCCCACCTCATTGGCTGGGCACGGTCCCATGAAGGGAAGGTATTTGTGGAGAATCGGGAATGCACCAAAGTAAAGTGGGAATGATATAGGACGTGGTTGAGATCATGATAGTAGTTGTATACTTGGGGAGGTGAAAGCTGGCCCTTATACACGATATTTTTGGAGGACAGTGAACAGACGTAGAATCCCTTGGCAAGCGTACTTTATATACAGGACAAGTGGATGTTAAGCGAAGTTCATTAGTGTGAATGAATGAGAGGACAAACATAGTATGGGTAGCATGCTTGCGCAATACGTAAAGCTGGCGCTCAAACTGTTTGGCATCGAAAGGACCATTCTGACATGTAGTGCCGTCACCATAGTGATCGCGAAGGACAACGAAAGGTTGGAAAATCGCTGGCTCCTTACTGCTAGCAGCAGGACCTAAGATGGTGCCGTCTGTCGGAACTTCGCGCCAGCCGAGCACGCGAAGACCCAACCCACTGGCGACGTTGGAAAAGATCGCTTGGAAAGCTTGAAGTTGAATGGGATCGTTGGCCTTAAAGAAAACGTTGCCGACAGCATACTCGCCGGATTCGGGTAGAGTGCAACCAATCTCCCTTTCAGCCTCTCGTTTGAAAAAGAGGTGGGGGATACCAGTCATGACGCCCGCGCCATCGCCATCGCGGCTGTCAGCCCCAGTGGCTCCGCGATGGGTCATGGCACAAAGTAGTTGACGAGCATCAGAGACGATTTTGTGACTTTGCTCTCCTTTGATATGACAGATGAAGCCTACCCCGCAAGCGTCTTTCTCATAGTCAGCGAGATAAAGACCTTGATCTGCGGGAAGAGATTCATTCCAAGAGTCGGGGTTACGCTGGACGGAATAGAAGCCGTTGTCTGTGAGCGAAGACGCCTCAGAAACTAGAGGGAGCTGATGCGAGACGTCTGGGTACGCCATAGAAAAAAAAACTGGAGAGCAAAGAGGAAACTCGGAACTTGCAGAGCTGATAACATCAGCGTGGACCGATCATAGCCGATAATACCCCTGGCGGACCTCCGTGAATTGCCGGCGGACCTCCGCTACTATTCCATTCTTGTACAAATTAGCTTATCTAATTGTGCCATTTATGTCACACACTGCTGCTCAGTAATTGGCAAGGACAAGCAGCGCGCACCATACGATATGTATATCGTCTCATCAAGAGGGCGGAAATTATAGGGAACGACACTGGCCCATCAGCGTTAGCATCCTGTAAGCCCGAGGCCTGCTGAGAAGCAAAAAGACACAGTGCCATTCTCTGCGCCAACATGCAGAATGTTCCGTCCCGTGTTCAGGGCGGAAATTACGAGTATCGCAAGGGACGCGATATTCCCATAGTACTGCTTTGCTGTGTACAAGAACAGTCCAGGATTCTAGCGTCCACATGCAACGCGAGAGAAGACACTACCTAAGCCTTGCAGTGGAGGCGAGGTGTCCCGCGAGAGTAACACTGCCCTGTGAGCTCAGTGAGTAAAACAGGGACCATTTTTCCGTGCTGCTTCGTGCCCCAAGGTTTTGCGCTGAGCGCCGTGGCGGATATTGGCTTGACCCTCGGAGCCGGGAAACGATGCCGCAGCTCACGGCGGCCGACACGATATAGGATACATACCGTGTGCCAAACGAGCCAAGAGAAGCAACCCGATGCTGGCGCGTGACTACGTGACTAGTTGCACGTTGCATCGCCAAACATTCCATCGCGACTTGGAGCACACATATGTGCTTCATGTTGTATGGCCAAAGGTCCTCGTGCTTGTCAGTCTGTAGTGGATCTAAAACTTGCCGGCGCTGCGTCTTGCACTGCACTGTACCTAAGATAAGATAGACTATAACACAACAGGCTGTCAACAGGGTTTCAGGCAAGGGAGCGAGATAAATGAGTGTGCATGCTGTTACTACTACACCGCGGAAAGCCGACAAAAATCCCAAGATGCCAATCGCGGATGAAGATATAAGAAGTGATAGAAGTCACCACAGTTGTTTTGGCTGTCGTCAGTGCGACACTGAGCTGTGCATTAGATCAACATGACAAACAGCCGCATCAGAAGGCTTTTCCCTAATTGAAATTCAACTCCTAATGGCATGCGTAGTACATTCATCATCTCAGGCTCGCCAGGAAGCACTCAAGTCACGAGAGAATCTGCTTGCTCAAAACGAACACATTCAACTTCTAACGCTGAACACGAGGCACATTTGATACATTTGGTTGACAACGTGCCAAGTCTCATGCGGGCTTCATCAAAACAACGAAGTCAACCTTCAGTCCATGGCCAAAGATGGGACTCCATCATGAAAATGCTACGCGGAGTTTGCAGGGACGCTTTCATATAGTCGTTGACTTTGCTAGTAAATTTACTAAAATGTGGAGAGTAGTTGCCATACTGGAGACGCAGTTGATGGTGGTGTAGACCGAGGAGGTGAATGGGAACACCTGTCTCTTGACCAGATTCCCTTTGATGATACGTGACAAGAAGCTCAACATTTCCAACCGAGCTGATGTACCATCAAGTTTCCTGTGTCCATACTCGATGTCATGCGGGCCTAATCAGAGTTCAACGTCCCGCAATCTTAACCCACTCACTGTTCCAGTTCTGAAAGTCGCAGGAATTCAAACGAATGTGGACATTCCGAGTTAGGGCACCCGTAAATCGGCAAGATTCGACAGCTCCATGGAACAAGAGAGTTTGCACAGGGACCATAGATTGGTTCAAGTGTTGAAACCGAAGCACCGTCTGGGCTATACGACGTGTCGCGCATCTTCAAAAGGCGATTGCCGAGATGACTTCATTCATGTCCAAATACCCATTTATCCGATGACTACTAGTCCTCCAGGCCATGGATATGTGTCCGTAGCCTTTGATAGGAAATCAGCCTGCTCCATCGTGAAGCGCACAACACACTGCGGCTGGACGAAGCGTCTCAATGAAAAGATCATTTAGTAACAAAGCTCGACGCACCTTTGTGATGTCCATTATACTGTCTGACGGTCTCGCCGGAAGCCATTTCCCAGAGTCGAGCAGTATGATCCGAGGATGCTAACCAGTGTGCACCAAAAATTAATGGTCAATTCAGACAACAGTTTCTCACCTGTCACCAGATACGCTGAGTCCGCACTAAAGGCACAATCCCACACCCATCGCTGATGCCCTTGGAGCACTTTCTCCTGCTTCAATTCATAATTTTGAGATATAGACCATATCTTCACCGTAGTGTCCGCAGAACATGTGGCGAGATACCTAATGCATCCGTATGAGAGCCGAAAGACGGGAAAAGGGAACTGAGATACCTTACCTGACATCGGGACTGAGAAGAACGCGGGTTATATACTTTTTATGTGCACTGAACTTGGTTACGGCTTGGTATCTTGGGAGCTCAGATTTCTCCTCGTTAATTTTCCAGACATAGCATTTGCCCTAATTATGGAACGATGAGCGCCAAGTCAACACAAGCATTAGAGCCATGCCTTATTATTTCCAGCGACCAAACACGATCCATCAGAAGCCAGACTAACTGACCTGATAGGCACATCCCCAGCTGGGGTCTTGCATTGTGTGTCAAGAAACGAAAAAAATGGCAACGAAATCGACACACAAGTTCATGTGAGCAGAGATTTTCAGATAGATCCCACTGCTTGATGCACCCGGCTAGATCGCAGGAAATAAGTTCTCCTTGATTAGGATGGACGCAAACATCGTTGACTGAGTATGTGTACGTCAGCATCGTCGGGAAAGAGCGATGAAATAAGGTGAGGGTACCAGGGGCGCCATTATCATATGTGCGATGCACTTGTGTGCTCCTGAAGTGATGGTTGAAGAAAAAAAGAATTAATGAGCTTAGAATAGTTGAGTACCTGAGGTCCCATATCCTGATTGTGCCATCCTCACTACCAGTAACTAACCATTTCCCTTCGCTGTGGAAGGAAACGGAGGTGACATTCATGGTGTGAGCATCGAGACAGGTCAGCTACTCATTTGCATGCTTTAATCCGTGGGCAACGGAGATGGGGGAAAGGGACCAACCGGAGTGGAGGAAGTGCTAGCGATTTCGTAAATGTACACTTTCTTGTGGATTGCGGCAGCCAGGAGACGCTTGCTGGGAGTCAGAGTGAACGAGACCCTCCACAAGAAAAGAAAGGCTGGATTACTCAGGAGAGATAGCGAGACGATTTACTTGCTGATATGACGAACGCAAGTATGACCGATCTGCGCGCGATATGACTGAAAAGACAAGGCTCACACCAGATTCCCCCGACCTTGCGATGGTGCGGGAGCAAATTCCACTCCAAGCTTCCCAAAATCTGATTTCATGATCGTACGAGCCCGTCACTAGAATGACCGACATTCTGCGTCACAGGTGAGGTCGATGTAAATGAGGGTTCTCGAAAACGTTGCAACTTCAAGTTGCCCAATAGCACGATATCGGATGTTCGAGGAATTATTATTTAAATAAATTCGGATTTTCTCAGCTCCGCTTTTTCCCACGCATAATTGCCCCGAACCTCGCATTCTCTTTGGAAGGCCGCACGTACATGATCCTCACTTTCAAGATCCACCAACAGAGGTCCGTTCATTTAGTTACAGAGGTCCGCTCAGATGAAATCTTGCTGGGACCAGGCCGAGGATCAGGTCCGGCTGATGCAAGGATGGAAACGTGTGCGTAACTGCATATGTCTGCCACGCGTCATTCTACTTCATCGCGGGGTGGGCTCGTGAGTGCCAGAGTCCTTGGGGACCTCAAGCACTATTACGTCCCTTCCATGATGCCGTTTCGTCTCGACCTTCACGATTTCATAACTCACAGCAAGACATTGTTGCACTTGATTTATCAGGGATCTCAAACGCGTACTCAGTCGCGCGACGAGCCGTCCGTGAATTAATTGAGCTCGGCTATGCAATTGCTCGCTGGCTCGTAATGTGTCGTTACAGCCGTTCTTCACAAACCCAATAAGCGAAATTCTTAGAATTCCACACCAAACAACTGGCCCTTCCAGATTGCAAGAACAAATTAGGCACGCCCGTTCAGTAGGTCCTATCACCGACTGCTCCCCGCTCGGACTTGAAAGTGATCTCGATTCTGAAGGTGGTCAGATCTAACTCACCATTCCGTAGGTTTATAAGGAGAGTGGAACCCACCAGCCAATGGCACCCAACGACCTTCATAACCCGCCGTTCACTACCTACTATTTTGGCTATGAACGCGTACCCCGTAAGTCGCCACTCCGCTCCTCAGAGCTCCTTGGAGTGTTGTTAACATGGGCCTTAGAACGGCACACGAGTTTTCTTCTGGTCTTCCGCCGGTGAAATCAAGTATGGTACCGTTCAATCCACAAGCCGCCTTGCCGATGTAAGCATCATCGTCAATACACGCTGTAACCGTATTCTAAAGTTTGTAGGGGACGCAAATCGTCGTCGTAGCACTGGACGGGGGCGAAGGTCACCGCAGTCTGCCGTAAGTACATTGCGAAGCGTGAACGCAGATGGTTGACGCCCACTATTGAATAGTGTTTCCAGTGTCTCAAAAGTAAACTAAGCCAAGTTGTTATTCGGGCGCACACACATTTCATCTGCATTGTAGATCTCATTAGACTCGTTAGAGCCATTGCATGGACTTCACTCATCCCCCACACTGTATCAATCTGCTTCGCATCGGCATATAGTTATTTATTCGCTTGTAGCCGCGGAGTGTTCCTAATACGCATCATGTCGTGTTTCGACCTCACTTCAAATACCGTATCAAGTGGGTAATTTTGTCATGGCATGTCTCCAAACCGCATGGTGTCAGTTACCAGGGTTCTGGGAACCGGTACATAAATCCGGACTGCACGTTTTGCTGTTCTGCCCGGTAGACCCGCAAATAGAGGCAGTCGCTTGCCAATCCCTCCCTGGTTGACAAGACAAATTTGGGGCGAGGAACTCAAGCGAGTGTTTGACATCGAGCTCTAGGCCGTTGAATACGCGTGTAAGATCGGGGTTAACATTCTTGGTTCTGATGCATCATGGGCAAAGCTTGCTGAAAGATGCTTATATGATCGCGGTGCTTGTGTGTGTTCCCCTCGTTCTCGAGGGTGCGCACCCCAGAGGTCGGCAACTGCAACGTCATGAACATTGGGGTTGATAGAACGCCATCCTGCATGACTATGACTAACTTAGAAGTACCCCATTTATGCGCTTACATGAAGCACAGTGACGGTCTCTTCACGTCCAGGTCCGGATTTGTGTGCATGCCACGAGCAAATGTTAAGTAGATCAAACGTCATTGAGCAAACAGAAACAAAAGAAAGTCGTTTCACATCCGATCCGAGCCAATACAAAAATCTGGTTTCACAGGTCCGAAACCGAACCTCAGAGGGTCGTGTGGGATGCGGTAGTATTACTGTATTGGTGTGGTCAGGAGAGCCCGAGGGTCATCAAAATGCATCTTCGAATACGCTATCAAGAATCAGAGCTGAGAAACTGTAGTATGGTGGGGCCTCTCCCTTCTGCGAAGTTTGATTTCATCAGCTACCACATTTACATAATTAGGCAGGAAACCGGTGGCTGGTATTGACCTCCATTTTCCCTACGTTATCTTCCCTGCAATCCTAGCTGGGAGTAAGAACTGAGGCGAAGCACGAAGATTCACACCACACACGTACCCTGATCATTATACTAATACGTTGCGCGCACTTAGCCGTCTCCCTATCTGTTGAGGGCAGAATTGCGTGCCTCCAATGGTAGCGGATATCGTCTCTGCGATGTAATCGGTACATTGACAGTGATGTGGATGATGTGTGTTACCTCTGTAGATAAACGCTACCCGATGGAAGCGGTATATCAAAGCTTTCTGACACCGCGGAGGTTTGAGATTCCATCCTTAATATCCTTGTAGACCCTAGGCTTACGCCTAAGATCCAATTACCGCTCGCAGAAGTATTGTCGATGTGAGGGAGGATTTCCCCAGACGAAGCGAGATGCAATAAGTGGGTCTGTGTGTGTTTCGAAGGGTAAAGAGCCCGCAGACGGTCCAATACTGGAGTGAGGCCACGAAATTCGGATTCCGGCCAAGAAGCGAGGCGCATTTCGCGGTAATTCCGAATAACATTGTCATAGTGACCCTTGGGGAAATTGGAATGATCGGTTGAAACTTGAAAGCAAAAGGGGTGGGTGGTAGACTATGTACCCACCTCGTGGAATGTATAACAGCAGTCTGGCAAGAATAAATCCTCGTCAGGATCACTGTCTGAGAGTGGATTCCTAGCGCGATAATTAACCTGGAGTCTGCGAACACGTATGTTTTCAGTGGCATCGAGTTTACTCAAGGCTGCCGTCAGCAGAAGTTGCCGCTCGTGAGTGTCGAAAAATCTTGGAAAAAAGGTAAAACCATCTGGCAGCAAGCCATTGGAGGACCTAACGTTGGATGTCAATGTGGCGAAGCGTTTCGAAAGATGTGCCATAGAATGAAGATACATATGCACCATGAAGCAAAGGCTATTGCAAAACCGCTAATTTGGAAATGTCTCGTCACTTCAAACTTTCACAGTCCTACTTCCGCCAACGCACTGCAAGGGCCCTACCAGGTATCTAGGGAGGGCTGCAATACGATCCAACAAATATCACACCTTCTTCGGTGTCTCAAAGCTCAGCCAACCAACGCCCAGACGAACGTCAACTGAATGCGAAATGTCTCATGATGTCGATGAAGTCGCTCTGCCTCCCAGACAAGATCGCACTGGTAGCCCTCTCTATACTGCTTTAGCTCGGACGACCACACGGGTGATTACTTTGTATTTCTCTCGTCCAGTGAGGTTGTTTCGTCCATCAAAAGGTAAGTCATACCCAATGACGATCCCCTGTGCTGACCATCCGCAAACCCAGTGAGCGGTTGGCACTCGCTCCGAGGGCACGCTAACCGACATGGCACTGCACTCAGTCCTCAATATATTATCTCACTCATTAAGAATCAAGGTGTGGTGTGCACCTTCACCACGAGTCCGTTTGGATCAATGTTTATACTATGTTTTAGCTCACGGTAATACCCAAGCACTTCATACCGCCAATGCTTGCCAATACAGCGTTGGGTACGATACTCTGGAGCACATATACGGAATGTTCTGGTTATCTAGAATCTAGCCTTGGAGGTCATTCGATATTCACGGTTGCATTGTCGGGTGCTGCTGCGGGTGGTATGCAAGCCTTGGCCGCCGCACCTGTGGAAAATGTAAGAGCTGCTATCGAGGGCGGTACGGGCAAGGGATGGTCCCATGCATGGAAGGAGGTTTTCCGCGGAACGCACCTACACGTCACAACCCGACCCGATCGAATTAGAGATATCAGACAAGTCCGGCTTTGGATGAAGGATGTCAGTGAAATGGCTGGGCGTGGATGGACTGGATGGGGATGGGGATACGGAAAGGATGTTTTTGGTAAGCGAACTCAACTACTGGTCAAGGCATCTAATCTGCTCGTTTTCAGGTTTTGCTGCTTTTTTTACAGTTTTCGAGACCACTCGAAAATTAGCGAACAATGCCAAACTCGCAACACACGATCTTCTTGAAAGGCCACAGTCAGGGAACCAGGCATCCCATTTACCACGATTTGCCCATGCATTTACATTGGTCTGCGGTGGTATGACGGCCGGTCTGGTATATGAAACCTTGTGCAGGCCATGGGATGTAGCGCGTCGAGTCATTACCCTTGAGAAGTCAACTGCATCCCAGCTAGGCAGCCGACGGTCATCATTCTCTGTCCTGATGAAAAAACTTCAGGAAGATGGTATAACATCGTTTTTCCGCGAACATTCAGTGGGTTTTGCCGGACGTTCCGAGTTAAGGTCTAACGTCCATCGGCGGATCTCTTCCGCTCTTCGCGCGCTTGCTCGCATTGGTCCGTGGGGTGTGGCTTTTCTGGTATGGGAGTCATTTGGTCCAGGGTTGGATTGAAGAGTAGATTGGCAATAGAGCACAATTTCAAGTAGCACTCTGTTGATCATGCATGCATCTTACTTAACGGTGGTTCCAGTGAGTTCCGGTTAATTGACCTTGTCGATGACACTTTTGCAGGGGGAGTCATCGGGCCTGTAACGCGAATACTCCACGACCGCTCTGAAACGGTCGAACGTGCTCCGACACCGCAATGGGATTCCCGTGCACATGTTCCGTGGCATTCTGTTATGACAGGTTCGTTACGTCCCATATTGGAAGCATGACACGGCTGCACAGCTTTCCCGTTGTGGCGTTCACTGTGGACCATTCGATCTTCACCCCGTATACAAATCTTTCTCAATGATCGCCGTCAGGTATAGTTCGTCGCCAGTGCAGCTCATGGTGGTTCAAAGTTGACATCCGAGCAATGAAAATTTGTACCAGAGTGGTCCGTCACGGTGACCACGCGAACAAAATTTAAGTGTGGTTTCAAAAGTTCAAACCATCACGTTAAGTCGGCAGCCCATAGTGATGCACAGCATGCTATAGTTAAAACCGACGCATTAGTTAATGTTATTTCCCTAATGGAAATACGCCAAGTTGGCTTTGTGGCCAAAGGTAAGTAGCTTTGGTCGTTCGGCAACGGTTTTCTCGGCTCCTCTGATGCATGAACAACGAATGCACGGAGGGTCATTCCCTGATCCGACCCCGGATTAAGTCTGCATTTACTTCATCGGCAGACCGGACAACACGGGGCTTGGTCAGGTGGATATTCGTTTCCGTTGTGTGGAGTTTGACCCTGCACGGATCCAAAAAGTTGAGAATGGCCATTTATTAACTGCGATGGACCTGCTCATTGGTATGGCAGAAACGATCACGTCATGAGTAGCAGATTCAGCGCCGAGGCTTTCCCCTAACCTGAAACCTGGGCCTGAGCGTTGCACGGAACTTTGAGCAGATTGATATGCCATTGCCACGGCGTTTCATGACGTACATTGGCACTTGCGAGTGAAGTGAAACTTATAAGTATGTAACCTTGGCCCACACTTTCAATGACTTTGCCGAGTAGATGGCTGACTTCATGGCGCTGAAACGTTTCTGATCCACCTGCATGCAGCCCTGAGTCCGAGATTCTCCATTGAATTGATCTCGAATGCGAGAATATCTCTTTCCCCTTGGAACATGTCCGTAGCGCCCCTGTGGACTAGTATTAACCGGCATCTATCATTGATCTGACGATTGGTGTTACTTTCTGCCAGGCTGGCGACGAATTCCGCATGCTGTTACATGAGTAATGTCCTATAGTGACTGATAGCCATCCGTCGGCTACCAATGGTTGCGACGTCGAGATCGAAGTGAACGCTACTTTGAGCAGAGAATGGCAAATGCTATAGCGAGTGAAATGTAATGGAAATCTCTTGTTGACACTTGGACGGAAGATTCCTCGGAAGGGTGGATTGCGCCCGTTTTCGAATGTCCGTCCGATCGCGAGTCCAAAAGTCCAGGTATAACGGGGATCATTGACAGAGTCGAGTGATGATACGCAGGCCAATATTCGTGTATCGTCTGCACGCAAGAAAATCATTGTCACTCTGAGAGTTGCTACCAAGGCTCGATGATCTTGCATTTTCGCGAACATTCTGTGTATTACATAATCCAATCGTTGGTGCGGGTTTAATGATCACTTCGATGACATCGAGCAAGGGTTAGCGTTCGCAACACTAGACTATCTCGTTACTCTGCGATCACTTCACCGACATGCCGCGTTGCACACGAAGAGGATGCGGTAAAGAATTTAAACCAGCAGACAACACGGAAACGAGTTGTCACTATCACCCTGGAGCACCAGTGAGTTTCGATCGTCAGTCTTGTTAGATAAGCCATCCAGAGCTGCATTATTACCAGGTCTTCCACGAGGGTCTAAAGTCGTGGTCATGCTGTTCAAAGATCAACAAGCCGGTTCTCGACTTCGATGAATTCATGGGTATACCTGTACGCATGTTTGTTACTGTGGGGAGCACGTTCACCATTAACGACCATCGATCGCATTGACAAGGGGTGTGAGGTTAGCGTGCACACGGAGGCAGTACCGCAAGTCATTCCTCAGGAGCCGAAGCACGCAGCCGCTACAAAAGGGATCCTCACAGTCACAGAATCGAAAGACGGGAAAGAAGTCTTTTCAACGGCACAGACGCTTCTGAATCAACAGCAGACGTCTGCATGTATTTCCACCGCTCTTCCCGCAGAATCTACTGTCCCTTCTCAGGCAGAAGAGGAAGATGACCTAAGCGTAGCGGTTACCCCTGGTACAGAATGCAGACATAAAGGCTGTAGAGTAATTTTCGTGAGCGATGCAGAAAATCGCATCGGAAACGGCGAGGGTACTATATGCACTTACCACCCGGCACCAGTACGTTTCGGATTGCTACCTTTACCAATTGCATCACACCTATTGACCGATTTATTTACACCACAGCCCATCTTCCACGAGGGAAGCAAGGTATGTAACCCGTAAATTACGTCGCTCGCACACCCCGTTCGACATCACTGTCCGTGTTTCTGAGGATTCTCATGCGGTCCTCAGGGTTATCTATGCTGTAAAAGGCGAGTCTTGGAATTTGAGGAATTTCTCAAGATCGAAGGATGCAAGAAAGGTCGCCATGTTTTTGTTCCCAAGCAAAGCGCATCGGAGGAGTCGGTGCGTAACACCACCAACTTTATTACGTCTCCATCACGGCCACTGACTACCTTCGCAATTGTCACGCTGAACAGTTCGCCGAGTGCCGTGTAGATCATTACCAGACACCGAGCGAGGTGCACGTGTCTGTGTTTGCGAAGCAGGCCGACAAGGAAAGAAGCAAAGTAACTGTCGAAGAGACACAGGTTGGCGCTGCTATGCAGATGGTTATCGAGCCTCTGTTGCCTTACTCACGAGAGTGTATACAGGTCCATTTTGATCTATATCTTCCTGCTCAGAAACGCTTTAAGCGGACAATCCAGCTCTTTGGTCCAGTCGAGCCGACGGGGTCTTCGTACAAATTCTTTGGGACCAAAGTAGAGGTCATCTTAAAGAAGCTGGATACCCGAAGTTGGACCCTCCTTGAGAAGACGACGCGTGATCTTGGAAACATCAGCTTGACATTTGGGGTTGGTGGTAGAACTGGTACAATCGGTGGTAAGGAGATCATACTCGACGAGCAGAATAGAAACCGATCGTGACGAGATTGTCATGGATACTGAGATGCTTGGCACGCGCATTCAATAAAGAATATGGCATGACCCATGAATTTCTATACCCGTGTGTGTGATGGGGCGTAATCGCGAGGTAGTCGCTGAACCTTGCGCCCAATTACAGCTGGGCTGGAATCTCTATTTTCTGGAACATTTGGATAACGTCACCCTCTTGGAGATTATCAAAGTCCTGTAAGCTAACGCCGCACTCCGAGCCTTTTCTAACTTCGGTCACGTCCTTCTTAAGTTGCTTCAAAGCATCTATAGAACCTGGAGACAAATTCCAGCTCAATGTGTCCGAGATGTAACCATGTCAATGCTCACCTTCATACACGGTTTCCCCTTCTCGTAGTACCCTGACCGAGCTCGATCGTTGCACAACGCCCTGGGTGGCCCTGCAGCCGGCGATCCTTTTAGAAGTCCCTTTAATTTGTATGTCGAATAGCTGGAGGACTGTTGCCTCGCCGGTGACCTTGATATCGTAAGTACATGGTAGGAGAGATATGACGCGATCCCGAACGTCGTCGATGATGCGGTATATGATGTCGGATGTATAAATCGGGACATGATTCTGAGAGGCGGAAGCTCGAACAGTCCGTGACATGCCGACGGAAAACGCGACTATCATCGCTGACACGGATATCAACCAGTGTACACAAAAAAGATCTAGATCCAGACCTACCATCTGCAGCCTTCGCCATCATGACGTCGGAATCAGAAACATCCCCCACGCCAGTGGAAACGATCTTAACACCTGCGAGGTCATTCCCAATATCCTTGACCGCACCAACTAGAGCCTCGACACTCCCACTGACGTCCCCTTTAACAACAATTCGAAGGTATTTCCTGACCTGCACAGAATGGTCTTCGGCCACGGTACTGGGACCACGAGTACTCCTCTTCGCCCTGTTCGCAATTTCCTTCTCTTTGTCTGCCTGCCTCGTGGCGTTTATTGCCTCGACATCGCCTAAAGAACTCTCTAGATCTCGTTTCCGTTCCCGATTTACGCATGCTTTCTTGATATCGGATTCGCTGCCCGCTAGGACCTCTTCACCAGCGACAGGAAGCGCTTTCCAACCCGTGACAAGGACGGGGGTACCGGGAGTGGCAGAATTGATGGGTTGTAAGAACGGAGAAAGAAGGCGGCGCGTCGAACATGAGGAAGTACCCGCTAGAAGAGGTATTCCTGGGGAAAGTGTACCGCGAGTCATAAGAACGGTTGCAACAGGACTATGCGTATGGGTTGAGATTTGTAACAGATACGAAACTAGAAAGTGGGTGTGAACACTCACCCAAACCCTTTGAGTATCCTGGACTCTAGGACATACCCGACGGGTGTACAGTCTCGTTCTGCACGGAGGTCCATCACATCAGCAACTAGAGCAATGGTTTCGACAAGTTCGGGCAGTCCTGATCCAGTAAGCCCAGAAACGGTGACACAAGGAACATCACCGCCACCCTCTTCTAGAGGAACGCCGGCAGAAAGTAAAGCAAGTTTAGTCTTTTCCTGGAGGTCACGTCCAGATTAAGCAGGGTGAGTATAAATAGACCGGGCCTCGAAAAAGGAAGGTGTAGGAGTGTAGAAGGGAAGACATACGACATCAGCTTCAGGTTTGTCAACCTTGTTAATAGCAACAACCATTCCAATGTCACTTGCTTCCTGCTCACGCTTAACAAGGTTCACGATTTCGATCGTTTGGGGCATGACACCATCATCGGCAGCAACGACCAGCACAACGATGTCAGTGACTGAGGCTCCGCGCGCACGCATGGCAGAGAAGGCAGCATGGCCAGGGGTATCCAGGAACGTGATTAGACGCTCATTTCCTGGCATCGATGGAGAGTCACTGCTCATGCTCAACGGAACACCGAAAGCACCGATATGTTGTGTGATCCCGCCTGCTTCAGAAGAAGCAACGGAAGAAGAACGAAGATTATCGAGAAGGGTGGTTTTTCCATGATCGACATGTCCCATTATGGCTACAATGGGGGGACGAGTTTGTAGAAGATGAGGATTTTCGGGGGGTGGTCTATCAAACAATGGTGGAATCAATGAAGGATGCAGGCTCAGAACATTAAGATCAGCAAGAAACATGCTTACGGAGGGTATAGGTCGAAAGCGGCTTCATCATTAATTATCGGGTTACGATCAAACTCTTGTACTAGTAGAGCAGCGTAGTCAGAGGTCAGAACTATGAAGGTGGTTCAGTTTCTCTGATAATGAGAAGGAAGCCTGCCAACCGTAATCATAGGAAGACTCTGCATGCATTCCCACTTGGTCCATCTTGCGTTGAAGCGTTCCTTTGAACAGGACAATATCAGTCTGCTGTGAGTGGAGGAAACGGTTAACCATACGCAAGCGAACATTCAATAGCTTGGCTAATTGTCCGACGGAGACAGTGGACGGGATATAGAGATCCGCTTGCACCTGCTTGTTGGGCTGGAATTTCTTACTGCCATCACCTTCCCTTTTCTTCCCATTCCAGCGAGCTCTCTCCCCTGCGCTACCTTTGTTCACACCCGTGAAAAAGGCATGCCCAGAACGAAGGGACTCGCGTTCTTTAAATTTCACTCTGGACAAGCGCGATGGTGAACCACATTCGTTGGACTGCGGCGGCGATGGGCGTAGTGGAAGATGGGGTCTGGGCTGAGGTCGCGGAGTGTGGCCATTGGAACGGAACGAACCACGATCGCTAGGTTTCACCTGAGACTGTCGCGAAACAAGGCGAGGTACATGCCGAGCCCCAGCCTCAGGAACTCTGTCATGTTCTGACTGAAAAGCTTGCCTGGACTGAACTGGCTGGCGCTCACGGGTGAGTTTTTTGCGTACTGGTCACTAGCAACTACCCACTTGTATTCTAGACGCTGTAGCGGCAGATCTTGCGTTCCTTGGAAAGTGGAGCACGGTCGGCCATCGATGCATCCTCACTTCAACAGCGGAGAGGGAAAAAGTCGCGAGCGACTTGGAGTCAAGTCTGCTTAATGAGTGGAGTCCACTGAGCTAGGCACAACCAAAGTCACAATTCGGCGTCGGGAGTTTGAAATTGGACAACCTGGCACAACTCAGATGTTTGGTTTGTTTTTCCTCTCTTCCATCCCAACGCTCTCTCATCTCCTTGCAATCCGTAGTCGTAGGTCTCACGGGCGGCGTAGCAACTGGAAAATCAACCATCTCCGCGCTCTTCGCTTCCCATGACATCCCAATTATCGACACCGACCTCATTGCGAGACGAGTCGTCGAGCCTGGCATACATGCACACAAACAAATCGTAAAGGTTTTCGGCAAGGGGATCCTCTCAAATAGGGACATCATAGCCTAAAATCCAGATGAGCGACTTGATTGGTGGACATGCCCCATCGACCACAAGAAACTCGGTAGCGTCGTCTTCAACGACGAGAAACAACATCCTCAACGGAATCGTGTACCCCTCCGTGACCCGAGAGATCCTTTGGGGCGTCGTCAAAGTTTGGCTTTGAGGCAAAACAATGGTCGTGGTGGATGTCCCGCTATTGATCGAGGGAGGGCTGTGGAAGTGGATGGGTGGTGTCATCCTGGTGTACTGGTATGTTAAACACCTTCCCCCACTCTCTCGCACCTCGTGTGCCACTGCTTTACTACTACCCGTTCTTTGCTAGCTCCCCGGAACCCCAGCTTCAACGTCTCATGGCTCGTGACCAATCTGCCCGTGCAGATGCGTCTTCGCGGCTTTCAATCACGGAAAAGGTCGCATACGCAGACATCATCATCATTAATATCAGGATCGCTCACGGAGCTGGATGGAGAGGTGATGATATGTCTCAAAAAGCTCGAGTGGCCGATGGATAGTAAACTGGACCCCGCAAGTGGGTTTGGACGTAGACAAAGTTGTGAACAATGCACGGACAAATTCATTTATTCAATACATTGTCAAAACAGCTGAAATGTCGAGGGTTGTATTCCACATCGCTCAGAAGGTGAACGTTTGAACTCTCGTCGGTCATATTCTCAGCGGTGAAGACCGTGGTCCGTCATAGCCACCACTACTATTACGCTCGAGACGACCACATTTCAGTTCAAGATTCTGCACAGACCCGGGCCAACAGATGGCTGCGTTTGTCACGGGCTACCGTCTCTTTCCGAGGCAATCTTGCACGCCTTTGGCACAACAGTGTCGGTTATATGCCCTCTCTCGCTTTCCCAATCGTACCACTGGTTTTGGCAGACAACCCAAAGGTAGCTTGTCCCGCAGATCACAGTCAGACCCTCCTTCAGAGGACCGTCGGTGGACATCATCGGACTATGAAGAGATACCCTCTGAAGAGGATTCGCAACCTCGGAGACAAAGTACAGTTGTACATCCCACCGTTGATGCCGATGCAGGCTTGAGGCATCTGCTGGTAAACAACGACGAGCTCATTATTACAAGGTAGTGAACGCTGCTAAATAGAATTTCTTCTCCCGTCTCACTTCTATCCAGACAGCTTGAAATGCTTAACATCTTCATGGGATTCGAGCAGTCGAACCGATATGTTATAAGTGCGTCCGGACATTCTACTGTATAATTCTTCGTACTGGAGTTCGCTCTGAAGCCAACCTTGCTGGCGATTCGCTCGGGTATATCGTCGAAGAACCGCGAGGTTTCTTTTCAATGTTCGCAAGACAGGTACTCAGGACGCATAGACCATTCAGAGCACTAGTCATGGACCTTGATGGTTCACCTGTCCTTTGGGTACGTGCCCTCGACTCAGTGTTCACATTGGTACAAATTCACTGCTTTCAGATCCGTCGTCCGTTTTCTTGGATAAATTCGCGCATGTTCGTTCAGAGTCCTAGAGATTACCTCGCCCCGGCAGAGCCAGTTCTGGACACTTTCGCGGAGGTGCAGCAAGAGTGGCATCTTTGGAGGAGGAGGTATAATTTATTCCTGCGGTATGTGTGTTCCCAGTCGCTTCTCAACCTGGGTCCCCAAACGTTCTGCTGACCGGGCTGTGTCGAATCATAACATTTTCTTCCACCGCCTGCACGATCGGCGATACGATGCTCCCCCATCCGACCTCCTGATTTACGACTCGAATGACCTTGTGACTCTGTTGTCCCCATCTCTCGGTAACTTTCCATGTTGCATCCCCTGCTATCCCCACGATTCCTACATTCATAATGGATCTTGTTATTACCATAAACATCCTTTCCAAATTCTCACCGGCTTCCGTGTCCTCAACCTGCGCCACGGTTCACTCCTTCGGGTTCTGATTCAGAAACCGGTGCTGTTGGCTTTTCGCTCAACCAATGTCGTGTTGCGTTGACAACAATGCCGCCCCGCTCGATGTTTATACGACCGTGTTGTCCTCATTTCCCATTTCCCACCTGAATGCCGTTGGCTGACTTGTTCGCACTACATCCGCATCAATCTTCGTCTTTCTTGTAACTACGTTCCGCCGGGGTGTAACTGCTTGTATGTGCTCTCTTTTTGGGGTTTTCTACGTGCCTCACAAATATTCCTAGGTTGTTCGATCACTGGCTCCGTGATGTTGCGTCGCGCAAACTTGATATTGTTGATTGCTCGGTTGGCGGATGCCTCCTAACATTCTGTAATGGGACGTTGCACCTGGAATTGTACGCTTTGTTGCTTCACGTCGCGCTTGCCGTGTTCTAGTGCCACTCCTCATCGAGTACTCACTACCCTCGGTTCGGACCCTCAACCGGAACCCACTACACCCGAAGTTCACTTCAACCAATTTGCTCGCGTGGACCAGGGTTTATTGGCGTGGCATTTCATCCTACGGGACGCGCAGGGGGAAGGCATCGCCACTGTCAACAGAGCATTTAGGGGGTTTGGGAGAGAGGTAAAGTCGCGCTTGATACTACTAGACTGCTTCTTGTCAATCCTTTAACAGATCTTCACGGACACGGGCCAGTACACCATATCCTTCCGGGCACCGGATGAACAAGTTTATAATACTGAACGGATAGTTCACAAGCCAAGCGTAGTAAGGAATTTGGCCTTCAATGAACGGGCGGTGAGTGCATTCTGTTTGGGGATTATGGCTTGGTACTAAAAATCATGAGAATAGCTTATATTGGCCATGGCAAGTAAGACCGCCCGTGTGCATCTAGGAATTGGATGTATGCTCATTGTGTATCCAGTCAACATCGACTACGACTATTTCTCTAGACATTCTGAAGGAGGGTGCGTAGCTTGTTATTTTGATCATATTCCGCACTGCATTTGTAACAGGGGATTTGGTTTCTGGAGCTCTGGCGAATAGGTCGCGAGCGCGTACGCTTGTATGATTCGTGGTACCATAACACGGTTGTACATTAGTATCCCTCGCCCACCTCACACAGGGCTTCCAGAAACATCTTTAGATCATCTTGATCGATCTCAAGGATGCTCATATTGAACGAATTGTGAGATGACCGAGCGTTGCACCGTTCTTTGGCATTGATAAATGCTAGACCAAACTCACTGGTGGACATCAATCCACATTCCGAGGAGGAAACTTGCAAAAAACCTACTTCTTTGTTACATCTCCCAATTCCAGTGAACCCATGACCCCTACAACAATATACGTCTGTGTCCTTTCATTCAGGCACGCCAGGACAAATGGTAGGCTCTTCTTTCCCCGGGCAAGCTTTGTGCCGGGCAGCTTGTCTCTCAACGCATCAATTAACCAGAGTGCCAGACGTGAAAGTACGCCAGGATGCGCAAATAGTGCAAGATCAGGACCCTGAGAGAGAACGACAACACGATGAGAGCGCATCGTACGGATGTCCTGCTTGTCAATGATTGAGGTTCCTTGTCGTATGATAGCCCGATGGAGTGACATGGACAACACGAGTGCGTCTCGAAGAGGCACAACTCTAGAGTGTTCAGATATTCAGATATTGATCTTCAATCAAGCAAACGATAACTTACTCGGCGAGAGCGTCATAAGCTGCCCAGAAGTTCCTTACCCACCAGGACACTTCTGTGCGCTCTTCTGTGTCATCGCGAGTTTCTTCATTGCCTTCGCCGTTTTTACTACCCTCCCATACGCGTCCGCCACCAAACCATTCTCCGCCGTGCCGGGCACCTTCGACTTCGAGCTCCATCCTGACACCACCAGCCACATCCAAGAGCGCGCTGACCGCTTCAACAGCATCTGCAGCACTTATAGGAGGGGCACGATACCCGAAGCATCGAACGAAGGATGGGTATGTGAGTTCCACGAGACCGTACTCGGGGGCGATAGCGTCAAGCTTGGATCTTAACTGATGTTTAAGATCGATATCCATATGAGCGTACAGCTGTTGAGTCTGCGGGATTGAAAACCTGTCTCAGATGAGGTCAGTCAAAGCCAAAGATCGCTGAAACACATGTATCACCCCATTTTAGCGAGCAGGCCAGTGAGCCTCTTCCGACCTCGTTCCTTCCAAATTCCAAGTTTCCCTGCTACGTAACTTGAATGAAACATAGCATCGTATAGTGTCCAGTGACGAAGGAGTGTAAATCTCAGTTCCTCGGTAGATCGTATCGATAAATCGTCTGGACCAAGTGCAGTGATCGTATCAATATTGGTGGTAACCCCCGCTGGGAGCGGGTTGAGGCGTGATACTTCGTCGTAATAGATTGCGTGATATTTGTCGTAGAACTCGCGTGATATGCGGGAAGTTGTATATTGGTATGTGAGCCCAAGGATTGCGAACCTACTGCAACGTACAGCGAGAGATAGGTGAGTTATTGAGTACCACATACCACAGGAGGTCGCAGTCTGCACGCTCAAGGACAGTAGCGAGGATATATATTGTCGCAGAAGCACTCTGACTGTACCATGATCCGCTGGCGTAGTGTTTCTCGACCACTGCTTCATATGACGCACGCTGTTCTCTCGACATTCGGCTCGACTCCTGGAGAAGGCGTCAGCGGGGGCGTACGACGTGGAGAAGGACCGCGACATTGTCTAGCTTCGGCCGTTTCCCTGTGAGTTGATGGAGGGTTTGCGATTTGCGCTTACGTGCTGGAGTGCCTGTAGTCGAGTCCTCATCTAACTGGTCGTCTTGCGTATCGTCCTCCGAGTCGAAGTCAGAACCATCGTCCTCCGAGTCTGGTTCTGGCTCGTACTGGAATGGGGTCTGTCAGCTTGTGAGCAGTTTCTGAGATGTACGAGAACGGGCCTCTAGTGCTTCCCAAGCCTTTCTTTGTGCATCCATGGTGTCAACCTCGCCATCGTCCCACAAGACAATGCGATCACCAATCTCACCACCACCGAAGAGACTTGCCAGATTCTGAGGTCGGGTGGAGTCGATCACGTGTATGGTCAAATGTGGACTAAACTCCCCAAACCACGCCGGAGAAGGGAGGTCGAGGATGGCACCCATGTTGAGGAGAATGAGAGTATGTAGCTTGACGGTGTTATAAGGAGGGCAGGGGATACAGGCAGTGATTGCATACCTCATTGTAAGTTGCGAGCTCGTCCTTGATAGCTTCCAACTCTGCGACGCCTGAGACAGGGATGGTCCTGTGCATCACGTCGTCCTGCTTGAGGAGTTCTGCAAGCATCTTTGCAGCGCACAGCGCGTCGACATCTGGAGCGACGAGGAGAATGACAGAGGACGCGGAGGTGAGCGGGGAGCGACGATGGGCGGCAAGGATGCTGGTGTATGCGTCGCCGTAGGATGGGCGTGAAGCGGAGGCGAGTTGGGGTGGTGGTAGATAGACCATGACGATGCGAGTCATGTGACGCGACGTGATGGCACGTGAGTAATATTTGTTTGTGACTGTTTGTTACCCCTGAGTTGGTCGGTTCCACTGCTTCCTGTACGCCGCGTGGAGGTCGTACGGTGTGCACGCGACTGGCCCTACTTAAGGTCCGTCCTGCCTCTCTCCAAGGACCATTTTTTACCGTCATCATGACGGACCGCCAGCCACGGTCTCCAAATCCTAGGTCGCCCAACACCAGGGATCACGGTGAGCCCACGTTGCCCCACATTTTCAGCCGACTCACTCCTAGCTAGAGGCCGCCCCTCTCTTGCATAACGGCGGCCAAGGCAGAGACCAGAGCCCGCCAGACCCGCCTTCCCCTCCCCACTCTCGCACAGGCCGCTTCACAGACGTCGTGCACGAACCGCTTACCGGCCTCACAAAGGTCCTCCTTGTCGAAGTACTCGTCCTTCTCCTCATAAGCTCCGTCTTTATCGGCCTGTTCGCTGGTGCGCAGCACAAACTCAACCTTAGGAACGGGGGCGGCGGTCGCGACGGCGGCGATCAAGGTAATGGTACGCACACCGAAACAAAGACTAAAACGGTCACACACACTACCACTGCCGCCACTACCCTAATTTCCGCGACCACCACCACTGCAGTCACCACTGCCATTTCTACTGTATTTGATGTCACCACTATAGGAACTGCCACTAAGACAACTACTACCACCGCAGTCTATACCTCTGTTTCCACCTATACAACCACTGATCACGTTACCCGCACCGTTATCGTTGGGCCCGAACCTACAGGTCCTCCAGCACCACCAGAGCCTGGTCCATCAAAGGTGCGCCTCACCGACTTACGTGTGATCATTCCTGACGCGCGAAAAAATAACAGGAAGTGTGTTTCACCAAGGAATGCATCATTCTGTCCGCGTCAATCCTGGCCTCGCTAGACACATCTCAAGATCCATGCGAGAACTTTTACGATTTTACTAGTAAGTCGAGTACATCCACTTGCCCTTCGGCGCTGAATGGTCGGTTAGATGGCGGTTGGATTGTATCACATCCCATTCCCGGCGACAAGGGTGCCGTCAACACATTTTCTGTTCTCGCCGAGCAGAATTGGCAAGTCATTCAGAACCTCCTCGAGTCCGACACAGCCATCTACGATGACTCGTGGGACGACCAACTACTGCGTAAACTTCGCACCCTCTATGCTTCCTGCATGGACGAGGCCAAGCTCGACTATCTCGGCCAAGTCCCTCTGCAAAAATTTGTGAATAACATTAGGAAGATATATCGCGGAAAACGTGTCGATGTCACTGCCTTCAATTCAAGGGAAGGGTTGTCTAACGCTCTTGGTTACCTGCATTCCAGAGGTAAGTACTATTTCGACATGGTTTCGTGCTCCATGTATATCTGTCCCACAGGTATCGATGCTCTATTTGAATTTTTCGTTGACGGCGATGCTGGTGTTGATCCCAACGCTATGACACTCTGGTTCACTCAATCTAGTCTGGGATTGCCATCAAAGGTACGCTCATTGAGTTACTTTATCTTTCCTGCTTGCTCATCGTTCATTAGGAATACTACAAAGAACAGGGTGTACTCAGCGTTTATCAGGATGTCATTGAGCGTCTTTTGGTTACGCTGCGTGATGACGAAGTCATGGGCATGACACACACCCGAAGTGAACGCCTCCCTACCGTTCCCGTGCTGCAAACAGAACAACTAAAGGATGAAGAACATGTTTGGCCGCCTTGGCCATGGCCACCTTGGGACGGTGAAGATGATGACGAGAGTGGCGATAGTCCTAAGCCGGCCGAAGATCCGTTTCTCAGGGCACATGAGCTGGCACGGGAGGTGGTCAGGTTTGAATCAGAAATTGCCGCCGTCACGTTAGATCTAGACAAGCTGGAGCAAGATCCTTTCGGCACATACAACCCCACTAGCATCAATACACTCAAATCTGCGCTTCCTCAAATCAATTTCCCCGACTATTTTGCTACCTTTACACCTCGCTTTTTCCCCAGCCGAGTCGTTATCACTTACAAGCCGTACCCAAGCTCCCTGTCACGAATTCTGGAGCGCACATCTTCTGACGTCATTGAGGCATATCTCGTTGTCCGCGCCGCCCTGGAATACGCCCCCAACCTGGGAACTACGACGGAGGCATGGAAGGCGGTACGGCAGCTGCAGGAAGTTCTCAGTGGACTTAGACCAGGAGCCATTGGGGAACGATCTGAATTCTGCATGCGCAAGATGGAAGATGCCATGGGCTTTGCTACAGGCAGGTACTTTGTCAACGCCACGTTCCCCCGCGACTCGAAGGAAAGGGCCACACAACTTATATCAGGTAATCTGCGAGTTCTACCCCACGTACTTTTCGTCGGTTTGACCAGCTTGTGTAGACATTGTGAAAGCATTCGAACAGTCATTGAAACGAATCGAGTGGATGGACGAAGCCTCAGCCCGAAAGGCACGCGGGAAGGCCGAAGCAATTCGAAAGAAGGTCGGCTTTCCACTGTCACCTGATACCCGTGACGCTCGCTCTCTAGTGAGCTATTACACGCTAGTGAAGGTCCATGTTGATACCTTCTTTGAAAATATACTGAGTGCTGCGTCAGTCCCTTAATTCGGAGGCAGAATCCATCTGACTTCGCATCCCAGAGCCTCTGACGTTTATAAGATGTGGCAAAAACTCGGAAAGTCGAGAAATCTTGATGAGTGGGAAATGACACCGGCGACCGTGAATGCATACTACAACCCCACGGGCAACGAGGTGCGTAGTTTTCGATCATTCGTGTGCATTACGACACTCACGTCTGTTGGCGAAGATCGTTTTCCCTGCTGGTATTCTGCAGCCTCCTTTCTTTTCCCTTGAGTGGTATGTAGTGATCGCTGCTGTAAAGATTTTTGCTCAACGACATTCAGGCCAGGATATCTATCATATGGATCGTTTGGCATGGTTGCTGCTCACGAACTGACTGTGGGTCCCTTCATGTACTCTTTTCGCACAGTAACTCACCAACGAGCAGCATGCCTTCGACTCCGCTGGTCGACTTTACAATCAAGAAGGGAAACTGGAAGAATGGTGGACTCGTGAGACAAGCGATGCCTATCAAATCCGTCAAGACTGCATTGTCGAACAGTATTCTGGTATGTATTGTTGATCTTATCTTCGTGCCTCGACCTTCCTGACGTAATTCAGCATACACCGTGGACAATGGTAAAGGCGGTGTCATACATGTCAACGTGAGTCCCGACCCTTCACAAATGTCTGAATGCTACACGGTCGGATTTGATAGGGAAATCTGTAAGTTAACTGTTCAGAGGCGTCTCGGGAGTGCTGACTTTGGCTATGCAGCACATCTGGGGAAAACATTGGCGATACCGGCCTCATTCAGGCATACCGTGCATGGAAAGGCCAATACGAAGACTCGTATGACGCAGGGCACGAATACATGCTCCCCGGATTAGACTATACAAGGTAAGCCATTATCCCATGTCTTCTAACATGCCGCATGTTAATCAGATGCAGGGAACAATTGTTTTTCATTTCCTTTGCACGCACGTGGGCCATGAACAATCGACCAGCGGACGCCGTGAGTATACCCAGTGCTTCCGAATGCATGATCACTCAGTCGACCCGCCGTCAGGTGCAACGGGTTAGGACAGATCCTCACTCGCCGAATCGTTACCGCACGGACGGTACGGTTTCTAACATCCCTGAATTTGCTGAAGCATTTAAATGTTCGAAATGGGCCAAGGTTAGAAATTCATCCGTTTCTGAGCCTTACTTGTTAACCTTCCAAGCAGTTGAACCCTCCGCCGGAAAAGAGATGCATTTTCTGGTCTTAAACGCGTTACGGTATAGTCTATATAGTGCTCAGAACTTTTACTCTTCATATGCATATGTACCCATTCCATCGTCGTTCGGTCTGCGTTCTCTATAAGCCACGCAATCGAAACAACAGTGATGCATAGACTTAAAGCACACCCTTTGTGCTCGGTATCTCGCTTCCACCTGTCTGTTCGATGGCTTCTTTAATTGCTAGCGCTAATGCTTTGAATGCAGACTCCGACCTAGCGAGGCTGCTATGGGAAGTTCTATAAGTTGTAAGTGGGGACATACCTATGATGATCGTTATCTCCTCGGAGGACATCAACGTGAAGAGTCACGCCGGCTGCCATTGCAAAGGAATGGAAGATGTGAGGGATCATCTCTGTTGAGAGGTCTCCGATCTTCTCGCGTTTCAGTCCAAGCTCAGTGATACAATACGGACGAGAGCAAATGTCGATCACTGCCCGGGAAAGTGCCTACGATAAACGGTATTCAGACACAAGAGAACACACAGCCAGAGAGGGATGCTATACTTCGTCGAGGGGCGCGAAACCTGTACCGTATCGCCTAATACCCTTGATTTCTCCGAGAGCTTGTTTAAATGCTGTACCTAACGCGATCGCACTATCCTGTGCATCGATCCTAGGACCTTCGTGTCTCGGTGAAGAAGGGATACTCATCTGCAGTATGGTGGTCATCAATCCAAAGATCGCCTTGGCACTTCATGATTACCGACATTCCACTATGCTTTGCTAGTGCATGATACATCTGGAGAAACCAATCAGTTTGTCCGAACACAGGAATAATGAGGAATTACTACATGGTCTAAAAAGCCGATGCCGGTTGAGATATCAATGTTCTGCGCCTGGCCCGAACCAGGGGTGCAGTCAAGATTGACAACTACTTCGATCTGCGTTTCTTTTGTTTTTCTGGAAATCGTAGCTGTCCTTGCTGTCATATTGGAGGAATTGAACGTAAGCTGATCTAGTTAGCAGCAGGCTGGCCGAACTCCAGCTGATGTAAGGCCTTTGTCACAGTAGTCAAAGGCCTGCCTCACTTACAACGTCCAAGTCAGGACCTGAGTCAAGTCGTCCTTCCGACACTCATATGTCGCTATGCCGGGGATCGACCTTGTCACCTATCAGTACTTCACTGCGTCTTCGCTTCCTCAATGCCAACGTCCAACAAGGCTTTTGTGGTCGGAGACAGTTTTTGAATTTTGCTCGCATATTTAAACCCGCAGCGCCTGGGCGCACCACACTTGGCCAGGATGACCCATTCCATTTATTCTCCGAATCACCGTTTCCTGCCGTCAAGGCTCGTGGAGACGCCGTTCGTTCTCTCGCTCCATGCCCGGTCTGTTCATCCACTGGAACGAAACCGCTACGGGTCAAGTTCGAGTGTCCTGACTGCGGCTGGCCGACTCATTGTAGCGAAGAACATTGGGAGTTAGACGAGGAACACGCAAAATTCTGTCCACGTCTGCGGGAGGTCAACGAGGATGAACACGACCTTCGAAGTGGACGGGAAATGCACGAGTTTGAGCTACCAGGTGTGTATGGTGTACAATTGTCGGGCATGGAAATCTCATATTTCCACAACGAAGGACCTCAAGCGTACGAGGAAGCCATCTCGTTTGCAAATTGGGATTTGTTTTGGTACACGCGCGGGTTTTCCTCAATGGACACCGAACGGTCGAGAAGGCATGCGAGCAAGTTGCTCACCTATCCGCTCACTATTGGGTCTGTTCTCCATCAGAATAGCGGATTGACCCTGAACAATCACCGCGTCACACCTGAAGGTAGCCGATCTTTGGCGGGTAAGTCGGTTCAAAGTCGATCAGGAATAACTTGAATTGTCAAATTCCTGCCAGCGCTACGCATGACGCTGCATGTTGCACCCGGTGCTCCTGATACTGAAGAAGCCGGTGTTGCCAAGCCCCAAATCAGGATATTTATTCTGGGTGCACGTGCGGAATCTTCACTTCCCCCTCACGTCTGGGAACAACTATGCATGCTGTTCCCATCGTGTCATTTTCATTTGTATTTCATCGGGCCACAGGTATCTCTCCCGAAACTACGCGACGACCGGGGATCTCAAGAGCGTGCGTCTACTCAATCTCCCAAGGGAGATTCAGCTGCGGCAAAGGCCGCCTCTGAGCAAGAGAAGCCACCGTTGTATGTCCCAAATGTCTACGAACCCTCCACTCCAAAGCCAATTGCTCGTTTGAAACGCACCCGTTCATCGCTCAAACTTTATGGGGTCCCATCGTACACTGTCCCTTACTCTCCACAACTCACGATTACCGGCATGCAGGCGAATTACATGGAAGTCCACGCGCAGTTCAAGGATACCTTTGATCCATATACGGATATTTTTTTCCTGTTCTCTCCAGGGTTTGGTTTCCCGTCGCCATCATCGTGCTCAGAGCGCGATGGGGGACGTTGCTTACAAATAGCCTCTCCTACTGAATGGGGCCCGGTCATCCCAGCACTCCTTGCCACCAGATGTGCGACGTTTGTCACAGGCTTCTCACCGGCGGACATTGAGAGGGACATCCGGTCCTTTGATGAAGTCCCTGATGTTGCTGATGAATTAGAATGGGTTGTTACCCCTGGTGAAAACCCATTTAGAAGTGAGAAGTGGGAGGTTGCCGATTTTGATCCACGAGTCATAGTGAAGACCAACTGGGGTTTATGGGGCATGAGAGGGAAAGGCAAAGAAGTGCAAGTAGATTATTATAGGCAAAAATTATAACACTATTTGCTTGTTTCTGCACTCAAAGTTATTAGACCTTTTGCCAGTAGGCTGTTGTCCAATGGTTTGTTTGAGCAAGTCACTAATTTTACCACAGTAACTACTGTTGTTTGTGCCAACATTGAGGATGATCACCCCAGCCTCCAGAAAGTGTTGTTTTAATGTTGGTGCAAACAGTGGTGTCAGGGCAATTCCCAGCACTTAATGAAGGTGTCTCTGTAGCATAAAGACAATTCACTCATAGTCCTCGAAAAAAATCAGAGACAATCTTGACATCTGGTTCATTAACATAGTGTTACAGACACTACATTTCTCAATTACCTTTTACTCTTTCCATTTCCAAATCATCTGTGCTAGATCCTCTAGCTAACCCGGACACTACCATTGACAATGCTAATTGCATTAGCATTCCTTATCTTATCTTATCAAGTCTGCCACATGGCACTTTGGTTTCTCAAACTCCTACAACTCTTCACATTGTCACATTCAATGCTATGCACTCCAGACTTACACATGTCATGCATCCTGGTTGCCTCATGCCCCTCATCCACCTCATATGCATAGCCTCTCTTATCCTCCAGTTATATCATGTTTCGTCATGAAGAACTCTGATTCATTATGACTCATGATGACTAGTATTGCTTCACCTCATGTTTACTGCATGTTTCTTATCTCTGACTCATTCTGACTATTAGCCAATAGGATAGGAGGCACAGCTTGGTCTGTGTGCATATTCCCATAGTATAAATAGCCGATCTAGTAGTGTCTATTCTCTAGTCTAGTTCTCTTTGATGTTTTCCATTCCCTATTGACATCAATAGACTCCCTTGGAAGGTTTTCTAACCTTTGCTTGCTTCTCACATCTAGTGCTTTCCTACTACAATTAAAGCCCCTATGCAAGTATAGACAGGTTTGGTTGTTTCAAATAGTTGAAGGAACCCATAAAACAAGGTGTTGTTGTGTTGTATTACTGTTCTAAAAAACAGTGGTGCAAACAGTGGTGGATGACTGTATGTTAGCACACCAGATTAGATTTCTTGACAGGAGGGGTTGGAGCCACAGCTTAGCTTGGCTTGGCTGAGCTCAGCTATTATCAGCTTGTGTGGGTGCTTGGTTATGTATTGTCTTGGCTATGCACTATACCTGGCTTGGCCTGGCACAGTTAGTCAATATTAGTGTTTTCCCAGCCCAGCTTGGCCTGAAAGCCAGGGCTTAGGCCCAGCCTATAAGGGCTCAGGTTCAATGAAATCATGGGCCAGGCCCCAAGTGCTGAGAAGCCCTGTAAGGGGGCCTGGCCTGCATCAGCAAATCATGACTTTGTTGTGCAGTGCTGTGTTGCCCTGCATAGCAAGTTACACTCCATATAGTGCTACAAAAAGGTCCCCCCTTGTGCAGCTCTGGCACAGAGGATACAGTACTATACAAATTTAAATATTCTGTGTGACACTGTGCAGATGAAGCCAGTCTGTATGTGATTGTGATGCTGCCCTTATGTAATACCATGATACTTGTACACTTGCACATGTGTAAGCGCTATGTGTCTCATACAAGCTGCACTCTCTACTAACCCTGCCACCTCTGCAACAGACCATGAAAACTGTGTAGATTACTATCAAGTACATACTACATCACTATTACTAGTACTTGTCATCATCCATACCACTGTCAACCTCATCAATCCCCTGCCAATGATCATCACAAGAACCTTCGATATTGGTATACTCATCATCACCAAGATGATTGTCACTGAAGTGGCTACCACCATCATAATGCTCACTATCAGTATGTCCAGCATTCAAATTCTGCTTATGTTTATCATTGTCCCAGCTAGCAGGTCCAAAGCACTCATGTTTGCCACCATTCAGGTCAATGGGTGCTCTGAAATCATTATCACCTGGCTGCTTGTTAGGAGCAGCCTCAGGCTCTGAATTGGATATGTTTATTCTGAACTTGTTACCAGCATTGTCGCTATCATCACCAACACCTTTGGAGAAACCATCCCTATTCATTTCATTAGCGACAACTCAGAATACTTATGATTTTTGTACATTCCCTTAGTGGCCCATTGAGTTAGCATCATCTCAAAACAGTAACCTTTCAAACAGTGGGTCACGAGTTTGTCCATACTATGCAAGAACTTCTTGTATGCCTCTTCCAGCTCTTTGGTGCTGAGGCTTGGATTGATGTCTTTGCTGTGCTTCTTATAGAGTGTTAACATGAAATGGACCTACAACACCATAGTATGTAACAGTGGAAAGTGGCGAAGACAACAAACCATTGCAGCCTCCACCAGCACAAGGGCTTTCTTGGGGATGGAGCATTGAAATGTTCGAAGAGATTTGCTTGTGTTTGAGTAATACATATACATAGAGACACCTGTTTAAGTACTGGGTGACTGAACAGTAACCTCTTTTCCTGCAGACACTGGATGATCAATCAAATATTGGACACAGTAAGTCACTCACTTGTTTCATCAGCAAATCCCTTAGTTACTGGGTAGTACTGTGCATTATGTTACAGTCTGTTACAGTTGTCACAGCATGACAGATAGGTCCCCCCCTGTACAGCTATGGCATAGCACTGTGCCATACTCGAATGACTGTACATTTATCCTTATATAGACATATCTTTACACAATCTCATTAGTTGGTTCCTAGACAACGCTACCCAGTGCTCGGCAATAAATAGGCCTG
Organism: Boletus reticulatus; assembly: GCA_038093535.1. Lineage (NCBI taxonomy): Eukaryota > Fungi > Basidiomycota > Agaricomycetes > Boletales > Boletaceae > Boletus > Boletus reticulatus. Next base: position 208,818 of record JBBPSJ010000012.1, read on the forward strand.
TACAAGTCTGTACAGCAAGTCTTATTTTAAAAGCCCTGTCCACATGATTGCATGCATTGAGGAGTTGTACAGTAGTATGACAGTGACAGAATGCAACAAAACAACAGGACAACAAACCAACCGAACGCAACACAACAACAGGACACAGAACTACAGGACACCACAGCACGACCAAATTCTGGATAGAAAAACCTGTATTGCATGCACAGTACTACTGTACCTATGACAGTGACAGAACGCAATATGACGACAGGACACCACAGAACAACAGGACTGCAGAACAACAGGACACCACACAGCACGACAGGACACCGCAGAATGACAGGACACCACACAGAACGACAGGACACCACATAGCATGACAGGACACCACGGAACGACAGAACGACAAACCAGACAAAACACGACAGGGAGACAGAACATAGCAGAATAGGCCACTACGACCAGGAGACGGAGAGTTGCATGAGATGCCATCTAATCAATCTAAAATGATGGCGAATTCCTTGTGAGAACTTAAAGCAGCCTTGGGTTTCTTGGCATAACCGATCCTTGTATTTTGTGAGGTTATTGTCTGGCAATGCGATCGAGAAAAAGAACCTACATTCCTGCTTTTGCCCACTTGGTGAGCATCACATCCAATTTTGCTCCATGATACTCGTTGTTCAAAACCATTTCCATCTGTATGACCAGTTCTTCATAAGCAGCCTGAATATCCTGAGAATTGAGCTTGACCGTCTTCTTGTCAACAGATCTGTACGTTCTGAACAGGCAAAGCAATGCATGAACCTGGAAAAAAGTATGTGAGGACAGTCTTGATGAGTGAGAAGGGGCTTACAGTTGCGGCGACGAGCAACGTTGCCCTGTAAGGGACAGCCTCCTGGAACTCAGGGAACTGGCAGAGACTTTTTGATGAACTGTTGTAGAAGAAGTCAATGACCGTCTCCTTGAGGACTCGATGGCCAAAGTTATTGGTTCTGCCCTGCATTTCGCGTCAGAGTATGGCTATTTCTACACATAATTGACATACCTGCGCATCAGGTGCTCCACGCAGGTATGAGGAGGTTGAGAGGAGATCATCGGCCTTATTCTTAACCACCTTCTTAATATCACTATGGAACATCTGTGTATCATTGAAAATCTACAATTACAGTATAGTCAGCCTTTGTCATGCATCCGATGTGGGGTGACTGCTGGCACTCACCAGCCTGCACATGTCAGGCATGTAGTGTGGAAAAATACCTGTATCATGTTAATCAAACGTCGCAAAGACAGACAAGAGACGTACCTCTGTCTACTTGCCACTGGTTCTCCTCAAAATAAGCAATCGCCTCGTGAAGGACCTCCTTGCATTCACCGTCAATGGCTGTCTCAAGCTTCGGAAATGCATCATCAACGGCGACCTGGAGTCGCATGTGAGCCTTTGCAAGATTAAGGAGTTTGCACCATGATTGAGGGTAGAATGAAATGTTAGTAGTCTTAGAGGGAACGGAGCCTTTCAGGTTCTTGGAATATCTGCCACCCTTTTTCTTGGCGCCGTCAACAATCCCTTCCTCCTTGTCCTGCTCTTCCTGCTCTCCCTCGCCTCGCTCTTCATTACGGTGGTCTACGTCCACTTCTTCATCACCACCCTCCACCTGCATGTCCTCGTTGACATCCATTGCATCTGTCTGGCGTCTTCTCTTCAATGACTGATGGTCTTCCTGGTTGTGGACACTCTCAAGATACTCCGGGGAAGGGGAGCGACGACGACGATTCGTTGCGTAATGATGTTTGAGGAGATCATATGCAACTCCAGCCTGTAGTGAAAGCACTAACATTACCAAAGAAGAGAAAGAAAGAAAAAAACTCACCCTTTCATCCCCCGGACGATGGGAAAGTTCTTTGGTTTGAACCATGGAAGTTCCTGAGGGAGTGTGAGAGACCGGAGGCTTCGGGGGAATGCGTGGGCATGGACGGTCTTTGGAGGCTTGAGATGGCGCACGAGCAACAGCGGGAGCAGGAGCAGGTTGGTAGTTGGAGGCTTGAGATGGCGCATGAGCAATGGTGGGAGCAGGTTGGTGGTTGGCCAAAGTAGTCGCTTGTTTCTGGGCATCATGCTTAGACAAGGACATCGCCTGCTTCTGAGAGGGGAGGTGGACAGACGGCTGTTGAGCAGTAGATGACAAGGGACGAACCCGAGTGCCGGATGACAGCGATCGATTCTGAACGCCAGATGATTCAGCAAGAGGCACCTTCTCCTGGACATTTGAAGTTTTAGGGTGGGCAGGAGAGTGCTGCGAGGCGTTGTTAATGTCCTCATGCTCATTCAGAATCATATTATCTGATGAATGATCCTCTGTTAGTACATCCCTCCTCGAGTAACAACAATGACATCATACCCATTTGATCACCACCATCGTAATCTTCATAAAGACCACGGTTACTGTCATCATCATAGAGTGGACCATGACCTTCATTACGGTCATCATCTGCTTCGAGTTGGGAGGGAATAATCACCTTGGTGGCATGACGGTGACAGTGAAATTCTTCCTCCAGGTCTGAGTCGGATTTGCTGGATTGCGACTCTTTGTTTCAGTCCAGCGAGTCACGAGATGGGGATCCATCCTCTGTCGAACGGGGTGACAACAAAGGACTACTGACAGCCTGTGCAGAGTTTCTGTGGGCTGGGATACCACTACTGGCTTGGCCTGAGTTGTGGTTGTGCTGTGGCCCCGGTGGTGCATGTTGATTTACACAGGAGACTGGGACTGAGGCAACTCTTTCCCTGCCTGGTGTAACACACAGCGTAGTGTTGACATAGCGTGCTGCGATACAGGGCGAAGAATGTGCGAGGAATAGATGAGGAGTTCAACTCAAGGACTGTGCTGAGCTTCGAGACGATGTGAAGCCTAAGCAGGTCTCTTCTATCCACAGGTACCTGAGAGGCTCTCTGGGACTTGAAGGTGGTGGACTAAAAACAACACTGATATTGCATAGAACTAGCTGGGGAATTACAGGAGGGAAACGACAAGTATTTATACAGTAGGCCCCTAATCTAGATGAAGGATATAAGTGGATGCGCAGCATCCGCAGTCTAAAGGCTATGTGTGTGCAGTAAGGCGCAGTCACAGGGCGATGAGTGCACAGCACGAATCAATGAAATAAAAAGAGGCTATGCCACAGCCATGAAGTCTGAATAAGAGGCTGTGGCGGAGACGGAACAGAAGTCTATATAGGGTATGGGCAGGGCGCTGTGTGAGACGGAAAGAGAGAATGATCGAGAGATGTATCTGGTAGTACAGTGGCTCAAAAAACTGTCCCAATGTTTGCATGTTTTTCACTAAAGTCAATAGCCCCCGATACCCCCTAACCCCTATCTAACATATGAGAGTATGAAATAATGTACTTACTCTTGGCTTTCTATTGGCCCAAGGATCAAGGGATTTGAATAAGATTTGATGAAATGGCATCCATTTCAAAATGACAACTCATTGGGACAGTTTTTTGACTTTACATTCTTATTACATATATTAGACCCTGGAATGCTGTAAGATGGTGACATACCTTATGTAATGACTATATTATGTCACTATTATGTAATTAATTACTCTACAGCATAGATAAACCCTGTCATCACAGATGAATTCCCTCATTCCCACCATGAAACATCTCTCTGCTCCTAAAAGAGACAACATCATCTTTTGATTTTTTCTGCAGGAGAATTGCATCTCAAACTGACATACCGAAGTCTACTGTGGCCAGGGCCCTTTGGGAAATCCAACTAGAGAGGGAAAACCATCATGGTGGCTGTCTTTTCAAACTCTCTTCTACCAATAAATGTGCTATTGTCTAGCAAATCCTTACTGGGAAGGCCAGCAATGCTGTCTATGCCACTCATTTCATTGATACCATTATCAGCACTCCTATATGCCCATAGACAGTGAGAAATACCCTCAAGGAGGCCTCTCTAAAGGCTGTGGTAAAGCAAAAAAGTCTCTTCTCTCTACTAGTCACAGAAAGAGGAGGTTTCTCTTTGCTTTCAAGTACCAGCATTGGACTGTGGAGGACTGGAATAGGGTAATTTTGTCAGATGAGACCAAAATCAATAGAATTGGGCCTGATGGGCAGAAATATGTATGGAAAAAGAAAGGAGAGGGGCTCACTTTCAAGCAGGTCAAAGATACAGTCAGGTTTGGAGGAGGATCACTCATGGTATGGGGCTGTATTGGGTGGAATGGTGTGGGGGTTTTGAGTCAGGTTGAGGGGAGGATGGATGCTGAACAGTATGTGGCCATTTTGGAGGGAGGGTTGCTCCAAAGCATGGAGGAATCTGGAATTTCTGCAGATGAAGTCATTTCCTAGCAGAATAATGATCTCAAACATATCTCCAGAAGAGCCAAGATTTGGTTCAAGGAGCAAGATATCAAGCTTTTGGATGGGCCTGCTCAGTCTCCAGACCTCAACTCCATTGAACACACTTGTGGTCATCTCAAAAAATGTCTTTCTGGTTATGAAAGGACTCCTATAGGGGTTCATCAGTTATGGGATAGGTTGGTGGTAGAGTGGGGGAAGATTTCTGAGGATGATTGTCAGAAATGGATAGAAAGCATGCCTAGAAGGATTCAAGCAGTTATTAAGGCCAAGGGAGGTCATACCAAGTACTAAATACCCTATCTTGTACAAAGTCAAAAAACTGTCCCAATGAGTTGTCATTTTGAAATGGGTGCCATTTCATCAAATCTTATTCAAATCCCTTGATCCCTGAGCCAATAGAAAGCCAAGAGTAAGTACATTATTTCATACTCTCATATGTTAGATAGGGGTTAGGGGGTATCGGGGGTTATTGACTTTAGTGAAAAACATGCAAACATTGGGACAGTTTTTTGAGCCACTGTACATGTGGAGGACGACTCCACTATGAATACAGCCGCATACGGCGAAAGAATGAGTCTGAGGACAAGTGAACGAACAAATGGAAAGGAAAAGTGGTACCCCCTTCATAGACTGTAACACCCGGACGCTTAATCTTAGCCATCGTCTTATCCTTGGAAGTAGTTTGACGACGTTGAAAGACATTCAGGGCTTCAGAACCGACAAAGGCAGGCAGAAGTGGAGCTTTGAGGTTGAAGCCAAATTGGCTGCCTTCCTCCGACACTACAACAGTGTGAGCCGGTTCTACCACCGCATTGCTTGTACCATTGGCAGGATCCAGGGTGGGAGATGACGTCTGGTAGATAGCATGAAGGTTAGACCATAATTGTACATTAAATGAAGTGATGACTCACCTTCGAAAATGCTCTTGCCGGTGTCTTAGACGCCTTCTTCCTCCTCGGGCGACGTGGAGTTGGAGCCATCACATTGATTGGCTCATCATCAGGAATGGTGAAGCGTGCCTTTGGGAGGGGAGTTGCTTCAAGAGATTGCCCAATCATCTCCAGCTGCTTCAGATGACTGCCGGTGCCAGCATTCGTTTGCTTAGAACATCTCCTCGAAGGCCCATCTAGGGGAATAGCACCAATGGTCCGATCATTGTCCTGCATGGCTGCTGGTTCTGTCGAAAAGAACTGGTCGGACATTTCAGGAATGACGGGGAGAGCTTGAGGATTTCGAGAGGAGCGAGAAGAGCCATCTTTGGCTTTCGTCTGAGCTGTTGGACATTGCTTCCAAGTTGGTGGCATTGAGAGAGCGCTGACTTAGGAAGCAAGGCTCGACCTGGATGAGCACCGGTCATTGTTTTCCTTTAAATTCTCATGAACACGTGGGGAGCTATTTGGGGTTATCTGCACGCTTACAGTGGGATGCTGGTCAATGTGTCAAAGTTGGGCATGGTGTAGTAGCGATGAGGCGTGGTTGTGGTTGAACGTTGTTGGTATACTGTTCTTTGTAATTACAAAGTCACATGATATCAGTGTAACGTACAGGAAGGAGGTTAGTCGTGACCTCTGTTCGTATGTTCTGTCCGTCCAAGTCCCCGATTGCCAACAGGGAACTCGGTCAATACATTGCACTGCGTAAAGCGGTTGGCGAGGACGTATGTACATGGCAAACTAGATGTTACTAATGTTAGATTAGGTAATAAACTTGTGTTGGGTTGGGCTGGGATACAATTGTGATGTGTTGGTAAATGAAAAAGTCTCATCAGGAATTGAGGCTGTTTGATGTTGACATTTTTGAAGCAAGTATGACGAAGCATGCAGAAAGAATACTAGTCAAAAACGAAAAGGATGAAAAAATAGAAAGCTCACCGAATAGCAAGACAACGACGGTATAATGAAGTTCTAGAACAAAGGCGATAGATCTATAGCACTGTCATTAGCTGATCGTGCACAAGCAGACAATGTACAACATAATCCAGCTTAGGTCCATTCATCGGCACATGCTGTCTGTGTACTCAATCTATGGGTTGCTGTCTGCCAAACAGCTACGGAAAACGGTAGTATGACACTTTGTACATCAGCAACTCTCTCATTGTTGACAAAGCTTGAGCGTTGATGTAGTACTCCCCCTTGTTGAAGTAGTTGGGCCCCTGAATTTCCTCTGGCCATACACCCTGTGCGATGCGAACCATCCAAAGGAACTTGTTCAGATCGTCCCCAGAGTAACCGATGAGACCACCGAAGATAATGAGTGTCGTGTTTGCAGAGGATGGGATAAGCTACTTCCTCGGGGGAAGACATGGCTTTGCCGACAGTTGCAATATGAACTAAAAACAACCTCAGGTAAATGGTCTGGAAGGCGACTACTCGAACTTACTGTTGTTCCAAGTATTGTTGTCGAGCAATGTAGGGCGATCTACCATACCAGCAATTTGGTATCCGTAATCCCACCAACTCATCACCACTGCATCCTCAGCCATGTTCTGCCTCAGCCAGTAGTATGCTTCCCTGAAATCGTCGATAATATGTTGGCCTCTGTCTTACTTTGCAAAGCCAGAATGACAGAGGGAGATGAATAGGCATTCGAAGTCACCCTACAGTGCACGATGAAGAATAGCAACATTTCAATTGTGTTGACAAGGACAGCAAAGCGGGTGTCGAGGCCAAATATACCCTTGGAGTTGGGCTTGCCAGACCCATGAACAACGGCAGCGGCAGAGGAAGTGACTTCAGCGACAAGCTCGCCAAGGGCACCTCCAGGAACCATAGGTGGTTCCTTTTCATTATTCTTCCTTGCCTTTTTTGGATTGACAGTCGTAGAGGAGGGAGTGGGAGATGCGCTGTGTGATGCACCATTAGAACCATTCATGCTAGTCGCCTGCATTGAAGGTTCATCTGGTTCTGTGATGTCAGGCTTGCTAGCGTCAAGGTATACGTCAAGAAGGGACGATAACGTGATTGTGGCGGTCACACAGACCACAGGGGTAAGGGCTAACATAAGAGGGACCATGACACCAGCAAAGTAACTGGCCATCACAGCATAGATGATCATGGATATGTGCTCATCACGGAGCAAACGGAAGCAAAGCACGACACCAGCCGGAAATAGGAAGATGAGGAGATGGAGATCCATAAAGAATGAGGGCCATGCTGTAGGCTGATGTTCAGACACTGAGGCGATGATGGGAATGTATCTGGGAGGTTTTGGATGTGAGATGGATAAACTGCGCAATTACGGGGTGATGCGCGAACTTCTTGGCATAACCAGTGTCCCATAATGAATAGAAATGCCCAGTCCAGGGTGCAATCCAGCCCTTGTACGTGAGATGTGAGAACGAACAAGCTGCGCAAAAGCAACGATTTGCAAAAGACCAAATACGTCTGGGGTGGATAGTAAACCAAGGGCAACGAGTAAATGAAACATGGAAGGTTACCCAAAGCAGCCATATGTTCACTTGTGCGGACAGCTGGAAGCCAACAAACGGAAACTTGCATACTTGTGAGTGTACCGATAGAGTACCAAGTGGAGTATGCAACGTACAGGTGACTGGAATATCGACCCATGAGAAGGAGGACAAGTGCGTGTAAAGGGATCGTGTTAGTGATGAACACATAACCGCCTGTGAAATATCATGGATCAAATTTGCAAGCTGGGAGTATCAGAAGAATGGACATGAACCCCATGCAGCAACCGAGTAAAAGTAAAAGACGGCGGCAACAGCGCTGAAAAATGCACTACTCTGCTTGAGCGCCTTGATCCAGGTGAAAAAGGTGAACATTAGGAGAAAAATGGCGATGACTTCATTGTCATACGATCCAGCGATGGAACAGGATATGTAACCGGGAATGATGCCAACGAAAGCTGCAGCCAATAAACCAGCACTGTCATCCTTCATTTCTCTTGTGAACCTGGGTATGGCTGTTAGCGATGCAGTAGAAAGATAAACAGAACGCATACATGTAAGTAGCCCATGCAGTAAGAGCACTGAAACCTGGAGCTAAAAGGACACAAACATTATGAATGTCGACAGGAAGATTCACGGCATGGAGAATGTTGTATATGACACCACTTGTGGCCATGAGACTGGGGTAGATAGTACCACCGACGACATGACTGAGGGGGTACCATGCTGTTGGATCGAACCAGTTCCAAAATGCCTGCGGAAGTAAATGAGTGCCCTTGCCTGATGGGCGATGAGAGGACCTACATGAAAGCCCTTTGAAGCAAGCACTCTAGTTGTGTGGCTGAAACATGTTAGAATTGAGTCGATAGGTTTAAGCGCACTAGTTGAAACATGGGTCGCTGGAAGCAACAAAGCAACATGAGGGATAGACAAATCCAACCAAGGGAGTACATACAATTCGTGGATGATACTCTTGAAATTCACGATGGCAAAGAGACAGAAAGTGATTGCAGCGCCTGATATGAGACCGAGCGCTATGATATGGAGAAGAGAGGCAGTATTTGATACGACTGCTTAGGAGAGATTCTCGGGGAGTGGGTAGACAGCTGGCATGGCCGTTGCGTGAACAAGAAAAGAACTAGGACAAAGTAGAGGGACTCAAGTCTGGGTTCGATCATAGGCAGAGGACAATGGGGCAGGGCAAGAGACAAGTGTGCAGGTGGCCGATGTATTTTGTGCAGATGAACTTGAAAGGGGAGAGCTGACTCAGAGGAAAGATGTCGGGCACAGGGACGCACAACGTGAAAGGCACCATAGGGATGGATACAGTACTAAATGCCAACATCTGAGCGAGCGACTTGGATGCCGGATGTAGGGGTCACTTGAGGTTTGGCAATAACAAGAACATTGTTGAAAGATTGCAAGGGAGAAAATTGGAACTATACCATAATCAAATTGATCTCGGTGAAGGCGGGGCGCCAAGATGTGAAGCCAGCCAAACGAGTCACATGCTGTGACTCTGATTCGGATTACAAGGCAAGAGTGTGGAATTAATCTACATGTGGGTACTAATCATGCTAATGGTAGAGGTTGCAAGAAGCCTATCAGCAGCTGGTGACAGCGTAGAAAAAGTCTTTATCGAAGTACTTGTTCAGGAGAAATGACTGTGAAACATGAATGGAATTAGTCGAGCTAAGCTGCTCATCCACCTTCCGACCAAAGCGCGGAACAATATGCGCATACGACCAAATCTGATCTAAAGGGAAGACTTCACCAAGCAAAGAATGAGAAGCATGGGCAGCCCTTTTGAGTACGTGCAAACCTGTGGTATGCTCAACTGAACCGTTTCTTTGGGGAACGATGTCAAAGCGCTGAGCATACATCAAAAAACGTTCAAAGAGTGGATGGCTACCATCAAATCCTCTCGGTTTGGCAGGACACATTATAAGACGGACATTGATGACGACATGACCTGCCAGTATGAACCTAGGTGTTAGGTAGGATGAGTAGAAAGCTACATACCCTGCAATCCACTGGATGGCCATTGCAACTGGTCGTCGATGTTCATGATTGCTGCATCATACTGCCCATATTTGAGTGTGTGATCTGGGGGGTGGGCATGGACAATGAAAGTAGAGGTGATGGTGGATGGGTCGTAGTAAGCTTTCTGTTGAAGAGGGACCTTGTACCACACATGGAGAGCTTTGAATGGAAGATAGGCATCTGGTGGAGATGTTCTCTGACCACCGAAGGTGCGCAAGCTGTCCGGATGGTTTTTCTTGTGGTGGAGGTAGTCAGCCAATGCCCCATGAATGTCAGCTAAGTCGAAGATTTCAGCGACATCGTCAACGGCAAGCTTCCTATGCAATGCTTCATAATTGAGATGGACAGCTGTGGATCTGGCCATGAAGGTACGGAGTGGAGTAGGGATGGAGTTGGGAGGAGAGGAAGAAAGTTGAGTAGCGACAGCGAAAAAGTCGGTGGTGTGGTGTGTTGGGGACCACAAATCCTCCAGTACAGCCCAAGTAGTTTCTCCGTCGTTTTCCTGGTTGTCCTCCAAATCTGCATTGTCATCATCGTCCTGTCCCTGCATCATCAATCAGACTGACTGAGTGGAGGGCCAATGCAGTGTCAAAGAGTCGACACTTCTCATAGTGATCAAGACATCGGCAGATCTGAGCATCATAGTTGTGATGATTGGTGGTTGAGGCAGGGTCCTTGACAACTTCGATATGGGCGTGCTCTGTTGTGTCCGCTGACCACCGTAACAAAGAGCCGACATGTTCAATACTAGGAACAACACTTTGCATCAGTTCGATCTTGGGGATGTGCCAATGTTTGAGAATAGCCTTTGTCTTGGCACCACGGTGAAAGCCATTATCAATGATGGCATCTTTATGGCTGTGAAACTCTTGCAACACGGCTTTGATCTTGTCACGGGTAATGGTGGTAATGGTGGTGGCCTGAGAGAGGTATCGAAATTCCATGAGGGAGCAAACTGCGATGGTGACGTCAGCATCTGTTGCACCAGCAATGACGACAACAATGTATCGTTGAATTTCCCTTTGGGCCCTTCCACCAACTTGCTTCAGTTTCGTGATGCTGCCAGAAAAGTGCCGCAGACCAGTGATAGGGGGGATGATGGAAAACCAAAAGTCCAGCTCAGCAGCACCAAGGGCTTCTGTGCACCAGTGAACATCATGGTCCCAGAATTCATGATGCCATTCATGTAGGCTCTCAGGGGTGAGGAACCTGGAAGGTTGAGCAAACGGCCAGTCCCACCAAAAGGGGTGTGATACTCCGTTGAGTTGAAATGGCTCGCATGCAGCAAAATATGCGTCGATGTCAGCAGGGTCGCATTCAATGGACGCTAACTGGTCAAGCGTGATGTCAGCGGTACAAGATGGGTGACAGTTAGGATCGCTGAAGTCCTTATACATGGCGGTTGTCACAGGGGAGGTGTTGTTACACACACACGCCAGCATGCATGCCTCTGGCATATCGACGATGTATGACACCAAGGGTGTGAAACAGTATCGTACATTTCCAGCAGGATCTGACATCATTCGACCAATATGTGCCGCTTGTTTTAGAGGTTCGAGGTCGAGGTCAAGGCACTGGTGGAAAAGGCGAGCTTCGAGGACACTGCAAATTCTGGGTATGGGATGTGTGAACTGTGGGATTGGCATCAAGGCAAGGAGGAGGAAGGCATGCGATGATCCCTTGTTCCTCACATCCATTTTGATGTTTGCAAGGCTGATTAATAGGGGATGTCCAACCCTACCGCCGCACATATTTGTGATATTTGTTTTGTCGGATGAAAGGATGATGCCGCAAACCGTTGCACCAGCAGGTATCCTTGTCTGTACACATTCGTGAATTGATAATCGTGAAGGTAAAAGTGTCTCACTTGCATGTCCCAGGCACCATCACTACTCATCCACTCCATGAAGGCCCTCATGAGGTGAACAAACAGAAGGGAGAAAAATCCATCTTGTCTGCAAAAAAAGGATGATTGAAAAGTGATTTGACGCATTCGAGAGCGTCACGGAAATAAAGGTGAATGGGCTTCTTTGTTTGGTGCATGGTGGGGACGATCTGGAAGCTCCATTGTGGAGCTGATGGTAGGAGTTCTGCCCATTAATGCAGTTCCTTAGCTGTTCGAAAGGAAAGTGACATCTTCTTTGCCTGAGTGAACGCTCAGTTATGAGTTTAAACAAGTATCCCATACCATAACTTACAGCTCGCAACGAAAGGAACTCATCGATGTGTTTTATGCTAAGCCGCGATGTTATCAAGTAATTTGCCATCTTCCACTCGTCAAGATCGGTGAAGGGATAGTAAAGATTGAGTTTCCGGTAGATAGAGTACGGATCTGCTTCGAACCGAGATAGCATTGTTTCTCCCTCCTCACAAACCACAGAGGCACCAGGGAACATGTCAAAAACGCTGCTATGAAAGCCCACTGCTGCTAGAGTGGAAGTGCGCCTATCTTCTTCCAGGACATGATGAAAATCATTGTTCCAACCAGGATTGGGGCCAAAATTGGGCTGGAAGTCAGAAGACGGGGACGTAGTGCCGCTTCCACTAGCCACATCATGATTCAAGTGGACCTGTTGTTCCACCTAAGGTGCAACTGAGACCACCTCTCTGTCCCAGTCAATTGCATTGCAAGCAGATCGAAGTTGCGCTCGGTGTAATGTGACCACCCTGTCTGTGAGAAATTCCTTGAGGCACCGGGGACAAACTGGCATCGAGCTGGGAGGAAGAGTTAGTGAGAGAAGTTTGACGTCTAGACCATGATCAGGGTAAGAAAGAAGGCAAGTGTGGCAATTACTGATTATGTTGCAATTATGCAACTCTCGTTGCCACCATCCTCTCTACATTTTTCAGCTCGCCTACAGCGCCTACTACCACATGTACAGCCCAGGACCAGTGGTTTATCATCAGGTGCATTCTTGTGTTTAATCAAAGTACTGTTGATAATATCGATAATTAGCTGGACGACATGTTACCCATCACAGCCATCCACCATCTAGGCAACATCAAGTTCACCATCGACCGCAGAACATGTATTGTCCGAGTTCCTTGGGGTGCACCCACCCACACTCAAAACCCTGATGGTACTCTGGCAATCGTGACCTCACTTCTTTTCACCTGGCACGATGAACACATCAACCAATGCCTCTGCCGTGACGACTTTGACATATTCATCGGTCTCTTTAATTTTCCTGGTCCCGAAACACGACAAGCCGCCCCAATCCAACTCCCTTGATCAGCTTCACCAATGGATGTCTGCAGAACTTTACATCTGTCTCACGTTAATGAGTACCAGACAGAGGGTATGTCCCATTTTGTCCCTTCTATGCATTACTTGACAATTTGCCTTCTCCAAAACAAGCCAGGTGACCTCACCCACATCATGGATGACCAGGCTTGTGGATCGCACAAGAAGACGGACTACACAGTGGTGGAAACCCTCAGCAACCGCTGGGGTAACCATTTGCCCTTTAAAATCTGGGCGATTGATTGCTTGGACCACCCCACGTTCACTGTCAAACCCTTCCTCTCCTGACCAACACTCAATTCTCTCTCAGACCATCGCTTCCTACCTCCCCTATGTATCCTCTTCCACAATGTTCTCCCCCTGCCTATCTTGGTCGCCTCCCACCCGCTCAACGCCGGTTTTGGACATCACCATGTTCTCCTCGCATTCTTCACTGTAACTTATTCCTCCAAAGGTTTCCTTGAGCCTCATCCTGTCTCCCTTCTCCATGGCTCTATGTTCTGTGCAACAGACAGCGCAGAAAGTGTTGAACCGATCAACCCTTTCGTCAAGGGTCTTTTCTCTGGAAAACCCATCACTACCCAAGTACACCCAAGAATGAAGACATGATCCGACCGAATAAGGCAAGTCATCCTGGACCACAACGCCCTCAGTCATGCTCCACTCGCTCTCTGTTAAGCACTCCATCTCAAGCCTGGCGTGTATCCAACGCCATGTTGACATCTTCCGATATGACACGACCAACCTTGTTCAGTGACAAACCCGGGGAAGATCGGCATTGTGAATGGCTCGGAGAAGGACAAGGTCAAGCAGATGAGGAACATTTTGCGCTTGCAGGAGATCGACATGGCATTCAAGGTAAAATTTGAACACCTGTGTCACGGACGACAAATGTTCTCATTGTTGAAAGGACATGTACCAACCGTCATGTGACCTTATATTAAGTAAGCATTACAAAGCATATATACTGTAAGACTCTGCTGAGTCTGAATAACATATATCTCTCTTGATCTGCAATCACTATCATCTCTGAGAATCTACTCTGTCCCAAAGGTAAGTACCCTAGACCAGTTCCTAGGGATCCTGTGCGGCAATGCCGGATTCCCGCTATTGCAACAGGTTATGAGCCCTGAGCTCCGACTGTGTGGAAATGCTGTTGTTGCTCTAGGTGAAACACCTTGGACATTGGCTGTCCCGTGCGGAAATGCCGGACACATCTCGACACGAAAATGCTCGATGTAAAACACCACAGGACTCTGGATGTAGGGGGTCGCTATGACCCTACATTCTAGAAGCTCTGACATTGTTCAGCGATGCGAATGTTTTACTCGCTTCCTTCATCGGTACCATGCTGACAGGTCACCTTTACAGAACCTACTATCAACCATGAGCTCCACCCTTGCCACTCTTCCCAAGCTTAACGGCACCAACTACAAGCGTTGAAGCCAGGACATGGAAGCATACCTTCGCGCCATTGGTGTCTGGAACAAAATGTACCACAAGTCTCGCCCCGCTGATTCCAAAGCTGAAGCACAGGAGAAATGGGACGAAAACGACGACAAGGCCCTCAGGTCTAACACCCTCCACCTTGAACCCTCCATCTCCACTCACTTCATCACCCACGGCATGGGCAAAGAACTCTGGGACACCCTCAAAAGGCATACGATACCGCCTCTCTCACCTCCGCCTATACAGAGTGGAAGATTATGCTCGCCATTACCATTCCTGACAACCAACATCCTGGCCCCGCTTTTTCCAAGTTAAACACCACATTCACATGGAGACACACTTTATTGGATCAGGGCACCCATCAGGCCATCGTGAAACCACAAGCAGATCTTGCATCCCTTACCTCTGTTGATTATGAGTTACTTCATCGGCGACTCAGTCACCCCTCTCGTGATGTACTCCGTGCTACTAAAAAGCATGTTAAGGATTTCCCGGATGTTGATATTCCATCCAACCCTCCTATCTGTCCAGGATGCGAGATGGGCAAACAGCCCAACCATACTTTTCCTCACAGTGAGACACACGCAGGTGCTCCCTTTGAGTTAATTCATTCTGATCTAAAATTGTTTGAAATCGAATCATACCATAAGTACAAGTACGCTGTCGTCTTCTATGATGACTACACATCTATGGCTTGGGTGATCCTGATAAAAACAAAGGATCAAACGCTTCGAGCAACCAAGCAATTCCATGCCTATGTGCACACTCAATTCAACACCATAATAAAACACTGGCGCTCTGATGCAGGGGGAGAATACACCTCCAAAGCCTTCACTGAGTAAATGCGCAACAATGGCATACATATTCAACAATCCGCCCCTTATGCTCATCAGCAAAACGGACACGCGGAACGCCTCATCCATACCCTTATGGACAAGGCACAACCCATGCGATTACAAGCCTGCCTGCCTGATTCCTACGGGGAGTTCGTGGTGATGCATGCACTTCATGTGTATAACCGCACCCCATCCACTTGACTCAACTGGAAAACGCCATCCGAGATGCTTACGGGCCAAAAGCCCACTTTCTCACATCTTCATGTTTTTGGCTGTGGAGCTTACATCCACATTCCGGTTGAAACACGCGGCGGCAAACTACAGCCAAAATTGCAACTGATGATCTACCTTGGCGTATCCGTCGGTAGTGATTCAAACTACCTATTTATGCACCCTAACAACGTGCTCCATACCTCGGCTCATGCCATCTTCGATGAGAATCTGTTCCCTCGATGCTCTAAGGCTCAGCCACATCGGCCGGTTAACCACCCACCTAAACCTCACCCACACAATGACAAGTCTTCGGACTCTGATTCTATTCCAGCAGACCTCGAGTCAGATGCGGAACCCGCTCCTTGTACCGTCCACCCTCGTCACCCAGTTCCATAACCTGTTACACCACCAGCAAGGGTACATACGCTGCCTCCGGCACCTCCTGTTACCCCACCTCGTCGACAGCCACCTCTGCCTCCCGCTCGTCCTCAAAGACCCCAATGCGACCATCGTGCTCCTTTAAGGCCCGGAAACGTTTATGGGGAACGTCGTGACCCTGTTCAACAGCTCCACAACATTGAGCGCAACTCTGATTGGCGCAGACTTGTAGGAGAAGCACCGGCTGGATCTTCGGATTCACCTGTTGTCCCTGGAGAAATGCCTCCATCCCCAACTCCGTCGGAAGATGACGTTGAGTGCATCACCAGGGAAGGGGGAGACGCATTGGTTTCATACCTCTGCAGTCATGCCTTCCCACTGGAAATAGAACAGTCCAACATGAATTACCGTGAATGGACATATTGTGACATACTCAGGCTACCACCTGATGAACAAACCCTCTGGCGTAAAGCCTGCCACGATGAGTTACAAATACTCAAGGATCGCAAGGTCTATGAAATCGTGGATCGACCCAAAGACAGAAAGATCATAAAGAATTGATGGGTCTTCAATGTAAAAACAGATGGCAGAAAGAAAGCCTGGCTAGTAGCCAAAGGTTTCTCCCAAGTAGAAGGGATTGATTTTGATCAAATATTCTCCCCCGTCGTACGCTTTGAGACAGTGCAGTGCATGCTCGCCCTCTCAGCAACAGAGAACTGGTATATTACTGGTCTCGATGTCCAATCTGCCTACCTATATGGCAAACTGGATGAAGAACTCTATATGGATTTCCCAGAAGGCTTTATGCCTCCTCACCTCAAAGGGAAAGTCTTGAGATTACTACGCGCCTTATATGGCCTAAAACAAGCAGGATTAGCTTGGTGGCACGAACTTGACAAATCCATGAAAGAACTCGGCTTCACACATCTTAAGACAGACGCTGGCCTATTCATTTATCGCAAAGGCAAAGAGCTCGTCCTAGCGATCATCTATGTAGATGACGCCATCTTCTGCGGCCCCAACAAAATCTTTGTAGACAAGGTTAAAGCCGCCTTTATGAAAAGATGGGAATGTCGCGACTTAGGAGAAACATGTGAATCCCTAAGAATGAACATACATTGAGACAGTCAAACCATTAAGATCAACTAATGAGAATACCTCGACAAAGTCATTGAGCGATGCGGTATGACTAACGCAAAAATTGCCAACACCCCTCTTCCTCAGGGCTACTACCCAGAGAAGAATGATCTACCTGTCCAACCGGAACTTCGGACGTGATTCCAACAGGTTATTGGATCATTGCTGTATCTTATGATCGGCACAAGACCTGACATCTCATATGCAGTTACACAACTTGCCCGCATGTCAGCCAACCCATCAGAAGAGCATCTTAACAAAGCTCTCTACATCTGCCAGTACCTTCTAGGCACCCGAGAGTATTCCCTCGTATATAAAGGCGGAACAGGCAAAGGCATCATTGCCTGCACTGATTCTGATTGGGGACAAGATAAAGTCACGTCTCACTCACAAACAGATTTCTACCTGAAATTCGTGGATGGTGTATTCTTGTGGAACTCACACCTACAAAAGACCACCGCTCTGTCTTCTATGGAAGCTGAGTACATGGCCTTGAGCAACTGTACATGCCAGGCCATTTGGATTCATCAAATGATGGAAGAACTTGGCTATCACCTTGGCCCCATTCCCGTTTGTGGTGACAATCAAGGATTGCTCTTCATTGCGCAGAACCCAGTCACCAAAAAATGTTCCAAACATATCCAGATCTGTTACCACTTTGTACGCAATGCTGTGATGCTATGGAAGCAGGTAGAGCTACTCTTCATCCCAGGCACTGACAATTCTGTGGATATGTTCACAAAGAACCTTGGACATGTCAAGTTCAAGGAGTTCCACTCTCAGCTTGGTTTGGAATTCAACTCGCTGTCTTAGACTGTGCGGATGTTTATTTTTACTTTATATTCCTCACTTTTATATCTACGTATCTACCATATACTAGACAAGGGGGAGTGTTGAAAGGACACATACCAATGGTCACGTGACCTTATATTAAGTAAGCATTACAAAGCGTATATAAGACTCTGTTGAGTCTGAATATAATTAATCTCTCTTGATCTGCAACCACTATCATCTCTGAGAATCTACTCCATGTAAGTACCCTAGACCAATTCCTAGGGATCCTGTGTGGCAACACCGGATTCCCGCTATTGCAACAGGTTATGAGCCCCGAGCTCCCACTGTGCAGAAATGCCGTCGTTGCTCTAGGTGAAACACCTTGGACACTGGCTGTTCTGTGCGGAAATGCCGGACACATCTCAACGCAGAAACGCTCGATGTAACCGCCATCGGACTTTGGATGTAGGGGGTCGCTATGACCCTACATTCTAGAAGCTCTGACATTGTTCAGCAATGCGAATGTTTTTACTCACTCCCTTCATCGGTACCATGCTGACACGTCACCTTTACAGAACCTACTATCAACCATGAGCTCCATCCTCTCTATGATCCCCAAGTTGAACGGAACCAACTACAAGCGTTGGGCCCAGGACATGGAGTCCTACCTCTGCTCTGCCAGACTCTGGCAGAAGATGTACCACAAGACTCATCCCCAGACCGCCGGCAACGATCAAGATGCCTGGGATGAGAACGACGACAAGGCACTTGGTGCCATTTGCCTCCGCCTTGAGCCCCCCATCCTCTCCCAGCTCTCGACCAAGCCCACCGGCAAGGCACTCTGGGACTCTATCAAGGCCTTATATGACAAGGCCTCCATCACTTCTGCCTACTCCGAATGGAAGGCCATGCTTGCCATCACCTTCCCAGACAACAACCATCCCGGCCCAACCTTCACAAAGCTCAATGGTTCATTCACCTGGCTGGAAGAGCTCTAGCATAAGGCCCCCGCCAACATCATGGCTCTCATCACTGTGGCCAAACTCACTAAATATGCTGAGTCCCTCCACCACCAGCTAAACTCCGACATGGATGTGGACCCCACCAAGACAATGGTCCATACCATGGCTGAACTCAAAGGGGTTCTCAACGCTGCCTGGCAGCATTACATCTCTCGCTGCCCTCCACCTCCCAACAGGCAAACAAGGTCTCGAATGTGCGCCGCCAGCAAGGCGACCCCTCTTTCAAGCAGCAGCAGAAGCAGAAGGGGGACACCACGGAGAAGAAGGGGAGAAAAAGGAAGAAGGAAAGGGGAAGAAGCATCGTCAGGGAAAGCACTCTGAAGAAGGTGAAAAGAAGCACAAGGATTGTGTGGCCAATGCTGCCAAGGCATCCTCCACCTCATTCACATTTGCGAACTTCCTCATGGAGCCTGCTGTCATGAATCCCACCTCCACCGACTTCAATGAACCCATCACCAACCCTCATGCCCTCGCACACACCACCGGCGCCGCCCACTATGGCCCCCCCGCTTTCCCTCAGGCTCAAGAGGCCATCTCCCTCACTTGTCACATCGGCGCCACCCCTTCTCCCGAAGTCGTTTGCACCCTTGAACCCGTCGCCTCTCACCACCACTACCGCCACCACTCGGCTTTCACAGAGGACGGCCCTTTTGGCATGAACCCTCTCCCTCACCACCATGCCGGCCCCTCCACGCCCTCTCTTATTGAGCGCATGGAGACCCCTCGCATGGTTGAGCTTGACTCCGATGATGAGGATGATGTCATCAGCTTGGGTGAAGAGATGGAAGTCAATGAGTATGTGGAGTGGTTCTTCGACGAAGCCTTGGACTGGTCAGTTTCCGATTTCCTTTGTCCCGCACTCACAGGTACTGACGCGCGGATCTTTTCACCTCAGAAAATACATAGTCGTACTGTTCGTATACCTGTAGTAGATGCAATGGACATACCTGTTACTGCGTTCCCCCTCGCTATGTGTGATCACTGTGAGAACCAAACCAGTAAAGGTAAAGGAAAACAAAAGGAAGAACATGACTCTTGCGTGCCCAATATGTGGCTACTCGACTCTGGTGCTTCAGCACATTACACACACGATCTATGTAGATGATCTAATCGAATTCCAGAAGTTTCCCACTCCCCGGTACTCACAAACAGCAAACAGCCATGCCAACATTGTTGGACAAGGAACTGCCATTGTGCGCTTCCAGGGTAAACTTGTGTGGTTATCACCAGTTATTTACATGCCTTTGTGTACTGTAAAGCTCATTTCTATGGGCACCCTCCTCAATGATAAGTGTATGATGGTTAAAACCCATGATAACCACATCGACATGTTCGACAAATGCTCCTGAACCATCATCCTGAGCTTCCATTCACATGGAGATACACTCTATTGGATCAGGGCACCCGTTGTAAAGCCACAAGCGGATCTTGCATCCCTTACCTCTGTCAATTATGAGTTACTTCATCGGCGACTCGGCCATCCCTCTCGTGATGTACTCTGTGCTGCTAAAAAGCACATTAAAGATTTCCCAGACATTGACATTCCATCCAATCCTTCTATCTGTCCCGGATGTGAGATGGGCAAACAGCCCAACCGTACTTTTACTCACAGTGAGACACGTGCAAGCGCTCCCTTTGAGTTAATTCACTCTGACCTCAAATCATTTGAAATCGAATCGTACCATAAGTACAAGTACGCTGTCGTCTTCTATGATGACTACACGTCCATGGCTTGGGTAATCCTAATAAAAACAAAGGACCAAACACTTCGAGCCACCAAACAGTTCCATGCCTATGTGTGCACTCAGTTCAATGCCGTAATCAAACACTGGCACTGTGATGCAGGGGGAGAATACACCTCCAAAGCCTTCACTGAGTATATGTGCAACAATAGCATACACATACAGTACAACAATCTGCCCCTTATGCTCATCAGCAAAATGGACGTGCAGAACACCTCATCTGTACTCTTATGGATAAGGCACAACCCATGCAATTACAGGCCTGTCTGCCTGATTCTTACTGGGAGTTCACGGTGATGCATGCACTTCATGTGTATAATTGCACCCCATCCGCTCAACTTAATTGGAAAATGCCATCTGAGATGCTTACAGGCCAAAAGCCCACTTTTTCACATCTTCATGTCTTTGGCTGTGGAGCTTATGTCCACATTCCAGTCGAAACCCGTGGTGGCAAATTACAGCCCAAGTCACAATTGATGATCTACCTCAGCGTATCCATTGGTAGTGATTCAAACTACCTATTCATGGGCCCTAACAACATGCTCCATACATTGGCTCATGCCATCTTCGATGAGAATCTGTTCCCTCAATGCTCTAAGGCTCAGCCACACCAGCTGGTCAACCACCCGCCTAAACCTCATCCACACGATGACAAGTCTTCAGACTCTGATTCTACCCTGACGGACCTCGAGTTAGATGTGGAGCCCACTCCTCATACAGTCCACCCTCGTCACCCAGTCCCACGACCTGTTACACCACCGGTTCGGGCACCTACAGTACACTGCCTCTGGCACCTCCTGTTACCCCACCTCGTCAACAGCCACCTCCACCTCCCGCTCGTCCTCAATGACCCCAACGAGACCGTTGTGCTCCTCTAAAGCCTGGAAACATTTACGGGGAATGTCGTGATCTTGTTCAACAGCTCCGCGACATTGAGCGTGCCTCTGATTGGTGCAGACTTGTAGGAGAAGCACCAGCTGGACCTTCAGAATCACCTGTTATCCCTGGAGGAATGCCTCCATCCCCGACTCTGTCAGAAGATGATGTTGAGTGCATCACTAGGGAAGGGGGAGACACATTGGTTTCATACCTCTGCAGCTGTGCCTTCCCACTGGAGACACATCAGCAAACCTACATTTTTTCTGGGTGAGTTAGATAAATGACAAGACTAACAGGCCTGAATAGACTAATCAGTGATAGATTGACTGAACTGACTGAACTGATTTACTAACAAGCTGATAGACTAATATATTGAATGAACTGGTTGACTGACCAACTACCTAGCTGACAAATTGACACGCCTGACAGGCCTGACAGACTAACCAACTGACCAACTGATGTGACTGACAGAAATGACTGACTGATCAGCTGATGGACTGATGGGCTGACTTGGCTGATTGACTGACAACCTGACTGACTAATAGATTGACATGACTGACTGACTGGTTGACTGACTGACTGATGGGATGACAAGACTGACAAGACTGACAAGATGATCAATTGACTGACTGACTGGACTGACTGGACTGATATCACTGGTTAACTGACAAGCTGATATGCTGATAGCTCTGAGAATGCTGATAGTGATGAATTACTTATGGATGATAGCACTGATAGCATGCTGTCAGTCATGTCAGCCAACTCAGACAGGTCATTTATTTTGATAACTCAGAAAAAATGTAGGTTTGCTAATGCAGAACAGTCTAACGTAAATTACTGTGAATGGACATACTGTGACATATTCAAACTGCCACCGGATGAGCAGACCTTTTGGCGTAAAGCCTGCCACAATGAGTTACAAATACTCAAAGATTGCAAAGTCTATGAAATTGTGGATTGACCTGAACACAGAAAGATCATAAAGAATCAATGGATCTTCAATGTAAAAACAGACGGAAGAAAGAAAGCCTGGCTAGTAGCCGAGGGCTTCTCCCAAGTAGAAGGGATTGATTTCGATCAAATATTCTCCCCCGTCGTACACTTTGAGACAGTGCAGTGCATGCTCGCCCTCTCAGCAACAGAGAACTGGTACATTACTGGTCTCGATGTCTGATCTGCCTACCTATATGGCAAACTAGACGAAGAACTCTATATGGATTTCCCAGAAGGCTTTATGCCTCCTCATCTGAAAGGGAAGGTCTTGAGATTACTACGCGCCTTATATGGCCTAAAACAAGCAGGATTAGCTTGGTAACACGAACTTGACAAATCCATGAAAGAACTCGGCTTCACACATCTTAAGACAGACGCTGGCCTATTCATTTATCGCAAAGGCAAAGAGCTCGTCCTAGCGATCATCTACGTAGACGACGCCATCTTCTGCGGCCCCAACAAAATCTTTGTAGACAAGGTTAAAGCCGCCTTTATGAAAAGATGGGAATGTCGCGACTTAGGAGAAACATGTGAATCCCTAAGAATGAACATACATTGAGACGGTCAAACCATTAAGATCAACCAACAAGAATACCTTGACAAAGTCATTGAGCGATGTGGTATAACTAACACAAAAATTGCCAACACCCCTCTTCCTCAGAGCTACTACCCAAAGAAGAATGATCTACCTGTCTAACTGGAACTTCGGACGCGATTCCAACAGGTTATTGGATCATTGCTGTATCTTATGATCAGCACAAGACCTGACATCTCATATGCAGTTACCCAACTCACCCACATGTCAGCCAACCCATCAGAAAAGCATCTCAACAAAGCTCTATACATCTGCCAGTACCTTCTAGGCACCCGAGACTACTCTCTCATATATAATGGCAAAACTGGTAAAGGCATCATCGCCTGCACTGATTCTGATTGGGGACAAGACAAAGTCATGTCTCACTCGCAAACAGGTTTCTACCTAAACTTTGCGAATGGTGTGTTCTTGTGGAACTCACACTTACAAAAGACCACCACTCTGTCTTCTATGGAAGCTGAGTACATGGCCTTGAGCAACTGTACATGCCAGGCCATTTGGATTCATCAAATGATGGAAGAACTTGGCTATCGCCTTGGCCCCATCCCCATTTGTGGTGACAATCAAGGATCGCTCTTCATTGCGCAGAACCCAGTCACCAAAAAATGTTCCAAACATATCCAGATCTGTTACCACTTTGTACGCAATGCTGTGATGCTATGGAAGCAGGTAGAGCTACTCTTCATCCCAGGCACTGACAATCCTGCGGATATGTTCACAAAGAACTTTGGACATGTCAAGTTCAAGGAGTTCCACTCTCAGCTCAGTTTGGAATTCAACTCGCCGTCTTAAATGACTGTGCAGATGTTACTTTTTACTTTATATTCCTCACTTTTATATCTACATATCTACCATATACTAGACAAGGAGGAGTGTTGAAAGGACACGTACCAACGGTCACGTGATCTTATATTAAGTAAGCATTACAAAGCGTATATAAGACTCTGTTGAGTCTGAATATAATTAATCTCTCTTGATCTGCAACCGCTATCATCTCTGAGAATCTACACCGTCCCAAAGGTAAGTGCTCTAGACCAGTTCCTAGGGATCCTGTGCAGCAATGCTGGATTCCTGCTATTGCAACAGATGCGGTGTGGGAGGATGCAGAACAGGAGTTGGGGGTGACTGTGGAGTTGTCATCCCAGAGAGACTCTCGGGGGTGTGAAATGTCGCAGGCCCAAGTATTGGTGTCCCAAGTGTTGGGATTGGGATCGAGATAGTATGTCCGTAGATTGGCTGGTAAGGCCTGGATGAGCAGGCGCAAAACATGCATGAACAGTGGGACAGGAAGTCCACGAATGACATCTGCAAATCTGTGGTTGTGGAGGGTGTCCAGGACGAGGTCTCGGGAGGCATAGATGGCCTGTCCCATAGCTGCTGCATAGATAGGCAGGCCCCCATCTGGGAAAAGCTGGGCATGCACTGTGTGAGCGGTGGTGTATGAATAAAAGATGACTCCAAGAGATTGGAGTATCGGTGAGTCCCTAAAGACGGGTAGGTCTGGAATCGCACATGTGGCGGCTGGATTCTCGAGAACGGAAGCATAGAGAATTTGTCAGCAGTGATCAGGGAGTCTGGATGCGGAAGGGGAGTTGCTGGGGGAGTGCACAGTGGAGTGACGAGAATGACATAAGCGAGGTGGTAGCATCAACGAAGTACGGTAGAGGAGCGGCAGCTCGACTCAAAGACGGGTGGATGATGGGAGTTCAGATGAAGGAAAGGTGATGGGGTCTCTGGCCTTATATCCTTTCAGGAGGTCCACAGCATGTCCTAGGTTGGACTTGGGTTCCCAGGTGTTTTTGAAAGATGGGTAGCCGTTCCACGAGACAAGGTAGTGGCGGCGAGCGGAGCCCCGATGGGCAAGGATTTGGTCAATTTCGAATTCCTCTTCTCCATCTATTATGTCCAGCGGAAGTGGAACAAAGTTTGGTCCATGTTCCACAGTCTCTTTATATGGGGTGAGAAGGGAGGGGTGGAAGGCATTATGGATTTTCCATGTGCACAGCAAGCGGAGTTTGTATGAAACAGGTGATATTACCTGTGAAATTTCAAATGGGCCTTCATGGCATGGTGCGAGTTTGCAAGAGGGGTAACAGAGTCTCAGGTTGCGGCCCTCGAGCCACACTTTATCTCTGACCTTCCAGGGTTTGAATTTTGATGTTACATGTTCTTTCATATAGCGTTGGGCTTTTTCATGGGTGGCATGTGCTTCCAATTGGGCCTCATTGAGGTCGCCAAGTTGTTTTCTAAGGTGGGGAGGAATGTTGTTTTTCCTAAATTGGGATAAGCCCTTGGCTCATAGCCCATCATTAATGAAAACAGGGTCTTTCCTGTTACTCAACGGACGGAGGAGTTATGGCAATACTCTGCCATTGGCAAAAGATCCGACCATCGGGTGGCGTCGCCTTGACAAAAGATCCGAAGGTATGTCTCTAGTTCCTGATTGACCCATTCTGTCTCTCTGTCCATTTGCAGATGGTATGCGGAGGAGAGGAGCGGATCATAATCGAGGAGTCTAGCCAGTTCCAGGGCGAAGGCTGAGGTGAACTGTGGACTGCGGTCCAAGATGATTTTGTTGTGTAACCCAAAGCGAGGGAAAATCTTTTCAAAGAAGAGCTGCACGACCCTGCAGGCGTCCGCACTCTTATGAGTTGGGGTGAAAATTACCCCCTTCGTAAGGCCATGGTCAACCACGACCAGAACCGATGCATGCTACATCTGGAAGGACCGGAACACCATTATGATTGCCAAACATAAGGGTGGCTTATATCATACAAAGGTCACTCCAAGCGAACCAAAGGAAGCTGCCCATGCAGCCATTGATGTGAACCTTCTCCATTGTCGAATGGGGCACATTTCCATTGATAGGATCCAGAGCATGGTCAAATCCGGACAACTCCAGGGAATCAATACCCTTACCAGAACATCCACATTCTGTGAGGCATGTACACTTGGGAAGATGAAGAAGCTTCCATTCCGTGCCCAAGAGGAACGTCAGACCACCTGTCCACTGGAGCTAGTACATACCGATGTCAGAGGTCCTATAACCCCACGATCACGTGAAGGCTACTGATTTTGGCTGATCATTGTTGATGACTTCAACCGTTTTCCCTGGATCTACTTCATGACACACAAAAATGAGGCTCTCCAGATCTACAATCAATGGAAATCAGATGTTAACACTCTTCTGCGAGCAGAAATCGGATAGGAGGATTTCTCTCAGTCCTACACCAAATTTGTACGAAGTGATAGTGGAACAGAGTTTACCAGCAAGGCCTTCCGAGACCAACTCCAGTCCAATGGTACAATCCTTGAAACTTCTGCTCCATACACTCCGGAACAAAATGGTCTGGCTGAATGAATGAATCAAACACTGGCCACACTAGCCAACACTATGTTGGAAGAGTCCAAACTCCCAAAATCATTCTGGGCTGATGCCATGTCCACTGCTGCCTATGTTTCTGTATGTAGTCCAACTTCCAGACTTGATGGAAAGGTACCCTACCAGATCTTCTTCAACCACCATGTCGATCCAACTCTCTTCTGCCCCTTCAGATGTCCAGCCTATGCCTACACACTCAAGGAGCAGTGGGGGGAAAAATTCCGATCACATGGGAAGAAATGCATCATGATTGGGTACACACATGGACAACAAGTCTACAAACTCCTCAACATTGAGCATCGGACAATCATCTCCAGTCGTCATGTCACCTTTGATGAGTCCGGAACTATCTCCAGTACTGAATCTGCTCCATGGAATGCCCCCGCTGTTGAGGGACAGTGGGAGGGTTTAATTCTAGAGCAGGATCATGATGATGATGATGACCATCAGCCAAATGCTGGACCAGTGGGAGACATCCTGGAATGCCCTGCTAGTTCTGGTGTCAATGAACTTGCGGAACACCTAGACCAACTCCGGTTACATGAAGCTCCTATCCCAGCTCCCAGCATTGTCCCACCAATTGCTCCTATCCCTGCTCCTGTTCCCATTCCTGCTCCAGACCCACCTCCAGCTAACATTCCAGCTGCACCACCACCTCTGCTGGCTGTGCGACGAAGTAACTGACAATGGAAAGCAGCAAACAAGAACAAAGACTATGACCGTGTCCTACAGGAGGAAGCTGAGCGGTGAACCAATCGCAAGGAGGAAGCACAGCAACAAAATCTGGAACAGACTCCGGAACCACTGGAACCACCGGAAACTTGGGGAACTTGAATTCTTCCATTTAGATGTGGAAACATGTCTCTATGTATTCCAGAAGGATGGCCAAACCTGCTTCCTGGTTGTCTATGTTGATGACCTACTCCTAGCTGCCATTACTCGAAAATTCATGAACTCCATAAAAGCAAAGCTTTCTGCAGCATTCAAAATGCGGGACCTTGGGGAAGTCAAATTCATCCTCGGAATTGAACTCAAACGGAACCGGAAACTTGGAACCATATCCTTATCTCAATCACAGTATTTCCGGACAGTTCTGGAACATACTGGCATGTCCACTTGCAAACCGGCATGGACTCCTATTGTAACGCACAGCATAGTGTTAAAGTTGTGTGCTGCGATATGGGGTGAAGAACATGTGAGGAATAGATGAGGAGTTCAACTCAAGGACTATGTCGAGCTTTGAGACAATGTGAAGCCTAGGCGGGTCTCTTCTATCCACAGGTACCTGAGAGGCTCTCTGGAACTCGAAGGTGGTGGACTAGAAATAACACTAATATTGCGTAGAACTAGCTGGGGAATTACAGGAGTAAAGCGACGAGTATTTATATGGTAGGCCCCTAATCTAGATGAAGGATATAAATGGGATGCACAGCATCCGTAGTCTAAAGGCTATGTGTGTGCAGTATGCACAGCTACATGGCGATTAGTGCGCAGCACAAATCAATGAAATATAAAAGAGGCTATGCCACAGCCATGAAGTCTGAATAAGGGGCTGTGGCGGAAACAGAACAGAAGGTTATATACAGTATAGGTGGGGCGCTGTGTGAGACACAAAGGGGAGTGAATCGAAAGAACATATCTGGTACATATGTGGAGGATGGCTCTGCTATGGATACAGCTGCGTATGGGGAGAGAATGAGTCTACAGATGAGTGAATGAGAAAGCATAAGGAAAAGTGGTACCCCCTTCTTAGACCGTAACAAATGCATCCAAGCATTTGCATTCACATTTGTATGTGAACAGCCAGCGAGGGGAAAGGACGGAGAGGGCATAAGGCAGCTTCGTAGACCGTAACACCTATGGCACATACCTCCCAGCTCTCTGCAATTGACTCCAACAACGACCAGACCATTCCAGAAATGATCATTGAAGGAAAACAGGTTTCATACCTTACAGTCATAGGGTCATTAATGTATCTCATGCTCAGAACTCGCCCGGATCTGGCTTATGCAGTAGGCATGCTCAGCCGCTTCAGCACCAAACCCAAACAACTTCATTGGGAGGCAGCAAAACGTGTGCTACGATATGTTCAGGCCACCAAGGACATGGAACTCCGTTTTGATGGAACAAAACTTTCCACAGACATGGACTTCCATGGATACTCCGATGCTGGATGGTCCCAGGACCCAGATAACTCCTGTTCCACTTCCGGTTTTGTTTTCATCAGCAATCGTGGAGCCATTTCCTGGTCCAGCAAGCAGCAAAGCATGGTAGTGCTCTCCACAACGGAATCAGAGTACATCGGACTCAGCAATGCTGGGCAACACTTGGCCTGGCTCCGAACCTTCTTTGATGAAATTGGACATTCTCAGAAAGCCCCCACAGAACTGTTCTGTGATAACCAAGCGGCCATCATCCTCTGCCGTGATCCACAGTTCTGAGCCCGGACCAAATACATCCAATGGAAGTATCATTTCATCCGGGATGACATAGTTGGAAAAGGAGAAGCAGTAGTTCGGTATGTTTCCATCAAGGACATGGTGGCGGACATACTCACAAAGCCCCTTGCCAATGAGCCACATTGGAAGTTTGTTTGAGGCATAGGATTGCAGCTACCCTTGAGTGGGAGTGACAAATAACAACCATTCCGAGCATTCCGAGCTCGGAACCCCTATTCCAGAACCACTTCCGGAATCTTCCCGTGCCTTCTGATCTCAGAAGCATCGGAACCACTTCTGGTACTTTCCTGTGCCTTCCGGTCTTGGAAGTACTGGAACTACTTCCGGAATATTCATGTGCTCTTCCGAACTCGGAAACACTGGAACCACTTCCAGAACTGTCTCGGAAGTGCCGGAAGTGCCAGAAGTGTAATACTTTATTCTCTTAATCCTTATAACCTTCTTTCAGGGTGATCACGGCAATATTGTAGGTAACATAATACGAGTGTGCCTGCATCCATAGCATATATATACTTTCACCTCACTTACAAGCACCTCAGTCGTTTCCACCCATCTTAGGCAGCAGCTGAGTATCGGGCAATTCCTGCCCTCTCTCAGACTTTGTTAGTGTTGACTTTGTTAGCCTGGCAGACAGCACATCCTTGGACGAACTGCCGGACAAATGCCGTCAGACCTGGCCACCAATAGTCATGTTGTACCACATTGACGGTCCAGTAGTAACTGCCATGACCACCCACGGGCGAGTCATGGATGGAATGGAGGAGGTCGTTCTGGTGGGCTTCAGGCATGTAGGCCCGATCCTTGAAATACAGTAGTCCTTTGTCGAATCGCCAGTCATGCACCGATGAGCGGAGAATACCCGAAGCACCATTGTGCAGCTTACATAGCTGGTCGATGACAAATGAATCATCAGAGGTTGACCGCTCAATAGCAGTCCGGAGGTCGAGGTCGATCCTTTTCAAAAATAGCTCTCCTGGAAGTAGGGTAACCTCGGTATTGTCGACCAAAGTATCCAGGGCATCCTTTCAAGAAAGAGCGTCCGCCAGGCCCATGTTGGTACCGGGTACGTGTTGAAATAGCAGGTCATAGTCCTGTAATGTTAATAGCCATCTCACTTGCCGCCGAGATAGCTTCCTGGGGTCCTTGAAGTAGCACAGATTCTTGTGGTCTGTGAGCACAGTGATGGGCTGGTCGGTTCCAGTGAGGTAATGCCGCCATTCTTCTAGTGTGCATATAACCACTAGAAGTTCTTGATCATATATGTTGTAGTTGTGTTCTGCTGAAGAGAACATTTGGGATATGTAGCAGCAAGGCTGTAAGTCGCTGTTGGCGTCCTTCTGCATCAGCACGCCCCCAGTGGCAGTGTGGGAGGCGTCTGTTATGACGAAAAATGGTTTCGTGTTATCTGGCATTGCAAGTATGGGTTTAGAGGTGAAGGCCTGATGGAGGAGGTTGAAAGCCTGTTGTTGTGCGTGCATCCAGGACCATGGCTGCCCTTTTTTTGTCAAATCCAAGATTGGCCTAGCCATTTCTGAAAAGTTCAGAATAAACTTGCGGTAAAAGTTGTAGAACTCTATAAATGAGTGGACTGCGCGAACTGACGTAGGTGGTTCCCAGGTAGCAATTGCCGAGAGCTTGGTAGGGTCCATCACAATGATACCCTCTTGGATGACCATCCCTAGGAATTCAACTGAGGATGCGTCAAACATACATTTTTCCAATTTGAGGCCGAGATGGTTTTCTCATAACCGTTCCAGAACTCGCCTAGTTCTGTCATGATGTTCAGTCCTGGAATGGATCAACATATCATCCATGTAGATGATCAACCATCCTTCCGCTACCATGTCCTTGAAAATGAAGTCCATGAATGACTGAAAAGTTGCAGGACTGTTGCAAAGGCCAAAGGGCATGATGAACACCACCTTCCAGGCGTCTTTAATCTTGATCCAGATGTTATTATATCCCCAGCGAATGTCCATCTTCGTGAAGTAATGAGATCCCTTGAGCTGATCCATCAAGTCTCCAATGAGCGGGAGAGGGTAAGCATTCTTGATGGTGTACTCGTTGAGATAGCAGTAATCTTGGCAAGGGCGAAGATTACCATCCTTCTTTGAGACGAAGAAGAACGGGGAAGCCATGGGCAAATTTGATGGGCGAATACGTCTGGCTTTCAAGTGTTCGTCAATGAAATCTTTACATGCCTCTTGCTCTTTAGGGTTAAGCAGGTAGGCCTTGGCAACCTTGGATAGAAATGAGTTGTTTAGATCTATGCCGTGATCGAGCGACCAATAAGGCAGAAGGGGACTGTCATCCTTCATTTGGAAGACGTCCTCGAAGTCTTGGAAGTCCTGTGGGAGTTCCTTCTTGGTTTTCTCTGCTGATTGGCCAGAGAAGTTGATATTGTAGTTTTCCTAATGGAGGGTCCAGTTGGCTTGTCTTCATCATCCTCCTCACAGTCTATAAGTGCTGGTACTTCCTCCCGCTGCATGGTCAGGTCAATGTCAGGTACCTTCAGATGAACCATATTTGCACGTTTCGGATCGAAGTTATTGCCCCACCACAGAGCTCGTCTCCGCCGAAGTTTATTCATCTGGCATTTCCTGTTGAAGACAGTGATAGTGTGGGCCACAGCCGCTCTGTCTTCTTGTAAGCACGTGCGCTCCCGTATGGTCAGTTTTGTATGTATCTCACGGATGCGGACAGTTCCTGATTTCCAGTTAATCTCCGGATTTTGGTCCCGGAGCCAGGGCAATCCTAGTATGATGTCATCCTTGCCACAGTCAATAACAAGGAAGTCTTGGAGTTTGGTGGTTTCTCTGAGCTGTATTAGCACTGATGCCTGTTTTCGTATCAGGTCATTTTTGTTGGGAGTTCCATCAATGTTGCTTGCCCACAGGGGAGTCTTGAGTTGTGTAGTGGGGATGTCACATGCCACTACTATTGCATAATTGAGAAAGCAACCAGTTGCCCTGGAGTCGATGGGGGCTTTTGTGTCAACGCTTTTGAATGCAGTGCAGTCAGGTGGGTAGATGGTAATGGGAATAGATATGGATTGTGAAGAACCACCTGACACAAACACTGGAGCACATCTAAAAGAAATAGTATTGGCAGGAAATGATGTTGACCCATCCCTGCCTTTCAAAAATCCTCTTCATAGAAACCAGACATAGTCTGTATGTGAGATCCACAGTAACCGTCAACTGACGTTTGTGGTTTGGCATGGTCAGTTCCATATCCGAGCGACATGTTCTGGTCGGGTCTGGATATCTCATGTGCCCCTGCCCCTTCGCTCACCACTCATGCCACTCTGATTCCGTGTTTGACTGTGTTTCTCATGGTGGTCTCTTGCAAAGAAGGTTGTGGTCCAAGCCCCATCCCTTGACCCATGGGAGTAGCTGCGTCTGCGTCCAGCATTGATTGGACTTTATCATCTGCGTACATGCCAGGATAATGATCCTGGACTTCCTCTGAGGTGGCGTCCCAGAGCTCTGCCAGCGGAATAGCGGAGAACCTATTGTTCCATAGTCCAGATTGTACAGCCCTGGCTCATGGTGCTGCTCAGATTGCTTCCTTTTGGCACTCTTGGTAAGTGACCGTTCTTACCTCAGCCATGGCTTGGTAGCCTTCCTCCTCATCCATGGACAAGCTGCCCTCCCCGAAAGCAGTTTTGAGGATCTTTATTGCGGCACCTCTATCACTATGAAGTAGGCGGTTTCATCATCCTCCTCCGTTGTGGTGGTGGTTCGTGCCCGTCATTGTGGGACTTTGTATGTAGGATGTGTGGAGTGTCCAGAGGATGTGGTTGGGTGGGGATGTGGTGTCCGGTCGGTTCCGGATCTGGTGTGGTTGGAAGACCTACAGCCAACCTTGTGACAGATGAAGCATTGATTTTTCCGCATATACTCAGTGCGCTGAGTCAGCGATAGGCGTACGGCATCTATGTCCATCGCATATGGGTCCTCAGCTTGTGCAATCGAGAAGAGGGAGCCAGTATGTGTGGCACTCCCTTTTGTAAGTCTCTAATCCTCCTCAGTTGTTGGGAGAACTGGTTGGCTTTCTTTATCCATTCCTTGTAGTCCTCAGGGATCTTGTTGCACGAGAGGATCATTGTTGCGAGCTTGGGACTGAGGCTGTGGATAAACCATTCCACAAGAGCATGCTTGTCAGTGATACTGGACTTCTTGGCGAGAAGCTGGAATTGTGAAGAGTAGGTAGTAAACCCATCACTCCATGTTCCTTCGGTATCCTTTCTAGCATTTTGATGGAGTTTGGAAAGGTTGATCCTAGCCTTGGCGGCTACATCATAGGGGGAGAAAGTGGTCTTGAAGGCCTCCTTTATCTTGTCGAAGGTCTTTTCTACACTGTCGATAGACAGGTTTGTGAGCTTCATCCGCCATCTTTCAGTGAACATTTTTCCCCAGCCCTTGCTTATCTTATTGAGGAAAGTAAGGGACTTTGTCATGTTGGAGAAGAGAGCATGATTGATGGTGAAGTATGCATTCATCGAGAGGAGCCATCTGTTGGCGTCCTCTACCTCCCCGAAAAAGTCTTCAGGAAGGCTGGCCTTTATTTCTAATACCATTTTGTCTTCTGGAGCTGGGTCAATGTCAATGTCCTGCGTGGTCGGTTCCGGGTCAGGGTTGTGAAAAACAAGAGAAGGTTCCTTGTTAGGAATGATAGGGAAGTCGGGTGGAGGTGGAAGGGCGGCAGCTAATTCAGAGATGGAGGGAAGGGTGTCCGAGTCTCGTCCTTGACTCCTGTTGAGATCCACGAGTTCCCGTTGAACTTGTCTGTAATGAGCGATAACCTCCGGATGGGAGTGTCGGTCAGATAAGACAATGTGAAAGGGGTGTTCGTCAGAGAGTAGGTGGATCCGAGGGAGTGGGGAAGGAGAAGACACAGTGGGTATTGGTGATGAGGGGGGAGAGTCAGAGGGCACTCTGAATCTCCCAATGCAGGAAATGTCGGGGAAGGGAAATGTCCTCTACTGAAGAGTAGGGACAGATGGAAGAGCTAGTTCTTTTGTAATGCACAGTGTAATGTTAACATAGTGTGCTGTGAAACGGGACGAAGAATGTTGTGAGGAATAGACGAGGAGTTCAACTTTAAGGACTATGCCAAGCTTTGAGATGATGTGAAGCCTAGGCGGGTCTCTTCTATCCACAGGTACCTGAGAGGCTCTCTGGGACTCGAAGGTGGTGGACTAGAAACAACACTGATATTGCATAGAACTAGCTGGGGATTTACAGGAGAGAAGTGACAAGTATTTATATGGTAGGCCCCTAATCTAGATGAAGGATATAAATGGGATGCGCAGCATCCGCAGTCCAAAGGCTATGTATACGCAGTATGTGCAGTGACAAGGTGATGAGGGCGCAGCACAAATCAATGAAATATAAAAGAGGCTATGCCACAGCCATGAAGTCTGAATAAGGGGCTGTGGCGGAAACAGAACAGAAGGTTATATACAGTATAGGTGGGGCACTGTGTGAGACACAAAGGGGAGTGAATTGAGAGAACATATCTGGTACATATGTGGAGGATGGCTCTGCTACGGATACAGCTGCGTACGGGGAGAGAATGAGTCTACAGATGAGTGAATGAGAAAGCATAAGGAAAAGTGGCACCCCCTTCTTAGACCGTAACAAATGCATCCAAGCATTTGCATTCACATTTGTATGCGAACAGCCAGCGAGGGGGAAGGAAGGAGAGGGCATAAGGCAGGGGAGGACGAAGGTGTGTTGTCATCATTTCAGTGGCACGGGTGGTGCCACCATGCCATCGTTGTCGTCATTGACATGGTGATGATGGTGGTGGTGGTGCGGCATTGCCATCATTTCGATGGCAGGTTGGTGGTTGTGGTGGTGATGGAACAGCGTTGTCATTGTCATTGGGATGGTGGTGACGGTGGTGGTGGCATGGCATCATCGCTGTCATTGTTTTGGTGGCACAGGCGCATCAGAAAATCAGCAAATTTGGAACAGTATGTCACAGCTGTCACATTACCACACAGCCTTGACAGGCAGCTAGACAAATCACATCACAGAGGTACAGTACATCACAGCCCAAACAGGTGGCTAGGTGAATCACATCACAAAGGTACAGTACATCACAGTCACAAAGTCGCACAGCCACACAGTGTTGTGAATGTCACAGGGTGGTACAGGCTTCCACCATTTTTTGAATGAGTTGGACATAGTAAATACTACTGGGAAGTACAGAGTTGGACACAACATGATGTAGTACATATACCATGACATGACAGAATAAGTCAAGCCTCCGATGACATATGTACTGATAAATTGAGTGAGAAATCGTTTCAGTGGGATGCATCAAGTACTTATCAGGCTCACTGGGCGGGCTGGATACATGATGACGTTTGTAGCCACGAGTGGCAACCATATTCTTGCATATGGAGTGACGAACACTACCTAGACTGACTTCAGCACCTTCAAGTCTTCTCTCCGCCTGCTCAGCCCAAAACTTGTAGAGATTACCGACCATGATGTTTTCCTTGACTCTGGCATCAGCAAGCTCATTCTCCAGTGTACCGATATTGCGCTGATGTCTCATAACCTCAAGGAGGAGCTCCGACTCCATCCTCTCAACCTCAGCATCAACATCGGATGAATCCACATCAATGAACTGTCAGGTCAGGGCAAGTGAGCAGAGGTCCCGCCAAACGAAACAATATGTACCTCCTCATGTCTGAATCCAAATGACTTTCTGCTTGAAGCAGGAATAATAGAACTTGTATTTTGGAGAGGCGAGGTAGCAAATGAAATGGCATGAGATAAATTGGATAAGGACTTGCACACTCGAATGGGACGGCCAGCAAGTGGAGTTCCAACTCTAGGTGATGCATTTCAAGGACTGCCAGCCACAGCTATCCGACAACTCGACATTGTGCAAGTGTGACAAAAGGGTGCAGACGTATGGACGTTATACCGTGTGTCGGTGTCGGGCATTTCAGGAACAGCAGTAGCTGCTGAAATGAGCAACTGCGTGCGCAGCCACGACGTCAGACTGACCAGATAACCAGTACGCACACGGCGCACACTTGCTACATTCTCGCGTATGTTCTCTCTATTGTAGATACACAGCTTCATCATTCTATGAGCACATTGACCATTTTCGCATACTTAATGATTCGTCAGTCCTGTACCCGGATCTACCAAGATCCTTGTATCTCCTTTTCATACTATACATTTCCTTTTGTATATAAGATCCTTGTTCTTTGTCAAACACCTCAGTCTGTTATTCATGACGACTGAGGTGAGCTACCTAGTATTCTCCTTATCTACTCAAGCTAACCTATACATAGTACTGTTCCTCGATAGGTAAATACCCGAATATATAGTCCGTTATTCATGACGACTGAGTACTGTTCCTCGATAGCCGTCCCGCGTTATCTCACCACTATCAATATTCTCTCAGGTTATGAGCCCTGAGTTTCCCAAACTCTAATCAAGACAAATCGCTTACCGTACCACCATGTCCGCTGTCCCTGTCACCACCGACACTCTTTCGAGCAATGTTCCCAAGCTCGATGTCAAGGGAATGAACTGGGCAATATTCGCTTTCCATTTCCAAGTCACTGTCGAGGCCAAGGAGTTATGGGACCATCTAGATGGAACCTCAACCTGCCCGAGCCACCCTGCCCCTATGACTGCAGAACAGCAAGAAGAAGTTAATAAATGGAAAAAGGATGAGCGAATGGCAAAGCACTTACTTGCTCAGCGAATTCCGGACTCGACTGCCTTACGAGTCCAGAAGAAGGCAACTGTAGCCGAAATGTGGGAAGAGATTAGCAAGGAATACACGGAGAAAGGTGCATATGCACAAACGGACCTGTGTGCACAATTTCTCGAGTCGCGGCTTGCAAAGGGAGCCGACGTCCACCAATTCCTTGATGGGCTGTGAACAAAGCGGGAGGAATTAGCTGCCATTGGTGTCGAGATCGACGAAAAGGATTACCGCTCGATGATCATTAAATCCCTACCAAACCACCTCACCAACTTTGCATCGAGTCAGCTCACTGCAGCTCGATTATTCACAACTACCAAGACCTTTGACCCAGATGTCCTGATTTCAGTGATAACCGAAGAAGCCGAACATCAGAAGGCGAAATATCCTATGCATAGCGACATGAAGGACTGTGACCGTGACGAAGCAATGGCTGTGGCACAGTCAGGAGCATCATGAGGACACAACAAGGGAAAACGAGGAAATGGGAGGAGGAACCCACCCAAATGTTGGGAGTGCAGATCTACAGAGCATCTCGCAGCTTTCCACAAGAAAGGGAAAAGCGAAAAGAAGCTTACCGAGACAAATACAGCCAATATCGCCAAGTGCGATAGTGACTCAGATGATGGCATTTTCGGAGTCTCTGATGACTCGAGTGATGATGAATCCATCCTGGGCTTGTTGCCGACAGAATCAGATGACGAAGAAGAGGGAGAGGGAGATGACTGGTTCTCAGTGACGGATGAGGACGTATTCGACGACGTCTGGGATCTTGAAGAATCCTGAGCGCTGAGAGTCGAAGATGAAGTGTCTGTCGACTGCGCTAACCCTGCTGAAGAACCGGATAACATTGCTATGGAGGCAAGCGACAAGCACACCTCCACCTGCCAGATTGAGCTATACGACTCTGGAACGACACGGCATATCTCCCCATATCGTCAGTGTTTCAAAAACCTCACAGATATCCCCGATAAATCATTTACGGCTGCAAATCGTCAGAAATTTGTCGCGACAGGAGTCAGCAACATGATAATCAAAGTACCAAATGGGTACGACGTATCACGACTACGTCTTACAGAGGTCCTATTCTCACCCAAGGTTGGATACACGCTGGTATCCATTGGTCGTCTTGATGAGCTTGGGTTCTCGACGACATTTGCAGATGGTTTCTGCACGATCCGAGGATCAGATGGTGAAACGATTGGACAAATACCATGTACCACAAAGGGCCTGTAGCGCGTCGTGCACGAGCACGAGACTGCCAATGCCACTGGCGAAATGGTGACTGTTATGGAGTTATATTGTCATTTTGGACACATCGCGCCATCGGTCGCACGCAAACTTGTTGAAAACGGGTTAGTCAGCGGGCTGAAGTTTGACAAAACAAAAGACGATGGTACCTTTTGTGAATCATGCATCTATGCCAAGGCGACACGAAAGCCAATCACCAAGGTCCGGGAGGGCGAACGGAGCCGAAACGTCGGTGCACTTGTCTGGTCAGATGTCTGGGGACCTGCACCACTTGCCATGCTCGGAGGAAAACATTACTATGTTACCTTCACAGACGACCACTCGCGCTTGTCGTACATGTGCACCCTTCGCCAGAAAAGCGAAACGTTTACAGCATATAAGCATTTCGAGGCCTGGCTTGACCAACAACTTGCGGCGAAAGTGCGCTTGCTCCATTCAGACCGGGGAGGCAAATATCTGGGAAAAGAATTCGTCACATACTTAGAGTGTCAAGGCACGGTGCAGCGCCTCACAGCGCACGACACCCCCCAGCATAATGGCATTGCCAAACGACTAAACCGGACGATCCTTGAGCATGTCCGAGTGCTGCTCCACGTGAGCGGCTTACCTAAATTCCTGTGGGGAGAAGCTGCGCAGCACGTTATTTGGCTGAAGAACAGAACACCTACCAAGGTGCTTGATGGCTTGACACCATATGAGGTTGCTTTCAGGAAGAAACCCAAACTTAGCCGAGTCGGGGAATGGGGATCCAAAGTCTTTGTGAAGACCGAGCAGGTAAATAAGCTGGGATGGCACATCAAAAAGCTTAGATGGATGGGAATTGATGACCAATCCAAAAACGCTTACCGCGTGTATTGGCCAACGAAATGGATCGTTACCGTCGAGCGCAATGTCTATTGGGGACCCTCGCAGCGCAACATTGAGGGAGAGGAAGAAGGAACAAACCTGAGCGATGTCACGCTTGCATATGTAAGCAACCCCCAGCCCCGTAGCGCAAACACCGCCAAACCTAGTCCACCTCTGTCACAACCCCAAATCACTATCACCGCTAAAGCAACCGCGATCCTGCACGCTCCTGCTCCCATCACCGCACCTTGCCCGAAATGTATTTGTCAACCCAGCCAGCGCATCCTCGACATCATCAATGGTAAAGTGGCTGATCCCGCTCCACCTCGCGGCGTCCAACTCCCAGATCCAGTTATCGAGAACCCTGAACCTGACAACGGCCCTGCTGTGCTTGAGGGGGAGGGAACAGCTGACCAAACGTTTGCTACAGTCGACTACGACGACATTGAACTCGTCCTCGCACTAAACGAGACCATTGCTGAGGCCGAAGCACTTGAACCCACATCACTCGCTGAGGCGAAACGCCACCCAGACTGGCCTCAGTGGGAACAAGGCATTCATGAGGAGCTAGCAACACTCGAGAAGGCTGGCACTTGGGAACTCATCGACCTGCCTGTGGGCGTGAATCTTATTGGATCGAAATGGGTTTTTCGTGCGAAAAAGGACGCAACGGGAAACATTGTCAGGTACAAAGCGCGCCTCGTTGCGCAAGGCTTTTCACAGATACCCGGTATTGATTATTTCGACACATACACTCCCGTTGCCAAGCTCACGTCCATCCACACCATTCTTGCCCTAGCTGCCTGCCTTGACCTCGAACTCCACCAGATCGACATTAAGGGTGCATACCTCAATGGCGAATTAAACGACGAAGAAAATATCTACATGCGACAACCGCCTGGTTACATTGATCCAGCTCACCCACACCACATATGCCGCCTATGTAAAACACTCTATGGACTAAAGCAAAGCGGCCGTTGCTGGTACCAGAAACTCGTTGAGATTCTCGTCAAGAATCTTGGATTCAAACAATGCGAGGTTGACCAAGCCGTTTTCATCAAGCGGGGAGAGAAAACCATCATCACATCAGGAAACCTACATTTTTTCTGGGTGATTTAAATAAATGACAAGACTGACAGGCCTGAATGGATTAACCAATGAAAGATTGACTGAACTGACTAAACTGATTTACTGACAAGCTGATAGGCTGATATATTGAATGGACTGGTTGACTAACCAACTACCTAGCTGACAAATTGACAAACCTGACAAATCTGACTGACTGATCAACTGACCAACTGATGTGACTGACAGAAATGACTAACTGGTCAGCTGATGGCCTGATAGGCTGAATTGGCTGATTGACTGATAACTTGACTGACTGACTGACTGACATGACTGACTGACTGGTTGACTGACTGACTGATGGGATGACAGGACTGACAGGACTGACAAGATGATCAATTGACTTACTGGGTGAACTGATGGGACTGATATCACTGGTGAATTGACATGCTAATATGCTGATAGCCCTGAGAATGCCGATAGCAATGAATTACTTATGAATGATAGCACTGATAACATGCTGTCAGTCAGGCCAGACAAGTCAGAAAGGTCATTGATTTTGATAACTCAGAAAAAATGTAGGTTTGCTGATGCATTATCGTCGTACACATTGATGACTGACAAATAACAACTGTTCCAAGCATTCCGAGCATTCCAAGCTCGGAACCCCTATTCCGGAACCACTTCCGAGATCTTCCTGCACCTTCCGATCTCGGAAGCATTGGAACCACTTCCAGTACTTTCCTGCGCCTTCCAGTCTCGGAAGTACCGGAACTACTTCCGGAATATTCCCGCGCTCTTCCGAACTCGGAAACACCGGAACCACTTCCAGAACTGTCTCGGAAGTGCCGGAAGTACCGGAAGTGTAATACTTTATTCTCTTAATCCTTATAACCTTCTTTCAGGGTTATCACGGCAATATTGTAGGTAACATAATACGAGTGTGCCTCCATCCATAGCATATATATACTTACACCTCACTTACAAGCACCTCAGTCATTTCTGCCCATCTTAGGCAGCGGCTGAGGTGAGTTCTCTTTTTACCTAGTATTTATCCCTAGCTAATGTACTACAGTATCGGGCAATTCCTGCCCTCTCTCAGACTTTGTTAATGACTGCACGATCGCCGCATCCACTCTCATGCTCATCATCGAACTCAAGGCGCAACTCAGGAACCACGTCGAAATCACGGATCTCAGTGAACTACACTGGCTACTCGGTATTGAGGTCACCCGAAACCACGAGGAGCGCACAATTGCTCTCTCGCAATGATCGTATTTAGAGTCGATCATCCGCCGTTTTGGTTTTGACGAACTCAAGCCAGTTTCATCACCCATGGAGCCCCACATAAAATTAACGAATGCACAGTCGCCCTCAACCGGCGCCGAATACGCTGCCATGCAACACATCCCGTATTGCGAAGC
Organism: Boletus reticulatus; assembly: GCA_038093535.1. Taxonomy (NCBI): domain Eukaryota; kingdom Fungi; phylum Basidiomycota; class Agaricomycetes; order Boletales; family Boletaceae; genus Boletus; species Boletus reticulatus. The sequence goes on from JBBPSJ010000012.1 coordinate 250,055, forward strand.
TGTTGGTTCGCTTATGTACGCTGCGCTCGGCACGCACCCCGATATTTCCTACGCAGTATCAACTGTCTCGCGCTTCTCGAGCAACTCCGGAATGCCTCATTGGGAGGCTGTACGTCGTATTTACAGGTACCTTATTGGAACTAAGGATCTACGCCTAATGTACGGAGGAACAAAGAAGCCGCTAGAAGAATACATGGACGCTGATGGCAGCATGGCTGAGGACCGCAAAGCCGTATCGGGCTATGCTTTCCTAATCGACAGTGGCGTGGTATCCTGGGCATCGAAGAAACAAGAGATCGTCTCACTCTCGACAACCAAGAGCGAGTATGTCACCGCGACACACGCCACGAAAGAAGCGCTATGGCTGCGCTCGTTTATCAGCGAAGTTCTCGCCCCTCTTGACGTGCCCATTACATTATTCTCCGATAACCAATCCGCTATCGCGCTCGCCAAAGACCATCAATATCATGTGTGTACCAAACACATCGACATCCATTTCCATTTTATTCGCTGGGTTATCGACAACGGCAAGATTTGCCTTGTTTTCTGTCCTACAAACGACATGGTCGCCGACACTCTCACCAAAGCACTCCCTTCCCCGAAGGTCAAGCATTTCGCAACCGAGCTCGGACTGTGCACGGCTTGAGGGGGAGTGTTGAAATCAGCAACCGCGCGTGCAGCCACGACATCGGACCGACCAGATAACCGGTACACATGTGGTGCGCACTCACTACATTCTTGCGTATGTTCTCTCTATTGTAGATACACAGCTTCATCATTCTATGAGCACATTGACCATTTTCGCATACTTAATGATTTGTCAGTCCTGTATCTGGATCTACCAAGATCCTTGTATCTCCTTTTCATACTATACATTTCCTTTCGTATATAAGATCCTTGTTCTTTGTCAAACACATCAGTCCGTTATTCACGACAACTGAGGTGAGCTCCCTAGTATTCTCCTTATCTACTCAAGCTAACCTATACGTAGTACTGTTCCTCGATAGGTAAATACCTGAATATATAGTCCATTATTCACGACGACTGAGTACTGTTCCTCGATAGCCGTCCCACGTTATCTCGCCACTATCAATATTCTCTCAGTAGCATCCCGGCCCAACGCTGTGTCCTGGCTATGATCACTGCATTCCAGAGCAGTGGACTCCAAGTCTTTGAGTTTGGGTTGACTAGAATTTTCCATTGAGAATGGCGGTGTACAGTCATGGAGGATGCCACCTGGTGAGAGGTAGAGGTCAGAAAATTGGGGGTAAAAACTCAATGCTTCTATGACCACTTTGAACGAGTTCAAATTGAAGAATCTCTGAGTACATACTATTGACATATTTCCAAGTGCAGCCCTGTCACACCTGTGACTTTTGTTGGTCTATGTCAGAATCTCTTCAAGTTTCTAAATCAAACCTGTATGAATGCCTAGCTGCCCGAGGTGTCTCAAACATTTCCCCACTATGAAGGCCATTTCCAGTCACATTCAGCAACCATGGTCGGCCTGCAATGACTCTGAATGGATCCATGGAACACTCAGTGTTGTCTATGGACAAGTTATTCCTGCCGCATCCCACTCACAGTTGCCCAAGCCAGCCGTTCAAGATGATCTAGCCATATTAGACTTCCATCCAGAGCCACAGGGCGATATGGATGAATATACTAATGTTGAAGACATCCAATATGATATTGAGCCCTGGGGACATGCATCTTCCTCAGGAAACAATGGATTTGGCCAGGCAGTGGGCTTCTTTGATGGTACAGCAGTCATTTATGGAGCCAGCCAGACATTCCTTATGTGCTTCGATCTTGACAAATACTCAATCCGTCGCTCAGAAAACCTCTACTATCCATTTGCAAACCTGGACGGTTGGCAGATGGCAAATTTCCTTCTCATGTCCTGACTAAGTTTGCAAGAGATCAAGAATTTTCTCTCTCTGAACATGGTGAGTCAACCATAATTAACATACGTCCACTTCACTTAGTGTTTAGAGCAAGAAGATGCCAATGTCATTTCAGAGTGCTAAGGAATTACGCACTCATGGAGAGATGCTTCCTTCTGGTCCATGTTGGAATTTCAGAGTTGTACCCACCACCCACGCGATGGTAGAACCTGTACATCTATACTTTCGTGACTCCCTGGACTGCATTGAGTCGCTATTCAATCATCCTCTGTTTGCCAGGAAAATGGACTTTGCTCCCTTCTGTTTGTTCACCACTGCCGAGTGCATTGTTCGAATTTATACCGAGTGCATGAGTAGTGATGGCACTTGGGAAATGCAGGTAATGGACGGTTCTAATCATTGCTGGCAATTCACTGGACTGATTGTTACTGTACACCAATAGACTAAACTACCAGTAGGAGCCACACTCTGTGGAGTGGTTCTTTTGTCCGACAAGACCCACATCACAAATATGTGTGGCGGGAGAGTTGCTCATCCGCTCCTTATTAGCCTTGCGAACGTCAAGATGGCTGTGAGGAACAAGGGCTTGTCTCATGCCTTCCTTCTCTTGGCATTGATACCAATCGTCAGGTTCACTCACTCAGTCACTCGAATGCGTTCAGTTCTCAATGCACACCTTTTCCACCAGTGCCTTGATGTTGTCCTTGAACCTCTCAAGCAGGCTGTCATATCCCTGAATTTCGCCAAGTCTAACTCCGGCCAACTCCGGATAGATCTCACGCCAGACGCACCGGACTTCCACGGAGTTACACTCCGGATTTTGCTTCCATTTATTACCTCCTTTTGTTCTAGTCTAATTCTTGTTAACTTACATTATAGTTTGTATCGCCTTTCCGGCATTTGCATTACTCCATCTTCCGTGTTCCGCATTACTCATAAACTTACTCATCCTATGTACATCACCTTCACGTAGTGTACTCCCTCCATTCTTCCGGTCCGGAGTTACACCGGACCACTAGTATATAAACTCTTGTACTTTCTGTACTTTGCTTCATTACAAATATCAACGAAGTTTCCTCCCTCTTGAGTCTGATCTCTCTCAACTTCCATCCTCTATTCTCTACCTCTATCCCCTCTGAAATACGAGGACACGGGACTTGATAAGGGCACGACACATACGTCCTGCGCCAACATCCTCACCCCCTCCATCTCCGTCGACCTTCACGTCGAACCTCTGACCCTACCCCCTTCTCTGTCTCGGATCTCCGCCGGACTTGACCTGGAGGACCCAGACTTGACAGTATATTCATAATCAAACTTGTCAAGATCCTTATAACATCATCATGTCTACTTGTACTTTCCGACCCTCCCATTCCGCCGTGCTACAGACTGCCTTTGGCAGCTCGTGCACAGTTCCTGGGGAATTCATCAGCCTCACTCAACGCGCCGCCCCTTCAGCATCCTCCCGATGGCGCGCCCGTTCACCTCTCTCCGCACTCACTCCACTTCCGGAAGACCGTTCCTTCGATGGTCCTCAATTCCGAGTCCCATTGGACAACAAAGAGGACTTCTGGGGCGTCAACCACCCTGGAACTCCAGTCCCCGGATATAGTGGAGCAGCAGCAGGAGGTGGTGGTGGTGGTGATGGCAACAACCCTGACCCCTCAGACGATGGCTCGTCTTCTACCTCAACTCCGGACACCGAACAGGTCTTCAGAGGTGATCACGGAATTGACGACGAAGCCAACAACGTCCCCTTAGTGTTTGAACCTTTTAACCAACTCGCAACCGCTATCCGCGACATGACCCGACAAGCTCTTCGTCGCAAGAATACCTCTAACGACGCAAGAACAAAGGTCCGAGAACCGGATACCTTCGACGGGTCTGACCCGAAGAAACTCTGTTCTTTCGTCGTACAATGCGAGATCAACTTCCAAGCCAATGAGAAGTCTTTTTGGAGGGACCAGAACAAAGTCACGTTCGCGCAATCCTACCTCAAAAGAATGGCGCTGGACTACTTCGAACCGGACTTGCTCGGAGGTGTCGCTCCAGCAAATCATCCCCTCTGGATGGACGACTGGCAAGCATTTCTGTTTGAACTCCAATCCAACTTTGGTCCTCATGATCCCATCGCCGAAGCAGAAGCTCTACTCGAGCAACTGTGCATGAAAGACACTCAGCACATTTCCAAGTACATTGTCGAGTGGAATCGTCTTGTGAACCAAGTCCGAGAATGGGGATCTGGCGCACTCCACCGGAGTTTCTATAATGGACTTCCGGATCGCATCAAGGACAAGATCGCTCGTCATGGCAAACCCGATAACATCCATGATATGCGCACTCTCGCGCAACAAATCAACCAGAGATACTGGGAGCGTAAGGAAGAGATTTTGTGTGCTTCAAAGGTCTCCGGATCGAGCTCCTCCCACAATAACTCCTCGAATAAGTTGTCGAGCTCTGCTCCGACTAACTCCTCCAAGCCTAAGGACGACAAGTCCAAAGGTTCCTCTTCATCCTCTACCTCCGGTTCTTCCGGAAATGGGAACAACAACAAGAAGGGTAACAACTCTTCTAAGTCCGATTCTACTATTTCTGCAAAGCTCGGCAAAGACGGTAAACTCCTCCCGGAGGAGCGTCAGCACCACATTAAGTTTAACCTTTGTCTTTTCTGTGGTGAGAGCGGTCACTCCGCCAAGGACTGCCCAAAGTCCACCTCTAGAGCGTCGAAGGCTTGTGCTGCTACCGTGACAACTCTGGAAGCTACGGCCTCGACCTCCGCTTCCTCGGAGGCGAAAAAATAGAGCGCGACTCTCGAGCGTCTGCACAGGCTGGGAGTCGCGTTGATCCGGACTGTGCTCTCACGGAGTTACGTCTCAACACGTCCGCTCTTTCCGACCCTAATTCTCTTCGTCTGTTTGTATCTCTTCCCATACATAACATCTCTGATGTACCAGTTCTCGTTGATTCTGGTTCTACTCATTGTTTCATAGACTCTTCCTTTATCGAAAAACATCAAATTCCTACATACTCCATTCCTCCAATTAATCTCCGTCTCTCATCAGCAAACCTACATTTTTTCTGAGTTATCAAAATAAATGACTTGTCTGAGTTGGCTGACATGACTGACAGCATGCTATCAGTGCTATCATCCATAAGTAATTCATCACTATCAGCATTCTCAGAGCTATCAGCATATCAGCTTGTCAGTTAATCAGTGATATCAGTCCAGTCAGTCCAGTCAGTCAGTCAATTGATCATCTTGTCAGTCTTGTCAGTCTTGTCATCCCATCAGTCAGTCAGTCAACCAGTCAGTCAGTCATGTCAATTTATCAGTCAGTCAGGTTGTCAGTCAATCAGCCAAGTCAGCTCATCAGCTCATCAGCTCATCAGTTAGTCATCTCTGTCAGTCACATCAGTTGGTCAGTTGGTCAGTCAGTCAGGTGTGTCAGGTTTGTCAATTTGTCAGCTAGGTAGTTGGTCAGTCAACCAGTTCATTCAATATATCAGCCTATCAGCTTGTTAGTAAATCAGTTCAGTCAGTTCAGTCAATCTATCATTGATTAGTCTATTCAGGCCTGTCAGTCTTGTCATTTATCTAACTCACCCAGAAAAAATGTAGGTTTCCTGATGCTTCAATGGTCCTCTGCCTCCCTTATCTCTCAAGCCATAGATCTAACCATTTCCTTCGCTTCCGGTGTTTCCACCTCTGACACGTTTTACGTGACCTCGTTGGATTCTTCATGCAGCCTTGTTCTCGGACATTGCTGGCTCACCCGTTACAATCCATTGATTGATTGGGTTACAAGCAGCATAACTTTCCGAACTCCTGCAGAGGGAATGCCAACCCCGATATCACCCTCCGAACCTCCGAGCTCTACTAAAGACATCTCCGCCTCTGCCTCCGTGTCCTCCTCTACTGAGAAGGACCCCGCCGGTGTTCCTTCGGAATACCTCGACTTCGCGGATGTCTTCAGCAAGAAGAAAGCTGACACCCTAGCTCCCCATCGTCCTTTCAACTTGAAGATCAATCTGGAGGAAGGTGCTGAACCCCCAGTTGGAAAGATCTATTCCGTTTCTTCCACAGAACAACAAGCTCTCTGAGACTTCCTTGATGAACACCTCAACATCGGATTTATTTGCCAGTCTACGTCTCCGCACGCAGCTCCAGTGTTGTTTGTCAGGAAAAAGGATGGCTCCCTTCAACTTTGTGTTGATTTCCGAGGATTGAACAAAGTCACACGCAAAGACTGCTACCCACTTCCCTGTACCTCCGACCTCCTAGATGCACCTTCTGGAGTGAAGGTCTACACGAAAATCGATCTCCGTCATGCATACCATTTGGTCCGTATTACGGAGAGAGATGAGTGGAAGACCTCCTTTCGCACTCGCTATGGCTTGTTCGAATGGCTCGTCATGCCCTTTGGACTTACCAATGCTCCGGCGGCCTTCCAGCAGTTCGTCAATAGCATTTTCGCCCATATGCTCGACATTTGTGTTGTGGTTTACCTCGATGACATTCTGATTTATTTCCACGATATGGAATCACATCGTAAACACGTCCGAGAAGTCTTCCGATGTCTCCGTGCTAACGGTCTGTACGCCAAAGCAGACAAGTGCGAATTCCATCCGGATACGGTTGAGTACCTCGGATATGTTCTTTCACCCTCCGGCCTCTCCATGGCCTCCGACAAAATCAAAACAATCCTGGACTGGCCAGAACCTCAGAAGGTCAAGGACATTCAGTCCTTCCTGGGGTTTGCCAATTTCTACTGTCGTTTTATCCAGGGTTACTCCAACATCGTGGTTCCGCTCACGTGTCTCACTCGGAAAGAAGCTCCTTGGAACTTCTCCGACGCCTGCCAGAAATTCTTCCAACGCCTCAAGGATGCCTTCACATCTGCTCCGGTGCTCGCGCATTGGATTCCGGATGTTCCCATTACTATTGAAACTGATGCTTCTGACTATGCCGTTGCAGCAATTCTTTCCATCACAACTCCGGCTGACAACGAACTCCACCCCGTTGCGTTCTTCTCCCGGACTTTGACCGGAGCAGAATTGAACTACGACACGCACGACAAGGAGTTACTAGCAATTTTCGAAGCATTCACATCCTGGCGCCACTACTTGGAAGGCTCCGCAACCCCTATAGACGTTGTTACCGACCACAAAAACCTCGAATATTTTTCTTCCACAAAGCTCCTGACGTGTCGCCAAGCCCGTTGGTCCGAATACCTTAATCAGTTCAATATGGTAGTCTGGTACCGGCCTGGTAAGCTTGGAGCAAAACCAGATGCTTTGACTAGACGCTGGGACGTCTACCCCAAAGAGGGGGATAAGGACTTCACTCGCGTTAACCCAGACAATTATAGGTCCATCTTCACTCCAGAACAGCTCGCGTCGTCCCTCCGGGCTACATATCTAGAAGTTCCATTACTCCGGGCCTCTGCTCTAGTTGATGTCGAACAACTCCATTCTGACATCCTCTCAGTGCTCTGTAATGATCCAGTCGCGTCTCCCCTCCTTTCCTCCAACTCTGATTCTTGATGGTCAGTCAACTCTGAAGGATTCCTCCTAAGGGACAATCGTATATACGTCCCGGAAGCCAACAATCTCCGACTCCGTGTTCTCCAAACCTTCCATGACCACCCAACTGCAGGCCACTTTGGCCAGCACCGTACACTTGAACTCATTTGCCGAGAATATACCTGGCCCAATATCCGGACTTTCGTAAAAGACTACTTAGTTCCTGTACAGCCTGCACTCGCGCGAAGACTCCCCATCATCGTCCATATGGACTTCTTACGCAGCTTCCGGTTCCGGAGAAACCATGGAACTCCATCTCCATGGACTTCATTGAACAGCTTCCATCCTCGGAGGGTTACACTGCCATCCTCATGGTAGTTGACAGACTGTCCAAACAGTGCATCTTCATCCTGACACACGATACCATCACTTCCGCACAATTAGCCAAACTATTCCTCATACACGTCTTCTCCAAGCACGGAGTTCCATCCCACGTCACCTCCGACAGGGGCTCCGAGTTTGTCTCCCATTTCTTCTGTTCTCTAGGTAAAGCATTGGACATGCGACTGCATTTCACCTCTGGATATCATCCAGAGGGGGATGGTCAGACAGAACGCGCCAACCAAACCCTTGAACAATACCTCCGAATCTATTGCAATTACCAACAAGACAACTGGTCCGAACTCCTGCCTCTCGTGGAGTTCGCCTATAATAATGCTCCGAGTGCTACTACTGGAGTATCACCCTTTTTCGCCAATAAAGGATATCATCCGAACTTCTCCGTTCACTCCGACCTCGAACTCACTTCGTCTACAGCTAAGTCCTATGTCACGGACTTGGATGAACTCCATGAGTTCCTTCGTATGGAGATGCTGGAAGCGCAGAAACGCTACCAAGGACCAGCAGACAAGAGAAGAAGTCCAGCTCTGGACTTCCAGATTGGTGATCAAATTATGCTCAAGGCGAAATATCTCTGGTCTACATGACCATCTAAGAAACTCTCCGAAAAGTATCTGGGTCCTTTCAGCAGCATCATTGCCAAACCCAGTACTCACTCCTTCACAATGTGTCTTCCCGACTCCATGAAATCCGTTCACCCTGTTTTCCACATCTCACAGTTAGAACCTGCAACTCCGAACACCATTCCGGATCGCGTCCAACCTCCGCCACCTCCGGTTGAGGTTGATGGTGAGCCAGAGTACGAGATCGAGGAGATACTCGACTCCAAGATCGATCAGAGAAGGCGTCACTGCCAACTCCTGTATCTGGTACGATGGTTAGGGTACGAAGGTACTGACGGCGAGACCTCTTGGTTACTTGCTACAGAATTAGCACGCTACGGAGCTTGTCTCGGACTTCCACCGGAAGTACCCGGACAAGCCAGGTCCGTTCTCTCCGTAATCTCTCCGTTTCCTCTCTTTCTTTCTCTTTTTCTTTGACTCGATTCGATTCAGTTACTATGTACACAAAAAAGTTCTTTTCTACCTACTCCAGAGTCGCTTCTCCGGCGACCTCCGGTACTCTGTCCGCGTCCGCATCTTTCTGCGCCTCCTTCTCTCCCGTGGCCAACCTCTCACGGAGATGATCGGTCTGCTCCATCACCATCTCCCCCATCTCCTCCTGAACCTCCTTGCCACTCCGTCCTCCGACTCGTCAGTCTCCGACCCAGAATCCTCCTCCTGGTAGACCTCCGTCGTCTTCAACTCGACGAGGCGAGCCAACAGGCGGTTTTGACATGCCAGGAGCTCTGTGTGAGCCCGCATCTCATCCCGGACTCCTCGGACGGCCTTGACAAGCTGTGTCCCCAGCACGGACCACAACTCGTCCTTGCTCTTTCCTTCCTCCTCCTCGTCGCCGCTGTCTGTGATCTCTGACGTCTTCTTCTTCTTCTTCGACGGACCCACGTCGCTCTCCGCCCTCCTCCATTTCTTCTCCGGCTTGTCGACTCCGGGCCTCTCACACTTCACTTTCGCCTCCCTGCACTCCACGCACGACGTCAACCTCCCGGAGCCCTCCTCACATTCGAGGCCCCGGTGCTCGCACCGGTTGCAGGCGGGCAAGGCCTTGCCCTTGCCTTTGGCGCTCTGCTGTACCCGGATCTTCTCAGCCTACAACTCCGTTAGCTCCGAGTAACTCCAGATGAAGATACGACTTACTCTTTGTTGGGCCACCTCCTCGGCTATGCGACGCCTCCTCTCCTCTGCCTGACGATGTGCCTCCACCTCCTCAGCCGCCTTGTGCCTGGCTTCCTCCGCCTTGCGCCTCTTCCGTTCCTCCTCCGCCTTGCGCTCCTTCTGGCACCTTCGCCGTTCCGCGAACTTGGCGGCGGATAGATCGTCATCATTGTCATTGTCCTCACGGAGGCGTTCCTCCGACCAGGACTTGATGTAGTCGATGGCGATGTCAGACATGGTGGTTTGATGGCTGGTCACTCAGAAATCCGTCCTACTCTTATATTCGGATTTCAGACGGAGATTCAAAATTCCGTTTGTTGATCTGTACACGGAGTTCATGTGATCACGTCACACCACACCCACCCAGAGTTCCACCTGGTCCACTCAGGGGTTATTTCCACTTGGCCTCAAGGGCTCGGCCTAAGAGGGGGATACCGTCATATCCCTGAATTTTGCCAAGTCTAACTCCGGCCAACTCCAGATAGACCTTGCGCCAGACGCACCGGACTTCCACAGAGTTACACTCCGGATTTTGCTTCCGTATATTACCTTCTTTTGTTCTAGTCTAATTCTCATTAACTTACATTATAGTTTGTATCACCTTTCTGGCATTTGCATTACTCCGTCTTCCGTGTTCTGTATTACTCATAAACTTACTCATCCTATGTACATCGCCTTCGCGTAGTGTACTCCCTCCATTCTTCCAGTCCGGAGTTACACCAGACCACTAGTATATAAACTCTTGTACTTTCTGTACTTTGCTTCATTACGAATATCAACAAAGTTTCCTCCCTCTTGAGTCTGATCTCTCTCAACCTCCAACCTCTATTCTCTACCTCTATCCCCTATGAAATACGAGGACACGGGACTTGATAAGGGCGCAACACATATGTCCTGTGCCAACGTCCTCACCCCCTCTGTCTCTGTCTCTGTCTCCGAACTCTCCGTCGACCTTTGCATCAAACCTCTGACCCTACTCCCTTCTCCGTCTTGGATCTCCGCCGGACTTGACCTGGAGGACCCAGACTTGACACAGGCCGCACAAGTTGGCCATACTATGATGTCAGACCTGGCTGGAAATCTATAGTATTGCTTCACTCCCCTCGTCTCCTACATCGTCGACACACCAGAAGCCTGCATGCTATCATGCATTCACAGATTAATGTCTCCCGTAACGATGGCAACATATACGAACTTTGGTGACCCAGATCAACATCCCCCATGTACTGCTGCGATAACATTAACCCAGCTCATGTCATATCCCATTCCGGCCCCTATCCCATCTCTGGTCATCTCCGGCCAACTCCTTGATCACAGGACTCACCTCCGAGCCTCCGATGAACTCCAGACCCCTTGATCCGGAGATCCTCGGACTTGTATACTTCCCTGTTGGACCTCCCTTACGTTCCCATCTCCTTTCATCCTAGTATCCTTCTGTAATTTGTACAGTCATCATTTGTACAGCCCTCTGGTCTCTCCTCTTCTCCAAGTATGATTACTCATCTCCATTCCCTAGTCCTATGTACATCGCCTCCGCTTAGTTTCCTCCTGTCATATCCCTGAATTTCGCCAAGTCTAACTCCTGCCAACTCCGGATAGACCTCGCACCAGACGCACCGGACTTCCACGGAGTTACACTCTGGACTTTGCTTCCATTTATTACCTCCTTTTGTTCTAGTCTAATTCTCGTTAACTTATGTATCGCCTTTCCGGCATTTACATTACTCCGTGTTCCGTGTTCCGTATTACTCATAAACTTACTCATTCTATGTACATCACCTTCGCGTAGTGTACTCCCTCCATTCTTCCGGTCCGGAGTTACACTGGACCACTAGTATATAAACTCTTGTACTTTCTGTACTTTGCTTCATTACAAATATCAACGAAGTTTCCTCCCTCTTGAGTCTGATCTCTCCCAACCTCCAACCTCTATTCTCTACCTCTATCTCCTGTGAAATACGAGGACAACAGGACTTGATAAGGGTGCGACACACACGTCCTGCACCAACGTCCTCACCCCCTCCATTGACCTTCGTGTCGAACCTCTGTCCCTACCCCCTTCCTCCATCTCAGATCTCTGCTGGACTTGACCCGGAGGACCCGGACTTGACGCCTCCATTCCCTCCGGTCCAGAGATTACCTGGACATCAGTATATAAATCTCCAAAATGTACTGTAGCACTTCAGTACGAAAATTAAACGTCATCATGTATTCCACATGATCCTCCTCTTCCTGTCTCTTGTCTCTCTCTCCCTCAATTATACCTTGGACCTCCAACCCTCTGAAATACGAGGACCCGTGAGCATGGCAAGGGCACGACACATAAGTCCTGCGCCAATGTCCTCACCCCCTCCGTTCCCTTGGTACCCCATCAACTCCAGATATTATCATCAACCCAGATGTCATTCTCCCTTACCTCCGACCTGGACATCTGTCCACCATCTCCGGACCTCCGGACTTCCGTCCACAGACCCCCTGGATTCCGAACTCCGCCCGGAGATGAGACCAGGAGGAATGAGGACTCTGACAGCTCGCCTCTGTCATGACTCGTTGTGATGTCAATGACATCACTGCATTCTTTGCCATGTGTGAGGAGTTTTGCCTTAGTGGTGTCTCACACCCCTTTTGCCATGATTGGCCCCTCGCAGAACCGTCCTGTTGCCTCACTCCCGAGGGGTTACATCACTGGCTCCGTGAATTCTGGGACCATGAGTTTACATGGTGTGTGGAGGTGCTGGGCAGTGCCGAGCTAGACTTTCGATTTTCGATCCTCCCGCCCATCACCACTCTCCGTCATTTTAGCAATGGAGTCACCAAGCTCAAACAGGTGACCGGCTGGACACAACAAGATATACTATGCTACATTGTTGCCGTCATCGCAGCCACCGCAGACCCGCTCGTCGTCACTGCAATCTGTGCCCTTGTAGATTTCTGATACTTGTACCAGGCTCCACATATTACAACAACCACCCGTGACAAGATTTGGTCTGCCCTCACAGAATTCCATGATCACAAACATGCAATCTTAGATGGTGGCGTTTGTCATGGACAGACAACCAGTGCAGCCCTAGATCATTGGCAAATTCCGAAGTTAGAATTAATTCAAAGCATTGCCCCAAGTATCAAGCAAGTTGGTTCGCTCTTACAGTGGTCAGGAGATACCACAGAGCATGTGCATATCAAGGTTGTCAAGGATTCCGCTTCGAGGACAAACAATCAAAATTATAATTCACAGATATGTTGTTACCTCGATCGTGTAGAGAAATGCCAGCAGTTCAGCACTGCAGTTGCTCTCCGTGGTGTTGAGTCATTGGCCACAACTGATGACAGTTTTGTAGATGATGATTCAGATTCGGACTCTGAATCAGAAGCTGGCAACGATGACACTGCTCCTGGTGAGGACAACCATGTCGAGAATGTCTTGAAAGACATTTGGGATCCAAAGCGTCAATCCATGAACTTCTTCCATGTTGCTGCAAACACTCCTCCCCTTACCCTCATTGCATCAGTATCAACAGCAATCCATCTTAACACGAAGTATTCCATGCGCACGTCCATAGACCTCATCACAGAAACATTCAGTCTTCCAGATCTCCAGGGAGCACTGGGTGACTATCTGGTTCGCGATGGCATGTCTGCACAGAACTTCCATTCTTTTGGTGGTCTGTGGCACTCATCATATGACACTCATCTCCCGTTTAAAGATCTTCGGGTTTGGTTTAAAGTCTGCACAACAGAGAGGATTTCACAACTCTACATCTGTTGCGTCAGCCTTTACGGTCCACACTCATCCACCAAATCACAAATGGAAATATGGCCGGAATGATGCTGCCATTCTTCAAGTCCATGAAGGGTATAATTGGCCTTTGAGTGGCCTAACAGGTATGTCAGGTGAGCTAAGCCCAGGACACTACTCTAATAACCTAGCATAGGACACATTGTTGTCCAAGTCCAACTTATCATGTGTCCTGTCTCACCCAGAGGAATCAAATCCCCATTTTCAGCATGGGCTCTCATTTACTTGCAGCGATTCAACATTGTACCTCAGGCAACTGGTTTTCCGGAACAATCCACTGGATTACAAATACTGAAACAAGGAATGCGTGCGTCCGGGGCCATTTTTGGTGACGTATTTCTATTGGACCAGCTCAGATCTTATGCCCATGTAGTCCCATGTTTTGGTCATGCTCCTGACATTAGGTTGAATCATACAAACAGTATTCATTCCTTGCAGTCGTTTTACTTGAACAAGTACTTTGATAAGGATTTTTTCTATCTCTTATCCCAGTAGAGTCACTTTTCATACTTGTCATGTAGCATTATACCCCAATACTATGCCAGAAGTTGTTTGTAATGTGTGTCGCGCACCTGCCAGTGTGATTATGTTGATGCTCACATGACATGAAGAGCTTCATCCTCGTCTCACAACAAGGACTCATCTGCCCTCTGATCCCTCTGACAGCCCTCATCACCGTCATGTGTGAATTGTCCAGTCGCGCCGGTAACTGCTCCTGGCTATCCAACTCCAATGGCACATCCCAAATTGTGTCAAACATTTCCATTACTCCCCCCAACCCACCCGCAGGCTTGGTATTTGCTGCTGCTGAAATCCTCATTCCTCAGCTGACTGCATTTCTTATTACTCTTGTTATCTCACATTTGGCTGATTTACTAGATACATTCGCCTTGAAATTTCTGCCATCATGATCAACCTTGAGATCTCACCCATCACCACCTATCTGTCAGAGTCCTCATTCCTCCTGGTCTCATCTCCAGGCGGAGTTCGGATATCCAGGGGGTCTGCAGACGGAAGTCCAGAGGTCCGGAGATGGTGGACAGATGTCCAGGTCAGAGGTAAGGGGGAATGACATCCAGGTTGATGACAACGTCCGGAGTCGATGGGGTATCAAGGGAACGGAGGGGGTGAGGACATTGGCACAGGACTTATGTGTCGCACCCTTGCCATGTTCATGGGTCCTCGTATTTCAGAGGGTTGGAGGTCCAAGGTATAATCAAGGGAGAGAAGAGATGAGGGACAGGAAGAGGAGGATCATGTGGAATACATGATGACATTTAATTTTCGTACTGAAGTGCTACAGTACATTTTGGAGATTTATATACTGATGTCTGGGTAATCTCCGGACTGGAGGGAATGGAGAAAACTGAGCGGAGGCGATGTACATAGGACTAGGGAATGGAGATGAGTAATCATACTTGGAGAAGAGGAGAGACCAGAGGGCTGTACAAATGATGACTGTACAAATTACGGAAGGATACTAGGATGAAAGGAGATGGGAATGTAAGGGAGGTCCAACAGGAAAGTATACAAATCCGAGGATCTCCGGACCAGAGGGTCTGGAGTTTGTCAGAGACTCGGTCGTAAGTCCTGTGATCAAGGAGTTGGCCGGAGATGACTGAAGATGGGATAGGGGCTGGAATGAGATATGACACTATTGCCAGTATTGTATTCCAGTTAACCCCTTCAAGTGCCAATTTTTCCACTCTGTTGCTTCTTCATGCCCACTCTCCATCTAATCAGTTCATGGTCCATCCTGCGATGTATTCATCCCCCATCAGGGATCCCCTTCAACTTCATGATTGATGAAGAAACCAGCGTCACTGTTGTCTTTAGTGAGGAGGAACAAGAGGAAGATGATGAGGAGGGTTATGAGATTCAGGGCAGTCGAAATACTTCGTGAGTCATCAGAGTTATCGTAGTATGAAATTTACCCATCAATCAACCACCATCATCAGCAAATCATGACTTAGCTGTGCAGTGCTGTGAGGCTCTGCACAGTGTGTTACAGCTGTCACAGTGTGACAGAAAGATCCCCCCCTGTCCAGTTGTGGCACAGCAATGACACAGAGCACACAGCGCTGTGCAGATTAAGTAAGCTGTGCAACACTGTGCAAATCAAGCACGGCTGTACTCGCCCAGGGACACTGTATGATGTGTACAATGCGTACAGTGCTCATAGCATAAATGGCCTGTGAACATCTGGAGTGAGCTGTCGAGTCCTGTAGGTATTGTCACACTTCATAGTTCTATGAAAACTGTATGAATTGCATTGTTGCCTCGTGTCATGTCAAGAGAGGTACTATGATACTAGGCACTGGATATATCTACACATCCTCGGACTCGTCACCAGACTCCTTGTTGCCGGACTCCTCATCACTGGACCCCTCATCACCAGACCCCTCATCATCAGACTTGTCATCATCGGACCCGTCGTTGTTGAGCCACTGGTCGCCAGACCCCTCGTTACCAAAGTCCTTGTCAACAGGGTGTTCTGTAGAAAGGATAGACTCAGTGTACTGTGAGTAGACAGACACTAATAGATTTACCTGTAGAAAGGATAGACTACAGGGTTATTAGTTAAGTAGTTAATAAAGGGTAATGCTAGTGTTCACCTCAGTGTACTGCGAGTAGACAAACACTGAGGTGTAGCCGAGTGGAAACGGAAACTAAACACTATGTGATTACTAAGCAATCATAGCCACAGAACATAGAAATTCCAACACTCCCTCTCAAACAGAGCAGAGTCCTAGGGTGAATGCGAAGTGTTTGGCTTTTATACTAGGTAAGGCTTTAGTAAGTGTATCTGCGACCATGTCATCAGTTGAGCAATAAACGAGACAAATGGAACCATTTGAAACTGAATAATGAATAAAATGATAATGGATGTCAATATGTTTTGTGCATGCGTGATATTTCCCATCCTTGGTCAGCGCGATAGCGGACTGGTTGTCACTGTAGAGTGTCGTTGGCCCTTTGACTCTCCCATGAGATGACAGAGCCAAATGGTCTCCTTCGCAGCATGCGTTGCAGTGACATATTCAGCTTCAGTGGTCAAGAGGGTGACTAGTTCTTGTTTGCACAATCCCCATGAAATTGCACCACTGTCAACAAGAAAGGCATAACCCGATATGGCATGCCTATGTTCTTGCGATGCGCCATCAGCATCTGCATACCCTGTGAGACCCTGTATCTCTGTCCCGTAGGTCAGGGACCAGTTCTTCGTGCCGATGAGGTACCTAAATACACATTTGAGTGCCTCCCAATGGGCCCAACCAGGGTTGTCCATGAACTGAGCAAGTGTGAAGACAACAAACGTGATGTCAGGTTGAGTACTGACGGCCAGATACATAAGAGATCCAAGTGCTGCACAGAATGGGACCTATCGCATTTTTGTGATTTCAATGACTGACTTTGGCGACTGGTTTCAAGAGAGCTGTATGTTTGGATCCATGGGAATGGATACTGGTTTTACATCTGTGAAATTGTACTTGACAAGTATGGCTTCGATATATGGTTCCTAGGAGATTGAGAGGGTGCGTGCAACATGATCACGCATCACCTTCATCCCGAGTAGCCAGCTAATTGGCCCCAGATCTGTGATCTTGAAGTGTGAGCCAATCTCGTCCTTGAACGCTTTGACAAGCTCATTTGAGGTACCAGTTATCGTACAGTCGTCGACATGGGAGGCTAAGATGAGGAGGTGGGTGCCAATTTTGGCTATGAAGACGACCCAGTTCAGCAAGCTCTTGACAGAGCCGCTGGTACCATTTGAGTGCACCCTGCTTGGAGCCATAGATCGCGACTCATAAGCGGGCGACGAGGTCACGTCCATTTTTATCAAAGCCAGGAGGTAGCTCCATGAATATAATTTCGTTTTCATCCAGTTTGCCATTTAAGAATGCCAAGTAAAAATCAAAGACTTCGATGGGCCAGTCGTTTTGTGCTGCAGTGGCAAGGATGAGGCGAAGGGAGGCGAGGTGAGCGACTGGTGCGTAGGTTTCATAGTAGTCGACGCCTTGGACTTGCGTGAATCCACACGCTACCAACCATGCCTTGTACTTCTCGATCTCACCTGCAGCATTCTTCTTTATTTTGAAGACCCACTTGCAGTCTACAACATTGACGTTCACTGACGGTCGAGGTACCACATCCCAGGTGTGTGCATCGTCAAGGCTTTTCAGTTCGGCTCTAATCACTTTGTCCCAGCAATGCCAATCTGGTTTCTGTGCCTCTTTGATCGTCTTTGGCTCGAGTGCTTCAGCCTTGCAAGTTCCCGCAAACATTGCATAAGCAGCTTTGTCGTCATCCCACCTGCTATCAGCAACATCAGCTTCTTCTACCACTTTATCCCCATCACTCTCACAATGGTCTTCAACAGTCTGGATGCCACAAGATATAATCGGTTCCCCACCACAACCATCATGCATACCGGCGCCCTCACACAGCATTCAGATGCACAGTGACTCTGTCCATTGGTGAGTTGAGCGGTGAGTAGTTGTGGTAGGTGTGGTATCTTCAGGCGGTGTGTTTACTACGGTTGTAGGTTCAGTTTTCTGAGCGCGATGGAGTTGGCTAGGTGGCATTGGGAGGTCTTCGAGTGAAGCAGGTACATCGTCTTCTTTGCAATCATGGCGCTGATTGTTCCTGTGATGTTTACTTTCTTCCCCCTCTATCTGCGCTGACTGAAACTTTACAGTTACAGTCTCTTGTCTTTTGAACGAGACGTTGCACTTGACGGAGACTCGACCATCACAGTAGATGCAATGGGTTCCACTTTCAGCGTCGAAACCAACCCATTGACCCTCTTGAGTCAGCTTGTGTACCCAGACCTTGGTTCCCCATGCTGGTACCTTTGCAAGATTGGGCTTTCTATTGTGAAGTAGCTCGTATGGTGTCTTCCCGTCGAGCGCACACAAGGCTGTACAGTTCTTCATCCAAATGATGTGTGCTGATGCCTCCCCCCACAGGTTTTGCAGTAGGTTGGCGGCATGTCCGACAGCACGAATGCATTCCATCAACATCCTATTCAGGCGTTCTGTGACTCCGTTATGCTGTGGGGTGTCATGTGTGGTAAGTTTGTGCTCGGTTCCGCTTGTCTTCAGATGACAGCTAAACTCCTTGCTCAGATATTCTCCTCCACGATTGGACCATAAGTGTTTAATTGTCGTGCCTTGTTGGGTTTTAACCCAGGCTTCATAGTCCTTATAGGCACTGAAGGTGTCCGACTTTGCCGCAAGTAGGGTAATGTGAGTGTAACGGGTGTAGTCATCTGTGAATGACGCGTAGTAGGTCCTGTGGCCTAGAGTTTGGACCCTCAAGGGACCCCATACATTGGTATGTATTTTGTCACCGAATTTCTTGTGGCATTTTGGCTCACGAACATTCCCAATAGGTTTATGTGTTGCCTTTGCAATCTCACAGGACTCACATTGGCCCATTGTCGTATGGCTGGGGTCTAGTTTGATCCCCTTGACCATTCCCTTGGACAGCATCTCACGGATGGTGGCAGGCGCAATGTGCGACAATTGTTCGTGGAGGTCCTCCATGGTGAGCGTCTCCATCATGCCTGCTGTGCCAGCAGATGGTTGTTTCGGGATGGTGCGCCATACTTGATATAGTCCGTTACTGACTGGGATTTCTCCTATAGGTTTCTTTCTAGGATCGAAGATGCGGCATACATTATCACGGAAGAGTGTGGCATATCCTGCGCCAGTGAGCTTGCTTATTGAGATGAGTGTAACTCCCATTGAAGGCACGTAGAGGGCATTCTTCAGAAGGACCCGGCTTTTATATTTGCCATTTGGAATCTCGATTTGGAGGTCACCACATCTGACTGCATCAAATGTATACTTGTCTGCTGTGGTAATAGGTTTGGGAGGGATGGAGATGAGATTGATGAAGTGGTCATGGTAAGGAGAAAAATGTTGTGAGGCACCACTGTTATGGAGTTCAGTGATAGCTTCTGACGTGTGCGTTTGAGCAAGAACTGCATATGGTAAGGATCATGTACCCTCGGGCTCCTCGTATGCCACTAACCATATAGCGTCAGGTTCTTTCTCATCGGTGGCCATGTGCGCACAGTTGGCTTTGGCACACTTTGACTCCTTTGAGTCCTTCGAGTTCTTCTCGTTGGACTTCTTTCCTCTGGACTTCCAACCTTTCGGGGCTTGTCCTGCCTTGCCGCCACCCTCCTCCCAGCAGTCATCAGACCAGTGGCCCTTCCATCCACAGTTGTGGCACTCATCATTGGACTTGTTCACCTTCCCTTTTCGACAACCTTTGCCTTTCTTCATGTTAGCATTAAATGCTGTATCATCCTCTTTTGATTTGGACTTTCTGCCGCCCAGAGCAAGAAGGTGTTCATATTTGTCAATGATGGCAGATGAGAGTTGGTCAGAGGTGATACAACGGTAGTTGAATCGTACATTTGCTGAAACTGACGAAAGGATACTATTGTAGGAATGGGGAAGTGATGCAAAGATCATGTTGAAGAAGTCATCGTCGGGAATAGGTTTTCCCATTGATGCAAGGTCTTCGTGAAGTGCGCGCATCTTCTCAATGTGCTCGCAGGCATCTCTGCCGTCCTTCAGCTTCATTTCACCAAGCTGATGTCTCTTCTCGACACTAACGACCAATGATCACTGTTCAAAGCAGCTCTTGAGTACATCAAAGTATTGTTCTGCGGTGTCTTTCAACATGATGGAAAGGAATAAGGAGCTGGGGATGGTGGCGACAATCTGCTGTCGTACGATGGCATCATTTTTATGCCATTTCTTATAGTCCTCTAGGTAGTCCTGGACCTCAGCCATTTCCTCGACTGTGTCAGGTGTCCAATCTGGGGAATGCTGGATTGCTGGGTCTATGGGTTCTGGCTCCGAACCATCAAAGTAACCTTCCATTCCTCATGCTGTCAACAACAGCTTCAATCGAGCTTTCCATGTTGTCCAGTCTTTTCCAGTAGCATCGAGTTTCGGGACATTCATAAACTCATCTCCCAGTTTTGCTTTGGACATGGTGTCGTTACAGAGTGTGCTAGGGTTCCTGAGGCTTCGAACTTTCAGTTATGGAGCTCAGGGCTCATAACCTGTAGAAAGGATAGACTCAGTGTACTGCAAGTAGACAGACACTAATAGATTTACCTGTAGAAAGGATAGACTACAGGGTTATTAGTTAAGTAGTTAATAAAGGGTAATGCTAGGGCTCACTTCAGTGTACTGCGAGTAGACAGACACTGGGGTGTAGCCGAGTGGAAACGGAAACTAAACACTATGTGATTACTAAGCAATCATAGCCACAGAACATACAAATTCCAACATGTTCATCCATATGCACATCACCCAACTGCTTGTCAGCCTGCTTGCCGCCATTTGCCAAACCTGACTCTGGCTTGGAGTCAGAAATAAGCATGCTGAATTCACCACCATCTATGTTGTCATCATCTCTGTTGACATTCAAATAACCATCCCTGTTCGCTGCATTAGAAAATCTGCTGGTGTATTTAGTAGTACTTACATTCTGTTGTACACCCAATCAGCCAGCATCTTTTCAAGTCGAGGGCCTTTGGAATGATGCCTCATGACCCCTTGAAGGCTCTGTAAAAATCAGTAGTATGATGCCTTGAGCTCCTTGGTGTTGAGGCTCGGGTTGGTGTCCCTACCATGTTTCTTATATATAGTGTTCGAAAGTCCAGTTGCAGGACCATTAAAAGACCAAGGACCAGACCAATAAAGATCAATAAAGACCGTAGTTCAGTCTTGGTCTGGTCTGGTCTTTGACGGTCTTGGTCTTGGTCTTTCAGATTTTTAAAAATTCACAGACCGATGAAAAACTGGTTGCAACCCAGGCTCCTTCCCACCACTGCTGGAGAGGTCGAGGCGACATCCTAGTACATTGGTAGTAGTGGAATTGACTGAGTGGCTATGAGCCAATTCAAACCCAGAACAACCTTAAATCCTTGACCTCTCCAGCAGTGGCTGGAAGATAACATTGGTAAACACTCACAGCCACTTGGGCAGACCAGTGCGGAGTGTTAAGAAAACTTACGAAAATTAGAGATGAAACAAATGTCAGGTTTGATATGTCGCGTAGATGATTTGACTTCATCAGCACGTGACAGCTGGGACATGGCGAGAGTCAACACATATAGTCCTGACAAACATCAAGATGCAGTCCGATCATGTCAAGACAGTCCTCGATGCACTCGTCCAGGTGGAGCTGTCCATACCAGACTTCCTCTTCTCCATCCTTACTGTCAATCAATATAAACATCATCATATTGTCGCCCATTTATTATCTCATAAAGACCAGGTGCTCGAAGAGCTCTTTCGCCTTCTTCATGGTGGCACCAGCACCCCAAACGTAAACGCGGCATGTCAAATTGCAACAGTGATGTATGCACGAGAAGTTCGTGAGGGATCAGCAGAGAAAAATGGTTCACACTACAATGTATCACATACCTCACTCAACCAGCTGGAGGAGTTTTCGATCGATCAGATGGGCAGACAGATGGAGACTTGCCTTCCATGCTTATGGAAGCTTTTGGGGGTCTTACTCGATGCGTGGAATGCAAACAAACATCAAGATGATCATATGGAAGTAGATGATGATGACGAAGAAAGAGGCTTACTGGGCAGAACTCGGTGAAGCTGATCTTGACGGTTCTGACGTTCAGCCAGTGTTGGCGGATACACAGACGAGGTCGCAAGCAGCGAAACGAGCAGCGATGCGGCAGGTGCTGATGACCCGGGTTCGTTCTTTGTGATTCACTTAACTGCAACCTTAACAAGTAAAAACGAACAGAAAAAAGTCGTTGTGATTAGCATTCTGATGAACAGTACGAACAGAAAATCAAACCAATTTCAAAGCCTTGTTGGAATCTTTCTTCAATCATCACATGCGCCACAAAAAATTATCGAGATGCTTGCACGGATGGGACTGTCTGTCTCTGTTGACGCCATTAATGCTGCTATTCGGTCACTGTCGTCCGAATCCTGCGGTGTCATTGAAAGCTTGGAAGGCATGCTACTAGCCGTGTACGCGTACGACAACTTCGATATAGATCTGAAATCAACAAGTCACACAGTGGAGAAATCAACGGACAGTTTGAAGCACCTCGCCTCTGGTCTTGTCTTTCCTCTTCTGCATGGTGTCACAAAGGGTGACATGCGCTGCTCACAGGAGTTGTGGGAATCGTCCCCACTCAATCCACTGGCAAATCTGACTCACACAGATGGAAAAAACAAAAGTTAGGAGAGCCTCCTCTCACTCCATGGTGATACCGACAGGCTGGACGGGGCAGGACTCTCTCCGCGAGTAGCACTTTCTGCATTGATGGCAATGCTCGGAATCCCAGCATTTTGGAGGGACTCGACATTCTGTTGACCAAGTTGGTTGAGTGGGGTAATGACGAGCTGGATTCCAGAAGGATGAAATAGCAGTGGTAACCAGAATGAGAGTGTTTTCCCCATTCCAGTCCCAGCAATGCACACAACATCTCGGTCTTGCTTGGAAATTGCCTCAGCAATCTTCAGTTGCCATAGGCATGGTGTCTTTTTGAAGACAGACTTGGCCTTCTCACAAACGACAGATAAAATATCCAGATCACTGGCAGAGGGAGAAGACATGAACAATTGGCATCTCTACGCGTCGCGTCCACATCCTGTCACATGCTGATGAAGTCAAATAATCTACGCGACATATCAAACCTGACATTTGTTTCTATATCTCTAATTTTTGTAAGTTTTCTTGACACTCCGCACTGGTCTGCCCAAGTGGCTGTGAGTGTTTACCAATGTTATCTTCCAGCCGCTGCTGGAGAGGTCGAGGATTTAAGGTTGTTCTGGGTTTGAATTGGCTCATAGCCACTCGGTCAATTCCACTACTACCAATGTACTAGGATGTCGCCTCGACCTCTCCAGCAGTGGTGGGAAGGAGCCTGGTTGCAACCGGTCTTTTTGGGCAACCAATGACATACCATGATGACCCCCTATCTACCCTATCTTTCCCGGATTTTCCCAGATTTCTCTGGAATTTATTCACCCACATTTAGTTTTACCATAGACTATATAACATGCAACCCGGAAATGGGCGTATCTCAGCCGTTTATGGACGGAACTGGTTGACTAAGCACTCCAAATGTAGCCAGGGGTCTGTACTACAATCCCTGAAGCCATTACTAAGTATTACATGGCAGTTATTACGTCGAAAAAGACTGGTCTTTAAAGACCGGTTGCAACTGGCCTTAAAATCATAAAAGACTGTTCAGGACCAGTTTTCATCGGTTCGGTCTGGTCTTTCCATATAAGGCAAAAAGACCGAACCGAACCAGACTTTTAAACACTACTTATACATGGTTAGTACAAACTGGACCTGTAATTAGTATAGTGAGTAATAGTAGGGAGTAAGGGAAGATCGATTACTGTTGCAGCTACCAGCGTGAGCACCTTCACAGGAACAGACTGCTGGAATTTGGGAAATGTACAGAGGGACTTTCGAGAATTTGCATAAAATACGGATAGGCAGATTTGCCTCAGGACAGGGTGACCAAAGTATGCTCTCTTTCCCTAGAAATATGTAAGATCAAGTGTACTGGATACACGTAAATCAAGGTAAATCATGTACATGTTTGTTGGGCACTCCATGCAGATAATTTGCGTCTTGTAGGAGATTGGCGACCTGCTCTTTGACGGTCGCCATGCATGCTTCCTGAGGTATCATGGTAGTCGGAGCGCGGACTGGATACCCAGAAGCAATAGCCTCCTGGGCAGTCTTCTCAATGATGCTACAAAACAAACCTAGATCATCATACAGCTTATAATTGTAAACATTTGTCTCTTGATGCATTTTGAAACACATACCAGTGTGGCCATGTCACGTCTCTTGTCATTGTAGCCTTAAAAAATATTAGCCTAAGGAAAAGCGGGTGAGAATGACATACCGCATTCAACTGGCATCTGCTCCCTCTCATAGCGAGTCAAGACACTCAACAAGACCTTGTAGCATTCTCCCTCTACTCCTACTGCCTTTCATTTGTCTGGTAGGAAGGGATGTTGACAAAAAAGAGAACATCGCATTTCTGCTTTGGCGGTCTCCAGGAGCTGCATCCAGAGCAGTGGATAATATCCAATGTGCCATGGTTTGGCCTCAACAATGTCCTTTGTATTCTTTGAATATCAGCCACGACGACCTGGCCCTTGCTCCAGGACAACCAAAACGGATTGATGAGTTGCGACAGCGGCCAAATTCTCACCACCCTCTGCGGCCAGATTGCCACTAGCCACATGGTTGCATTCAACAGGACCTTGCAGTTGACGTGCAGCAGGGACCTCATTAACAGCTGTGGCATTGTCGTTCTGGGCCCTCAAGGGAGGGGCAGCCACATGGTTACATTGGACGACAGGCTCTTGATTGGGTTGGGAAATGGTGCCGGTGGCCACACGCTTGCGTTGTATGGAGGGGATTCTGTATTCCCTTCATGCATCAGCTCTCACCAAGCTACCTCTCAATGTGTGAGTGCCATCTCAAACACTGGCAAGATAGTCCAGCTTAGAAGACTTTCAGTGGGGGTTGCTTGAATGTTTGCGACCAAGTAAATCATAGTTGGTATCAGCCTATGTTGTGTTGAGCACGACACATGGCATATTATATCAACTTACATGCTCGTCACCACGGCACACAGTACTCAACACTTGAGTTCCATTGTTGTGGTCGTGCTTATCACCTCCGTTTGAATTGGAGCAGAAGATTGGTGGTGAAGGGAGTGCATGCTCCTGGAGTCGCTCTGTGATTGAAACATGGCGGCGGGGCTTGGTGGAGTCTCTAGCCAAGGAGTGGCATGACAGATTGGATTGGGGAGGAGCCTGCTGGGCATGATGGTGTGGTGACTGTACTCAGATATCGTCCTGCAAGGCTAGGTCATGCATGATTTGATCTTCATGATTTTCCCTGGCAGATCAATAATCCTGCCCTCTAATCTCGTCCTGTCTGTGTGAACGGTTGTTATTGCCATGTGATGGTAGTTGATCTTTGTAATAACAATTAACATATTAATAACATCAGAGGCATTAACATACCTTGTCCATTGTCAAAATCAAACAAGCTGCCAGATAAGCAGTCGACATCCATTTGGTGACTGTGATCCCAAACCTCTGAATGGTGTCCGTGCGACCCTTCATTGTCAATAGCCATACAATTTCCCCTGTCATGAGAGTTGGTAGGTGGCCACTGAAAATACATCTTGAGCTAAGAAAAAATGACTGAAAGATCACAAACTGCTTTATGGTGCACACCACCGTTGCCTGGACGTACCACTGGACTGTTCTTGGGGTGATCCTTTTTGTAGTCTTGTAAGGTTTGCCTGCCGACAAACCCAGAGCCTCGAGGCTGCAAGCCAAAATGACTGTCTGGTCCAGACTTAGTGATTGGCTGGGAGTCAGAGCCAAAGGGGTCAGAATCTACATCGTTAACCATTTTCCATATCCTGGTCAAAGACGGTCAGTGTACTATGGTGTTATCACCTGCTGCAGGACTCACCTTGACAGGTTTCTTCCCAATCTTTTTCTTTCTGGGACAATGTGGAGTAGGAGCCGTCTTATTGATAGGTTCATCATGGAGAAGATCCTTGGACTGCTCAGATTTGCGCTGTGCTTGTTCGATAACAAAAGCAGTCTTCTGCAGCTGGGCTACATGACTGCCCTTTCCAGCTGTCATGCAGGAGGGATGAGCTGTCCAGGAGGGTCCAGAGGATGCATTCGCATTGGGAGGGTCAGAGCAGCAAGTTGGAGCCATAGGACTATGGGTGGCGTCTCAAAGAACGGGAGGCTGAGAAACACCTTGAAGAGACCTCGACGGCACACTACCTCTTTATATTTTCTGTTCTGTGGCCCAGGCTAACTTAATTACCTCTTTGACTGCCCATGGGTCACAAGAGGTCGTGAGAAACGACAAATGCATGGTGACCTTGCCTATATCATGTAATATACACGCCAGGTAGTACGTAGTACTAGTAAAATATCATATCAGCAGCAGGCACTGCACACAATCTTGGAGCCAATCACACAGACAACCATAAATTGATAGTCAAATATAGCATATACTTTGTCTCATAATATGAACTATTAGTCTGTCATACCAGGATCTAAGAATCACCATGAGTAATGTACACTGTGGATGGATTTTGGGAGGGGAGGAAGACCAGTTTGCATGGCACTGAGCAATGATTAACCACGATGTATTGTTGCAGATCACCATTGAGGGGAGTATGAATGCAGATATGAGCAGACGTCGAACATGCCTTGAGTTGCTGGAGAAGGGTGAGGGCGGCGAAGGTCACAGACACATGGAGTTTCGTCCTGTGGAGTGCATACTCAGTTTGACAGTCAAGATGAGGAGGGATACTCGGGCAGGGTCAGCAGTACATCATTTGAAACGTGCAAAGTCGGCTCATGTTATGATCCTGCCTATTCGAGGTAGGCAGTGTCGGGGGACGTTTGGCCGAGTGCCTGAGAGGCAAGCTAAAAAATTGAGTGGAGAGACGTGGGTGTCAGGACTCATTGGGTATTGAACACAGAAATGGGAGGTGTTGTGGGTAAACCTGTACAGCATGCGCCGAGTCACTGTAACAGACAAGGGCAGGCGAAGGTCACAGACACATGGAGCTTTGTTCTGTGGGGCACCTACACTGTGAATTGATGTAAATTAATGGATGAGGGGGATACTCGGGGCAGGGGAAGAGGTGTGATGAAACGTGTGCATAAATTTGAAGTCAGCTCAATGTAAAAGGGATTCTGTCTATTCGAGGTGGGAAATATTGAGGGAGGTTTGGAAATGGGAGGTGCTGTGGGTAGACCTGTATGGCATGGGTTGAGTCATCATCGGAATAGGACAAGGGTGGTGAAAAGACAAGTGGACAGTATCCAGTGAATGATTTGTGCAGATTATAGTAGTTCAGGTTCTGCATCATAAACCCCCTCGTGAGTGGCCCTTCGCAAAACAGTTGCAAATTTGGTACTTACCATGGTACACGATGACCTTCTCATTTAGTAAGTGTCTTGTGGTAATACCCAATACCATGCTTCAAGCACTCACGAGACCCTTATCACTGACATGGTCAACAGTGCAATGCAACACTGGGCGTCGCGATGAAACAAACACGATGACAAGCTTTGTTAAGGTAGACAGGCTTGGACGTGTGATCATCAACGAAGGGTAGTGAGGAATGGTGAAGCCCTGGAGATGGTTGTGTTGAAAGGTCACATACCAACGGTCACGTGACCTTATATTAAGTAAGCATTACAAAGTGTATATAAGACTCTGCTGAGTCT
Source organism: Boletus reticulatus (assembly GCA_038093535.1). Classification (NCBI taxonomy): domain Eukaryota; kingdom Fungi; phylum Basidiomycota; class Agaricomycetes; order Boletales; family Boletaceae; genus Boletus; species Boletus reticulatus. The sequence goes on from JBBPSJ010000012.1 coordinate 277,779, forward strand.
GAATAATAATCATCTCTCTTGATCTGCAACTGCTATCATCTCTGAGAATCTACTCTGTCCCAAAGGTAAGTACCCTAGACCAGTTCCTAGAGATCCTGTGCGGCAACGCCGGATTCCCGCTATTGCAACAGGTTATGAGCTCCGAGCTCCGACAGTGTGGAAACACCGTCGTTGCTCTAGGTGAAACACCTTGGACATTGGCAGTCCCGAGTGGAAACACCAGACACATCTCGACACGGAAACGCTTGATGTAACCGCCATCGGACTCTGGATGTTGGGGGTCACTATGACCCTACATGCTAGAAGCTCTGCCACTGTTCAGCGATGTGAATGCTTTACTCGCTCCCTTCACTGGGACCATGCTGACACGTCATCTTTACAGAACCTACTATCAACCATGAGCTCCACCCTTGCCACTCTTCCCAAACTTAACAGCACCAACTACAAGCGTTGGAGCCAGGACATGGAAGCATACCTTCGCGCCATCGGTGTCTGGAACAAGATGTATACCAAGCCTCGCCCCGATGACAAAGATGCTGAGAACCAGGAGAAATGGGACGAGAATGATGACAAGGCCCTAGGGTCCATCACTCTCTGCCTCGAACCTTCCATCTCCACTCGGTTCGTCACCCATGGCACTGGCAAAGAGCTCTGGAATGCTCTAAAGAAGTCGTACAACACTACCTCCCTTGCTTCCGCTTACACTGAGTGGAAGATCATGCTTGCCATCACCATCCCCGACAACCAACATCCTGGCCCCGCCTTCTCCAAGTTGAATGCCACTTTCGCCCATCTTGAGGACCTCCACCACAAGGTCCCAGACAATCTCAAGGCCCTCATCACCGTCGCCAAGATTCCCAAATACGTGGAATCCCTCCATCAGAACCTCAACGGCGCCATCGACAGCGACCCCACCAAGAACAAGGTCCATACAATGGCTGACTTGGAAAACATCGTCACCACTGCCTGGCAGCACTACCTCACATGCCACCCCCCGCCAAAACAGCAGGCAAACAAAGTCTCCAATGTGCACCACCAACAAGGCGACCCCTCCTTCAAGCAGCAACAGCAGCAGAAGGGGGATACCACAGAGAAGAAGGAGGTGAAGAAGGAAGAAGGAAAGGGGAAGAAGCATCGTCAGGGCAAACGCTCTGAAGAAGGTGAGAAGAAACGCAAGGATCGAGCAGCCACTGCCGCCGAAGTATCCTCCGCCTTGTTCGCATTCACGAACTTCATCATGGAGTCTGCCATCATGGAGCCTGCCATCATGGATCCTGCCTCTGCCGACTTCGACAAGCCCATTGCCGACCCTCGTGCTCTCGCACACATCACCTGCATTGCCCATTATGGCCCCCCTGCTTTCCCTCAGGCCCAAGAGGCTATCTCTCTCACTCACCGCATCAGCGCCACCCCTTCTCCCGAGGTAATTCGCACCCTTGAACCCGTCTCCTCTTGCCATTGCCACTACCACGACCACTCCGCCTTCACAGAAGACAGCCCCTTCGGCCGGAACCCCCTCTCTCGCCACCACGCCAGCCCCTCCACGCCCTCTCTCATCGAGCGCATGGAAACTCCCCGCATTGTTGAGCTTGACTCCGATGATGAGGACGATGTCGTCAGCCTGGGTGAGGAGATGGAAGTCAATGAGTATGTGGAAAGGTTCTTCAATGAAGCCTTGGATTGATCAGTCCCCGATTTCCTCTGTCCCGCACTCGCAGGTACTGACACACAGATTTTTTCACCTCAGATAATATGTAATCATGTTGTTCATATACCTGTAGTAGATGCAATGGACATACCTACTACTGCGTTCCCCCTCGCTATGTGTGATAACTGTGAGAACCAAACCAGTAAAGGTAAAGGAAAACAAAAAGAGGAACATGACTCTCGTGCGCCTGATATGTGGCTACTTGACTCAGGTGCTTCGGCACATTACACACACAATCTGGATAACTTAGTCAAATTTCAGAAATTTACCACCCCCCAGTACTCACAAATGGCAAACGGCCGTGCCAACATTATTGGACAAGGAACCACCATTGTGTGCATCCAGGGTAAACTTGTGTGGTTATCGCCAGTTATTTACATGCCTTCGTGGACTGTAAAGCTCATTTCTATGGGCACCCTCCTCAATGACAAGTGTATGACAGTTAAAACCTGTGACAACCATATCAACATGTTCGACAAATGCTCTCGAACCATCATCCTGAGTTTCCATTCACATGGAGACACACTCTATTGGATAAGGGCACCCATCGTTAAACCACAAGCGGACCTCGCATCCCTTACCTCTGTCGATTATGAATTACTTCATTGGCGACTTGGTCACCCCTCTCGTGATGTACTCTGTGCTGCTAAGAAGCACATTATAGATTTTCCGGATGTTGATATTCCATCCAACCCTCCTATCTGTCCCGGATGTGAGATGGGCAAACAGCCCAACTGTACTTTTCCTCACAGCGAGACGCGTGCAAGCGCTCCCTTTGAGTTAATTCATTCTGATCTTATGTAAGTCGTTTGAAATAGAATCATACCACAAGTACAAGTACGCTGTCGTCTTTTATGATGACTACACATCCATGGCTGGGTGATCCTGATAAAAACAAAGGATCAAATGCTTCACGCAACCAAACAATTCCATGCCTATGTGCGCACTCAGTTCAACGCCGTGATTAAACACTGGCACTCCAATGCAGAGGGAGAATACACCTCCAAAGCCTTTACTGAGTATATGTGCAACAATGGCATACACATACAACAATCCACCCCTTACGCTCATCAGCAAAACGGACGTATGGAACGCCTCATTCATACCCTCATGGACAAGGCACAACCTATGTGATTACAGGCCTGTCTGCCTGATTCTTACTGGGAGTTCGCGGTAATGCATGCACTTCATGTGTATAATTGCACCCCATCCGCTCGACTCAACTGGAAGACGCCATCCGAGATGCTCACAGGCCAAAAGCCCACTTTCTCACATCTTCGTGTCTTTGGCTGTGTAGCTTACGTCCACATTCCAGTCGAAACCCATGGTGGCAAACTACAGCCAAAATCGCAATTGATGATCTGCCTCGGCATAGCCGTTGGTAGTGATTCAAATTATCTATTTATGTGCCCTAACAACACGCTCCATACATCAGCTCATGCCATCTTCAATGAGAATCTATTCCCTCAATGCTCTAAGGCTCAGCCACATTGGGCAGTTAACCACCCGCCTAAGCCTCACCCACACAATGATGAGTCTTCAGACTCTGATTTACCCCTTCCCGACCTCGAGTCAGATGCGGAACCCGCTCCTCGTGCCGTCCACCCTTGTCACCCAGTCCCACGACCTGTTACACCACCGGCATGGGTACCCATGCCACCTCCGGCACCTCCTGTTACCCCACCTCGTTGACAGCCACCTCCACCTCCTGCTCATCCTCAGAGACCCCAACGTGACCATCGTGCTCCTTTAAGGCCCGGAAACATTTATGGGGAACATCGTGACCCCGTTCAGCAGCTCCGCGACATTGAGCGTGCCTCTGATTGGCACAGACTTGTAGGAGAAGCACTGGCTAGACCCTCAGATTCACATGTTGTCCCTGGAGGAATGCCTCTGTCCCCGACTCCATCGGAAGATGATGTTGAGTGCATCACCAGGGAAGGGGGAGACACATTGGTTTCATACCTCTGCAGCCGTGCCTTCCCACTGGAAACAGAACAGTCCAATGTTAATTACCGTGAATGGACATACCGTGACATAGTTAAACTGCCACCCGATGAGCAGACCCTTTGGCGTAAAGCCTGCCATGATGAGTTACAAATACTCAAGGATCACAAGGTCTATGAAATCGTGGACCGACCCAAAGATAGAAAGATTATAAAGAATTGATGGGTCTTTGATGTAAAAACAGACAGCAGAAAGAAAGCCTGGCTTGTAGCCAAAGGCTTCTCCCAAGTAGAAGGGATCAACTTTGATCAAATATTCTCCCCCGTTGTATGCTTTGAGACAGTGTGGTGCATGCTCGCCCTCTCAGCAACAGAGAACTGGTATATTACTGGTCTCGACGTCCAATCTGCCTACCTATATGGCAAACTGGACAAAGAACTCTATATGGATTTCCCAGAAGGCTTTATGCCTCCTCATCTCAAAGGGAAAGTCTTGAGATTACTACGTGCCTTATACGGCCTAAAACAAGCAGGATTAGCTTGGTGGCGCGAACTCGACAAATCCATGAAAGAACTCGGCTTCATGCGTCTTAAAACAGATGCTGGCCTATTCATCTATCGCAAGGGCAAAGAGCTCGTCCTAGCAATCATCTACGTAGACGACGCCATCTTCTGCGGCCCCAACAAAACCTTTGTAGATAAGGTCAAAGCCGCCTTTATGAAGAGATGGGAATGTTGTGACTTAGGAGAAACACGTGAATTCCTAAGAATGAATATACGTTGAGATGGTCAAACCATTAAGATCAACCAATGAGAATACCTCAACAAAGTCATTGAGCGATGTGGTATGACTAACGCAAAAATCATCAACACCCCTCTTCCTCAGGGCTACTACCCAGAGAAGAATGATCTACCTATCCAACCGGAACTTCGGAAGTGATTCCAACAGGTTATTGGATCATTGCTGTATCTTATGATCAGCACAAGACCTGACATCTCATATGTGGTTACCCAACTCACCCGCATGTCAGCCAACCCATCAGAAGAGCATCTCAACAAAGCTCTCTACATCTGTCAGTACCTTCTAGGCACCCGAGACTACTCTCTTGTATACCATGACGGAACAGGCAAAGGCATCATTGCCTGCACCGATTCTGATTGGGGACAAGACAAAGTCATGTCACACTTGCAAACAGGTTTCTACCTGAAATTCGCGGATGGTGTGTTCTTGTGGAACTCACACTTACAAAAGACCACTGCTCTATCTTCTACAGAAGCTGAGTACATGGCCTTAAGCGACTGTACGCGCCAGGCTATTTGAATTCATCAAATGATGGAAGAACTCGGCTATCACCTTGGCCCCATCCCGTTTGTGGTGACAATCAAGGATCGCTCTTTATTGCGCAGAACTCTGTTACCGAAAAACAATGCAAACACATCCAGATCTGCTACCACTTTGTATGCAATGCTGTGATGCTATGGAAGCAGGTTGAGCTACTCTTCATCCCAGGCACTGACAATCCTGCGGATATGTTCACAAAGAACCTTGGACACGTCAAGTTCAAGGAGTTCCACTCCCAGCTCAGTTTGGAATTTAACTCACTGTCTTAGACTGTGCGGATGTTTCTTTTACTTTATATTCCTCACTTTTATATCTATGTATCTACCATATACTAGACAAGGGGGAGTGTTGAAAGGACACGTACCAACGGTCACGTGACCTTATATTAAGTAAGCATTACAAATGTATATAAGACTTTGCTGAGTCTGAATAATAATCATCTCTCTTGATCTGCAACCGCTATCATCTCTGAGAATCTACTCTGTCCCAAAGGTAAGTACCCTAGACCAGTTCCTAGGGATCCTGTGCGGCAACACCAGATTCCCGCTATTGCAACAGGTTGTCCATGTCAAGAGGCCGCATGCTAAATGAATCTTGAGTGATATATGGACCATCCCTGCCGACTTGTTTACCTTGGCAAGAGGTCGAAAATGGCATGCAATGGAGCACCCATCCACTCTCCAAGATCTCGTGCACTCACAAGCGATACACAAGACATGTCCTGTTCTTGGTCTGTGCAGAGACATACTGTGTCCTCGAAATGATCACTTTGGACATCAGACCTACTTCCCTGCCAATGAGTTGAATCTTGTCCACAATAAGCAGGGCAATTGTCTGCACGTTCTTTCTCTGGTGCCATATGTGTGACAGAACATTGCACTAACAAGACAGTTGGTTATAAAACAAACCAGAAAATCATCCAGGACACTTACTTGACTCAACATACACACAATGACATCACCCCCTTTCAACACATGCAAGTCCATGCTTGTCTCGCCCATCAAACTCATGATCTCCTTCCCACCCCATACTCCACTAAACCTGTGATGCCACTCTGCAACACGCTGGTTGACCATCTCTTGATACGGCTCAACATGAACCACTCTCAAATTGACCTCCTTTCACTTCCCATAGGCACACCTACATGTTTTCATCAGAGGTGTAGAGTGCTCAGAACACTCAGATTTGGATCTTGTTGAATGTCTGGATCGTGTTCGAGTAGATCGCCTCATACTCATCGTTGTGCAATGTAGAGGGAGGGAGGGGTTGGAGCTTGAGGAAGGATGTTGGAGGTGGTCACTTCCCAGGAAGGATGAGGTGCTTGAATGAGATAGGTATCTTGCCTCCGAATGCAGCCATCTATCTGATACCACTGAGATATAGTAATTGGGAAGGACTGACCCGAACATCGGGATGGTGATAGTAATATTGTGCTCAGCCTCTGCATACCGCTAGTGGGGGACAAACATATCATGGAAGAGGATGGTCTCGCCATCGACATCCTCAACAACGATGAAGAACGCCTTGGGCGCTACCATGAATCTTCTCCTCCCAGCAGAAGTCAGGTACAATGGACAGGTTGGTATGGAGGAGGGAATGGGCAATAGGTTGGACTTGGGCTTATGGTCTGGGAATGTCAGTTAATATTGCATTTAGTGTCAAGAACAACAAACACCTGCTGTAGTTTGGGGGAATTATGGACGAGTCGGTAAATGAGTTTGCCAGCATTGGGGATACTAATGAGTCCTCCAAGCTCAGGCAGTTGTAGATCGAAGTACCACAGCTAGAATAAGCAAATGTTTGTATCAGCATGTTACAAGTGACGTCCTGCACAGGTAGATGCACAAATTGTTTACCCTCAACCTTCCAGATAACTTCCTGAGGAACACCCTTGAACTGGCAAAGTGGTGTCATCAAGCCAATTCCATAAGTCAGGCATGAGAGGACAAGGACAGGTATGCTTGGACTGACATTCGTCGCTCAACCATTGGCACAACTGCAAGACATGCCCGGGTGGGCACAGCCCATCTTCGCTTAAGACAGATCTCAAATATGAATATGGCACGAAGTATGCGTCCAGCTGATTGCTGCACAAACACCATGTCCACAACCAATGTAAATCCTAGATGGCATTCTAGTTGTGAATTACAAAATACTAGACAAACTCGAACAAGATGCACCTTCAAGCTTGAGCTGAGATATGTATGCTTGTAGGAGCACATTGATCTTGGCAGCAGGCTTGTCGACACTCTCCTTGATGGGAATAGGCATGCGTTCCAACAGTTTCGCAAGTTTGAGCTTCTCTTGTTGTACCTTGAGATACTCTTGTAAGTTGATCTGACGAGAATTTTGTGGAATACTCACAAGCAATAACTTGAACTCACTTGAGAGTGCAAACACTCAGAACAACTCCAAAGTTGACATTGTCGGCCGCAGGTGCTGGTTATAAGTTGCCGTCGAGTTGTGGGTCACGTAATAATGTGATGTGATGCGACCAAGCTCCGTGCTCTGGAATCGACCACAAGAGTGTTCGTACTTGATAAGTCATCAGCAAACCACCTATTTTGGGACAGTGCCTATGGTGACCACAGCAACATGACAGCATCTTACAGTATGACAGCTCGGCAAGGTTACACACATACAATACATTACAAGTAGTCAGTATGTAGCCAGGCACACAATGCCACAATTGGACATAGATGCAGTCAATTACAGTACCGTCAGTCGAGCAGCGGTACAGCAATGTAGACGTCTACAGTCCATTACAGTTGAACAAAGCTTTATTTTTCACATAATGACTACTCGGAAGCATACAAAGGAAATGGCATTACAAAGAACGGAAATACAACATATGAGTTGGGGTAAACAGGCATGTACTATGTTGCATCCACTACACTTTGCTGGGTGATACAATGCCTAAATATAGCAAGGTAGTGAGATTAGGTGGATGGTTTTTGATGAAGTACATACATATGAGTATCAAGATCGATGCTTGAAGTTGAATCCTGGTGGTGATGCTTGGGCAGGGAACTCTTGCAAAGGGATCTTCCACTCATCCGAATGTAATTGCGAATGGAACCAAGGTGAGACTCGGCAATATCAAACTTCCTCTGCGTTTCCAGGGCATGACATCTGTAGAGACTGGCAAGGGCTGCTGTATGTGCTAGCTTTGCGTATGCTAGCTCTTTCTCGCAGCGACAAATAACCAATTCAGTCCTTGCAACATTGACGAGCAGAAGCGCCTCTTCACATTTGTATTCATCATGCTCGGGGTCAGAACTGTCAGAGAGCTCTTTGTCATGCTGTTGAAACATTTAGATACTTGTCGTCAGATTAAACACACTGCATGCATACCTCGAGACGTTTTCCTAAGATGCTCGTCTCAATCTCCACGGGGTCAGGAAAATAGCTGGGCGTTTGTCCAAGACTTGGAAAGGCATTACGCAAAGGCGTCCTAGTGAATGATTGGCCAGGAAAAGGCTGGCATGCATGAAAGGCTCCAACTGCTGATGGTGTTCCCTTCATGGGCACTCTCCCCTGGATGGCGAGCATTTGCATCGGCCTGCTAATTGATATGGATGTATCAGCACCAGGTGTGCCAGGGACTGTAGTCAGGGTGGACTGAACACTGAGCAGGATGATCTTGGCAGAGTCATGCGGTGACATGGAGTGGGAACTAGTATCGTGGCTGGAAAGCTCATCTGAGAGAGTATTGGCCTGTGGAAGAGGCATAGTTGAAATGTTGCTGGGGACTTCAGCTTGGTCAGAGCTTGCCATCATGATGGACAGGACACAAAGGGGAGAATGATGGATTTACAAGTGAACATTTTTTACAGTTCATCGCAGTTCTTCTTCGCGTGTCTAGTGACGTACAGACACATACAGGCTGCAGTTATCATTGATCTGTACGTACAAGTACAAATTCCTACAGTCCTACATGTGCCCCGTGCATATCGCTGGTATGGGTTGCCTTTTAAACATCCGTTTGTCCACCCTCTTATCTCTAACTAGCACTGGGCTCCCGATAGCCAAACAAGGTGCCCAGAGTGGCTCTACATGGCGTTTGATGTGAGGAAGGTTGGTGCCATCATCCTCGAAGGAAAGTCATCATAGGACCCCCCACACTGGAATGGAGGCGTTGGCCACGAGTGGACCATAGACTCCACTCAGTTGAACGAACCTGTGTAGTCGTCTAGGGGCAGGCCTGATGATGCATAGGGTGCTTATTGAACTGACATCGATGCCGGCTTCTGCCTCTGCATCACAGAGACGGTTCCATATCAAAGGCACATTACAGTCCTCGAGGGATTGGAATGCAGCTTGAGATAATAAGACCTAGGTAGAGTAGAGTGATGAGAACATTTGTTGTCCATGACACAGGCATCCAAATTTTACCTTGAATGCCATGTCGATCTCCTGCAAGCGCAAAATGTTCCTCGTCTGCTCAACCTTGTCCTTCTCCGAGCCATCCACAATGCCGATCTTCCCTGGGTTCGTCACCGAACAAGGTTGGTCGTGTCGTATCGGAAGACGTCGACATGGCATTGGATATGCGCCAGGCTTGAGATGGAGTGCTTAACAGAGAGCAAGTGGAGCGTGACTGAGGGCGTCATGGTCCAGGATGACTTGCCTTATTCGGTCGGATTATGCCTTCGTTCTTGGATGTACTTGGGTAGCGATGGGTTTTCCAGAGAAAAGACCCTTGACAAAAGGGTTGATCGGTTCAACACTTTCTGCGCTGTCTGTTGCACAGAACATAGAGCCGTGGAGAAGGGAAATAGGATTAGGCTCGAGGAAACCTTTGGAGAAATAAGTTACAGTGAAGAATGTGAGGAGAACATCGCAATGTCCAAAACCAGCGTTGAGTGGGTGGGAGGCGACCGAGATAGGCAGGGGGAGAACATTGTGGAAGAGGATACATAGGGGAGGTAGGAAGCGATGGTCTGAGAGAGAATCACGTGTCAGTCGGGAGAGGAAGGGTTTGACGGTGAATGTGGGGTGGTCCAAGCGATTGATCACCCTGACCTTAAAGGGCAAATGGTTACCCCAGCGGTTGCTGAGGGTTTCCACCACCATGTGGTCCATCTTCTTGTGCGATCCACAAGCCTGGTCATCCATGATGTGGGTGAAGTCACCTGGCTTGTTTTGGAGAAGGCAAATTGTCAAGTAATGCATGGAAGGGACAAAATGGGACATACCCTCTGTCTGGTACTCGTTGACGTGAGACAGATGTAAAGTGCAGACATCCATTGGCGAAGCTGATCAAGGGAGTTGGATTGGGGCGGCTTGTCGTGTTTCGGGACCAGGAAGATTAAAGAGACTGATGAATATGTCAAACTCGTCATGGCAGAGGCATTGGTTGATGTGTTCATCGCGCCAGGTGAAAAGAAGTGAGGTCACGATTGCCAGAGTACCATCAGGGTCTTGAGTGTGGGTGGGTGCACCCCAAGGAACTCGGACAATGCACGTTCTGCGGTCGATGGTGAACTTGATGTTGCCTAGATGGTGGATGGCTGTGATGGGTAACATGTCGTCCAGCTAATTATTGATATTATCAACAGTACTTTGATTAAACACAAGAATGCACCTGATGATAAACGACTGGTCCTGGGCTGTACATGTGGTAGTAGGTGCTGTAGGCGAGCTGAAAAATGTAGAGAGGATGGTGGCGACGAGAGTCACACAAATGCAATGTAATCAGTAATTGCCACACTTGCCTCCTTCCTTACCCCAATCACAGTCTAGATGTCAAACTTCTCTCACTAACTCTTCCTTCCAGCTCGATGCCAGTTTGTCCCCAGTGCCTCAAGGAATTTCTCACAGACAGGGCGGTCACATTTCACCGAGCACAACTTCGATCTGCTTGCAATGTGATTGACTGGGACAGAGAGGTGGTCTCAGTTGCACCTGATTGTCCCCACCACGCACCAAACAAAGAAGCCCATTCACCTTTTATTCCATGACACTCTCGAATGTGTTGAATCACTTTTCAATCATCCTTTTTTTGCAGACAAGATGGATTTTTCTCCCTTCCATTTGTTCACCTCATGCGAGCACCTCATGAGGGCCTTCACAGAGTGGATGAGTAGTGATGGTGCCTGGGACATGCAAGTGAGACACTTTTACCTTCACAATTATCAATTCATGAATGTGTACAGACAAGGATACCTAGTGTTACCGCAACTTCAACTTGCCGCCGGCTCAGAGCTGTTAGCAGATACCAGTGTACCAGGCCATCACGGTGCTGAGCCTTTATTTTCCCACACTGCTTGCAAGTCGTGGCTCAGGTATGGAAGCCACAGCTGGTCGATCAACCGAGTCAAGCACTGTGAGCACAACATACTGTATATCTATACTCAGTGAGTTGGGTGGTAGACGAAAGATGGAGATCATATGTACCTAGCCTACATACGAGTATGTACAGCTGACAGGAAAGGAACACTTCCCTAGGGCTATCTATAGTAATGTGACATGTGATTCCACAATAATAGTCCATGACAGGTAATGTAACCGACGATGCGGCAGCAGCAGCGGCACATTTTTGAGGTTTGGGACAACGAAGGTCAACAATCAAAAGCTTGACTGCGATTGTTGTGACATTACTGGTGTCTTTGCTCGGCAGTGCCAAGCATCAATGCCTCATTAACACTAGACTGAGGATGAGCCAATGTTGTAAGTATGAAATGGGGTGATGCTCACGTGCAGAGTCGATGGAGACCTTGCTTGACTTCTGGTTGGACTCCTAGAGATGGGGGGGCGCCCTTAAGCCGGTGGTAATTGTCACAAAACTTGTCATGACACCTCTGCTCTGACTCGATGCGCTGATGATGAATGGTCTCATGGTGGACATTGGTCGTGTTTCCAGCCATGATTGCGGGCTGGAACTCATCATCGTCCTGCAGGACTTTCATCTTGGGGTCTTTGTCGCTGAACGAGTAGCGGATGCTGCAATGGGATTGAAGTGATGAGATCGGGGAACAGATGCGCTGTGGATGGAAGAAGGAGAGTGAGTGCCACTCCCATGGCTGTGCTTACCAGAAGTAAGGCCATCGGAAGAGAGCTCGTCACCACTAAGGTTGTAGACAGCAGGGGGGGAGATGCTGTTGTCGGGAGGGGTGTAGGGACGACTGGGGGAGGCGGTGGTGGAGTTGGTGGAGGGGGTGTACGAGTACTTGCTGAGGGTGTTAGTCAAGTTGAGGGTGTTGAAGTCAAGACAGGGAGATGAAGATGAGGGACCTGGCACTTGGGAGGTGAGTGACATAGGGCAAGAAGATATAAAAGGTACATACAGGCCATGGTCAAGACACTGTAGGGAGACTGGGGGTACTGGAGATAAGGCTCAAGGTTTGAGAGGGAGTTGTAAGTGAAGGGGGCGTCCATGAAGGTGGGACTGTGGAGGTGCTCGAGGAGGGTAGACTCCATTGCATCATAAAAATGCAAAGATAAAAAGATAAAAAGAACTGGAATATGAGGGGACCTATATAGCGAGTGAGGAGACGCTTGACAATTGCTGGAGGTGACTTACATGAAATCAACAAGGACCAGGTGTTATCGTCCCAGCGCACAATAGAGCATGAAAGCAAGGAGAAGAAGAAGAAAAGGAAAGGAAAAGAGGCGTTGGGTGAGGAGGAGGAGAAGGAGGTCAGTGCAGGGGAGTTGTAAGGGAGTGGATGAAGGAACGCCTAAGTCACCCGATATAACTCCCACCGTGCTGACGTCAGCGTATCTCAGTAGCTGTGCATGAAAACAGACAAATGAAATCGTGGCTAGTTAAGGGACAGCATAACTACATACATGCGAGTTGTGAACATTATTTGAGGTCCTCCTCATCCCCCTCCTCCTCATCTGCGACCAACACCATGATCTGGTCCATGATTTCATCATGCTGGCCAGTCTGATTGGTGTCGACAACTCTCACCAAGATATCTTGATCAGGAAAGTCGTCCTGAATCATGTCCTGCGCCTGTAGGGCCCAACCCTGTGTGAAGTTAAGCCGGTCTTTCTTCAAGAAGAACTTTGTCATTTGAAGGGCCTCCATCATTGTGGGGCTGATGCAGTTTCGCCACTTCATTATTGTTTCTGACTCAGATGAAAACACACTCTCAGATGGTACCGAAGAGGCCTGAACTGGCAGATAATCCATGGCAATGCGGGACAATGTCGGGTAGGCAGTTTGCGAAATCTAATGTAGAATTAAGTGTTTTGCTACCCGTGTCCACAAATCTGCAATGTCATTTGATGTACCTGCCAAAATACAACTGGATCTGTGTTACTTTGTATTTGAACCCCGAGGTATGCATTCAGTTCTTCTTCAATACCAGCCGGAGTAGCAGCACCAGAACCCAGATTGCTGGGCAACGTGATTCCAAATTTTGCTGCTAACGAGCAACCCCGGCCCTGGGGCACGGCGGGCCCCGCATCCATCAGCGTGGTCATAGTTTGCACCAAGGATTTATACTCCTGCATCTACAATAAGAAAGTTAGACAGTTAGACCGATGCGAGTGGACATGCACCAGTTCTAACACTGTTCTCCTCGACATGGCTTGTTGTTCGGGTGACCAGTTGTTCATGATGTGTGAGAATCAAATTCTAGGATTGACGACTGGTAGTATAGATTAGTTGTAATCTGTGACCCTGGGGAATGATTTACTTACACATGGCAATGATATACGACTTATTCTTGTGGAGACGGTCATAGTATCCTTCCACACGCTTTAAGCTGGGGCGAACAAAAGGCTCACAGCATGGAATCTTCTCAGCCAACAACTCCCACCGCTGGATGAAAAGTTTGAACAAGGGAATGACAGCACCTAACATAGGAAGACTTTCTGACGACATTGTATCTTGAGCAAGGTGTGGGATCTAGAAGAGAACACATGTTAGTAGTTGCTCGTGAGCGAGATTACCATTGTAACATCCATACCTCGAGAATCAGTTCCATATCTTGCAGGATGAACCATTCTATTGCTGCGAGCTTGAAGTCGGTGATGTCGTGCTGAGCAGGTAAGTTGAAGAAATAATCGATGGCCTTGGTAAGGTCGTATGACGGCACAAGCTGATTGTGAAAGATATCACATACCAATTGCAGCTCCCACAAGCAGAAGACCATTGTGTAAATGGAATCCCAGCAGGATTTGACATCCTGTAGCAGTTCATGCTGTAGGAGGTCCACATGTTCTCCATCATTATTGACCCATAGGTTCATCATGTTGCCGTTCTCGATTGTACTTTTGAATGCCTCCTGGCAAAGATTGGACATACAAACGAACTTGACAACTTGTTGCGCACGGTTGATGGGGTCTCAGCTGAGCGCTTCAACATAAGCGGCCTGGTCAATCGGCTTGCCGGAGTCATCAATCCAGACTTCGTCGGCGACATCAAAGAAGTCCGTTTTGTGGTATTTTTTGGTGACATGTTTCGAGCAGGTGTTGAGGATGTGAGGGAGGCACATGATTTGGCATTAGTCAGTGGGGAAGCGTATACCATAGGATGCAAGGTGTTCTGATAGTTTGCACATAGCTACGTTGTTATTCACTGCATTGTCGAGCATGAAGTGTCCAATCTGAAGAGAAAAAGTTGTCAATAAATAGTCTGTCTGGTCAGGCTTCGAAGAGACTCACTTTATGGCAGATATCCACTCAGTTGAGGATGTGGAATAACTTCTGGGTGATATACTTGCCCATGTGACTCCCAGGAATGTGATGGTAAGCAAGTAGCGCGGCCCTCATTTGAAGTGTTCCATTTCGTGATTGATCAATCCAATGGGCGGTGATGGCTAAGAATGGTCTTCGCATCTTGTCTGACCAGATGCCAGCCATGCAGGAGATCCAGCCCTCTGCACGCTAAAACAGGACATTAAGCTATGTCTGAGACAATCTTGTTGTGATCTCACTGGCGACAACAAATCTCACGAGGAAATGAGCTAGCGTCGAGGATGAGAATTCAGGTAAGTTGTCTGTTGAGGATAGGTCTGATCCTGCCTGTGGGGGGTGGACATCGTCTGGTGTGGGGGTAGGAGGGGGAGGTAGATGATGAATGGAGACACCTGGTTGGCTAAGAGTGTTGTGTAGAGTTCTGTAGGTATACCCCATGCTGAATGCGCTCTCAACAGATTTGATGAGGATCGGCCAGCCATGTTTCTCCACCTGTTCAAGGAAAAGGAGGACATGATACTTTTCAATGTGCCCGCGAAGGCTGGAGTTCGCAGTTCTGGGACTATAGATGTAGGTGTGGTTGGGGAACTTCTCTGGGTCTGAAGCCTTCCAATCTCTACACCGATCATTAGTGTCATTGATGCATGGGTAGTCGACTACATACCTGCAAAAAATACATGTCGCACTTTCACCTTTTTCTTTTCAAAGAAGTGGTGAACGTCTCTGGCACGTTCTGTTGTCATCTGTATGGAATTGAGGGGATCAACCGTGTTAGTGGTTGAATGTTGTGTATCTCAGATGGCCTCTGCAGCCCAAGGTGCCCTTGTTCGTGGTATGGGGACTTCTCCAGGTTCGTCATCGCCATCCGACTCACTGTATGCTTCGGGGTCAACATATTCTAATTCTTGTTCGTTTTGGCGAGGCCCGTGAGGGTTACGAGGCACAATCATAGGTGGAGTTGGCGCTGGATCTGCCAGCACATCCAGGTCTGCACCTTCATGTTCATCATCTGATCGGACATAACAGCGAGGAAGACAACAAGGACAGGTATCTTGAACAGTAGGTTGAGGGGGTTGGGGGTCTGAGTGTTGTGCTTGGCTGCCTCGACAAGGAGGCATTAGTAGAAGTCAATGTAATGATGATTTCGAGGACTTATATGATGAATACAATGCTAGAGCCTGCAGGTTTTGGTCCATCAGCACACCATAGCGAATCTTGTGACTTGAAAGGACTGTTTTGGAGT
Organism: Boletus reticulatus; assembly: GCA_038093535.1. Taxonomy (NCBI): domain Eukaryota; kingdom Fungi; phylum Basidiomycota; class Agaricomycetes; order Boletales; family Boletaceae; genus Boletus; species Boletus reticulatus. Next base: position 293,672 of record JBBPSJ010000012.1, read on the forward strand.
CACTGGTTCACATGTCTCACCTACGAACAGTCGCAGGACTGTCAAAAGGTTGATTAGCCACTGGTCACAATGGTGAGAGTGATCCCACGAGAAGACAGGGGAAGCCAGCGAAGCTCTGAAGCCTTGATCCAACTTACCAGCACATGAAACACTGAAGCAGTTTTAGACAAGAAGCACGGACCAAGCAACAAACCTGCACTGAAAGACCCACCAATGTTCAACTGCCCAAATCCCAGCGACCAAGTCTCCTCAAATAGAAGTACCGCCACTTCAAGGATGAGTCAGAGTCTTGTCCTGGTTCGTGTCAACAGAAGATTCAGAATAAAGGAGCGACTTGGTTCGGGGGCATATGGTAGGTTCCACCTGTTGATCCTGTCCAGTGGTAAGGCTCGCCGCTCGTGCTGGCAACTGATGTACCTCCCAGCAGATGTATACCGAGTAATGAACATTTTCACTCAGAAGTCTTACGCAATCAAACTGGAACTTTCTCTCAACAGAGCATCGTCTGTGGAGCGTGAATACCGGATCCTGAAGCGACTCGAGCACAGTGAAGGAATCCCCAAGGCTCACTAGTTTGGCAGAGAGGCCAGTTACGAAGGATTGGTTCAAGATCTCCTTGGCCCTTTGTTACACGATCTTATTCACAAACACAAGAAGTTCCACATCCACACAATCGCTCATCTTGCAGAGCAACTAGTAAGTCCATTTAAGACAACTGTGGCTCGGTACTCAGTGCCTCTGTAGCTCTCTCGTCTACAGTGTATACACAACCATGGTTACATCCACGCCAATATCAAGCCACAGAACATCCTGACAGGCCTTGGTGACAATGCTCGTACCATCTTCATCATCGACTTTGGAATCGCCAAACAATATTGTGATTCAACGACCGGCAAACACTCTCCCTTTGTCCGTGCCGACCGCACTACTGGAACTCCCACTTTTACATCAATCAATGGTCACTTGGGAGCTTGGCTTGGCCGTCGTGATGATTTAGAATCTCTCACATATCTCCTTATCTTTTTGTCACGTGGTTCACTTCCGTGGATAACCTCTCACTCGATGAAATCTTCATCGATACTCGAATGGAAGCAGAAGACTCCAATTGAGCTGCTATGTAGTGGGTTGCCCTGAGAGCTTGTTGCCCTGCTAACCTATGCTCAATCACTTTCCTTTACGGAAGAGCCTGACTATGATTACATGTGGTCAATGTTGGTGGCTCTCCATGCTGAAACATCTGATTCACCCATAGTCTCGCATGATCTCAGTCTCCACGAGCCTGTCTGTTTGACAAGCAACGCCCTGCCACCACTGTCACACCCTGACGTTGGACCACATGGTCCAGACAACACTACCACGCCTCTTCCGCTGGCTGTGCGGAAGGCAAAGAAGTCTTTCACTGCTTGCAATGCTGCAACTCCCTGCACTTGGCTTCCATGTAGTTGCAAACGGCTGTCTGGAGTCGCTCAATCATCGCCAGTGGGCCAAACCAAATGAATGTATGTAATCACTTTGTTGTGTTCCTTTACCATATCTAACACAATCAGCGGAAGTTTACGATCTAGCCGCTTGGCTGCCGCCACCACACCTAGGTCATAGTATATCAGTTCTGATGGACCAGAATGTTCCATTCCTTATCTGTGTAACCTGTTTCTGGGGTTCAGCTGGTTCAATTTGGTTGGGGGGGTGTTGTTCGACTACGATTTCCTTTGTTTTACAGTAGTCTTTGTTTTTTTTTCTGTATTGTAACGACTACAATCAACTTCAATCAACTTCAAGTTGGCTTGAGCCGAGTATCTATAGTTACTGGCTCACAGGCGAGTTTAATGGCTAGTCAAACAGAGCTAGGCCGATACGATTGGCCCCAATGCATTATGTGGCTGAACCGCCACTTAAGCTGATTGGAGCCGAAGTTGGCTGTCGGCTAGTCAAGTCATGACACTACTAAGGATACCTGCTGGTGCAACGGTTTGCGGCATCATCCTTTCATCCGACAAAACAAATATCACAAATATGTGTGGCGGTAGGGTTGCACATCCCCTATTAATCAGCCTTGCAAACATCAAAATGGATGTGAGGAACAAGGGATCGTCACATGCCTTCCTCCTCCTCACCTTGATGCCAATCCCACAGTTCACACATCCCATACCCAGAATTCGCAGTGTCCTTGAAGCTCGCCTTTTCCACCAGTACCTTGACCTTGACCTCGAACCACTAAAACAAGCGGCACGTATTGGTCGAATGATGTCAAATCCCAACGGAAATGTATGATACTGTTTCACACCCTTGGTGTCATACATCGTCGATATGCCAGAGGCATGCATGCTGGTGTGCGTGTGTAACAACACCTCCCCTGTGACGACCGGCATGTATAAGGACTTCGGCGATCCTAACCATCACCCACCTCATACCGCTGACATCACGCTTGACCAGTTAGCGTCCATTGAATGCAACCCCGCCAACGTCGATGCATATTTTGCTGCATGCGAGCCATTTCAACTCAACGGAGTATCACACCCCTTTTGGCGGGACTGGCTGTTTGCTCAACCTTCCAGGTTCCTCACCCCTGAGAGCCTACATGAATGGCATCACGAATTCTGGGACCATGATGTTCACTGGTGCACAGAAGCCCTTGGTGCTGCTGAGCTGGACTTTCGGTTTTCCATCATCCCCCCTATCACTGGTCTGCGGCACTTTTCTGGCAGCATCACGAAACTGAAGCAAGTCGGTGGAAGGGCCCAAAGGGAAATTCAATGATACATCATTGTTGTCATTGCTGGTGCAACAGACAGTGACGTCACCATCGCAGTTCGCTTCCTCATGGAATTTTGATACCTCTCTCAGGCCACCACCATTACCACTGTCAAGTCCGGGTCCTCTGGATCAAGTCCGGCAGAGATCCGAGACGGAGAAGAGGATAGGGTCAGAGGTTCGACACGAAGGTCGACGGAGAGTTCAGAGACGGAGACGGAGATGGAGGGGGTGAGGACGTTGGCACAGGACGTATGTGTCGCACCCTTATCAAGTCCCGTGTCCTCGTATTTCAGAGGGGATAGAGGTAGAGAATAGAGGTTGGAGGTTGAGAGAGATCAGACTCAAGAGGGAGGAAACTTCATTGATATTCGTAATGAAGCAAAGTACAGAAAGTACAAGAGTTTATATACTAGTGGTCCGGTGTAACTCCGGACCGGAAGAATGGAGGGAGCACACTATGTGAAGGTGATGTACATAGGATGAGTAATGCGGAACACGGAAGACGGAGTAGTGCAAATGCTGGAAAGGCGATACAAACTATAATGTAAGTTAATGAGAATTAGACTAGAACAAAAGGAGGTAATAAACGGAAGCAAAGTCCGGAGTGTAACTCCATGGAAGTCCGGTGCATCTAGTGCGAGGTCTATCCGGAGTTGGCCAGAGTTAGACTTGGCGAAATTCAGGGATATGACAGTATCCCCCTCTTAGGCCGAGCCCTTGAGGCCAAGTGGAAATAACCCCTGAGTGGACCAGGTGGAACTCCGGGTGGGTGTGGTGTGACGCGATCACGTGAACTCTGTGTACGGATCAACAAACGGAGTTTTGAATCTCCGTCTGAAATCCGAATATAAGAGTAGGGCGGATTTCCGAGTGACCAGTCATTAAACCACCATGTCCGACATCACCATCAACTACATCAAGTCCTGGTCGGAGGAACGCCTCCGTGAGGACGACAACGACAACGACAACCTATCCGCCGCCAAGTTCGCGGAACAGCGAAGGTGCCAGAAGGAGCGCAAGGCGGAGGAAGAACGGAAGAGGCGCAAGGCGGAGGAAGCCAGGCGCAAGGCAGCTGAGGAGGCAGAGGAGAGGAGGCGTTGCGTGGCCGAGGAGGCGGCCCAGAAAAGAGTAAGTCGGACTTCATCCGGAGTTTTGTCCATTGCTAACGGAGTCGTAGGCTGAAGCGGTCCGGGCGCAGCAGAGCGCCAAAGGCAAGGGCAAGGCCTTGCCCGCCTGCAATCGGTGCGAGCACCAAGGCCTCGAATGCGAGGAGGGCCCCGGAAGGTCGATGTTGTGCGTGGAGTGCAGGGAGGCGAAAGTAAAGTGCGAGATGCCCGGAGTGGACAAGCCGGAGAAGAAACGGAGGAGGGCGGAGAGCAACGCAGGTCCATTGAAGAAAAAGAAGAAGACGTCGGAGATCACGGACAGTGGCAACGAGGAAGAGGAGGAGAAGAGTAAGGGTGAGCTGTAGTCCGTGCTGGGGACACAGCTTGTCAAGGCTGTCTGAGGAGTCTGGGACGAGATGCGGGCTCACACCGAGCTCCTGGCGCGTCAAAACCGCCTGTTGGCTCGCCTTGTCAAGTTGAAGACGATGGAGGTCTACCAGGAGGAGGATTCCGGGTCGGAGGACGGAGTGGTGAGCGAGGTTCAGGAGGAGATGAGGGAGATGGTAATGGAGGAGACCAATCATCTCCGTGAGAGGTTGGCCACGGGAGAGAAGGAGAAAGACACGGACACGGACGGAGTACCGGAGGTCGCTGGAGAGGCGACTCTGGAGTAGGTAGAAAAGAACATTTTGTGTACATAGTAACTGAATTGAATCGAGTCAAAGAAAAAGAGAAAGAAAGAGAGGAAACGGAGAGATTACGGAGAGAACGGACCTGGCTTGTCCGGGTACTTCCGGTGGAAGTCCGAGACAAGCTCCGTAGCGTGTTCTAATTCTGTAGCAAGTAACCAAGAGGTCTCGTCATCAGTACCTTCGTACCCTAGCCATCGTACCAGATACAGGAGTTGGCAGTGACGCCTTCTCCGATCGATCTTGGAGTTGAGTATCTCCTCGATCTCGTACTCTGGCTCACCATCAACCTCAACCGGAGGTGGCGGAGGTTGGACGCAATCCGGAATGGTGTTCGGAGTTGCAGGTTCTAACTGTGAGACGTGGAAAACAGGGTGAACGGATTTCATGGAGTCGGGAAGACGCATTGTGAAGGAGTGAGTACTGGGTTTGGCAATGATGCTGAAAGGACCCAGATACTTTTCGGAGAGTTTCTTAGATGGTCATGTAGACCAGAGATATTTCGCCTTGAGCATAATTTGATCACCAATCTGGAAGTCCAGAGCTGGACTTCTTCTCTTGTCTGCTGGTCCTTGGTAGCGTTTCTGCGCTTCCAGCATCTCCATATGAAGGAACTCATGGAGTTCGTCCAAGTCCGTGACGTAGGACTTAGCTGTAGACGAAGTGAGTTCGAGGTCAGAGTGAACGGAGAAGTTCAGATGATATCCTTTATTGCATCAGCAAACCTACATTTTTTCTGGGTGAGTTAGATAAATGACAAGACTGACGGGCCTGAATAGACTAATCAATGATAGATTGACTGAACTGATTGAACTGATTTACTAACAAGCTGATAGGCTAATATATTGAATGAACTGGTTGACTGACCAACTACCTAGCTGACAAATTGACAAACCTGACAGACCTGACAGACTGACCAACTGACCAACTGATGTGACTGACATAAATGACTCACTGGTCAGCTGAAGGCCTGATAGACTGAATTGGCTGATTGACTGACAACCTGACTGGCTGATAGATTGACATGACTGACTGACTGGTTGACTGACTGACTGATGGGATGACAAGACTAACAAGACTGACAAGATGATCAATTGACTGACTGACTGGACTGACTGGACTGATATCACTAGTTAACTAACAAGCTGATATGCTGATAGCTCTGAGAATGCTGATAGTGATGAATTACTTATGAATGATAGCACTGATAGCATGCTGTCAGTCATGTCAGCCAACTCAGACAGGTCATTTATTTTGATAACTCAGAAAAAATATAGGTTTGCTGATGTGGCGAAAAAGGGTGATACTCCAGTAGTAGCACTCGGAGCATTATTATAGGCAAACTCCGTGAGGGGCAGGAGTTCGGACCAGTTGTCTTGTTGGTAATTGCAATAGATTCGGAGGTATTGTTCAAGGGTTTGGTTGGCACATTCTGTCTGACCATCCCCCTCTGGATGATATCCAGAGGTGAAATGCAGTCGCATGTCCAACGCTTTACCTAGAGAATGGAAGAAATGGGAGACAAACTCGGAGCCCCTGTCGGAGGTGACGTGGGATGGAACTCCATGCTTGGAGAAGACATGTATGAGGAATAGTTTGGCTAATTGTGTGGAAGTGATGGTATCGTGTGTCGGAATGAAGATGCACTGTTTGGACAGTCTGTCGACTACCACGAGGATGGCAGTGTAACCCTCCGAGGATGGAAGCTGTTCGATGAAGTCCATGGAGATGGAGTTCCATGGTTTCTCCGGAACTGGAAGCTGCTTAAGAAGTCCGTACGGACGATGACGGGGAGTCTTCGCGCGAGCACAGGCTGTACAGGAACTAACGTAGTCTTTTATGAAAGTCCGGATATTGGGCCAGGTATATTCTCGGCAAATGAGTTCGAGTGTACGGTTCTGGCCAAAGTGGCCTGCAGTTGGGTGGTCATGGAAGGTTCGGAGAACATGGAGTTGGAGATTGTTGGCTTCCGGGACGTAGATATGATTGTCCCTTAGGAGGAATCCTTTGGAGTTGACTGACCATTGAGAATCAGAGTTGGAGGAAAGGAGGGGAGACGCGACTGGATCATTAGGGAGCGCTGAGAGGATGTCAGAACGGAGTTGTTCGACATCAACTAGAGCAGAGGCCCAGAGTAATGGAACTTCTAGATACGTAGCCCAGAGGGATGACACGAGCTGTTCCGGAGTGAAGATGGACCTATAATTGTCTGGGTTGACGCGAGCGAAGTCCTTATCCCCCTCTTTGGGGTAGACGTCCCATCGTCTAGTCAAAGCATCTGGTTTTGCTCCGAGCTGACCAGGCCGGTACCGAACTACCATATTGAACTGATTAAGGTATTCGGACCAACGGGCTTGGCGACGTGTCAGGAGCTTTGTGGAAGAAAAATATTCGATGTTTTTGTGGTCGGTAACGATGTCTATAGGGGTTGCGGAGCCTTCCAAGTAGTGGCGCCAGGATGTGAATGCTTCGAAAATTGCTAGTAACTCCTTGTTGTGTGTATTGTAGTTCAATTCTGCTCCGGTCAAAGTCCGGGAGAAGAACGCAATGGGGTGGAGTTTGTTGTGAGCTGGAGTTGTGATGGAAAGAATTGCTGCAACAGCGTAGTCAGAAGCATCAGTTTCGATAGTAATGGGAACATCCAGAATCCAGTGCGCGAGCACTGGAGCAGATGTGAAGGCATCCTTGAGGCGTTGGAAGGATTTCCGGCAGGCGTCGGAGAAGTTCCAAGGAGCTTCTTTCCGAGTGAGACGCGTGAGCAGAACCACGATGTCGGAGTAACCCTGGATACAACAACAGTAGAAATTGGCGAACCCCAGGAAGGACTGAATGTCCTTGACCTTCCGAGGTTCTGGCCAGTCCAGGATTGTTTTGATTTTGTCAGAGGCCATGGAGAGGCCGGAGGGTGAAAGAACATATCCGAGATACTCAACCATATCCAAATGGAATTCGCACTTGTCTGCTTTGGCATACAGACCGTTAGCACGGAGACGTCGGAAGACTTCTCGGACGTGTTTACGATGCGATTCCATATCGTGGGAATAAATCAGAATGTCATCGAGGTAAACCACAACGCAAATGTCGAGCATATCGGTGAAAATGCTATTCACAAACCGCTGGAAGGCCGCCGGAGCATTGGTAAGTCCGAAGGGCATGACGAGCCATTCGAACAAGCCATAGCGAGTGTGAAAGGAGGTCTTCCACTCGTCTCCCTCCGCAATACGGACCAAATGGTACGCATGACGGAGATCGATTTTCGTGTAGACCTTCGCTCCGGAAGGCACATCTAGGAGGTTGGAGGTATGGGGAAGTGGGTAGCAGTCTTTGCGTGTGACTTTGTTCAATCCTTGGAAATCAACACAGAGTCGAAGGGAGCCATCCTTTTTCCTGACAAACAACACCGGAGCTGCATGCAGAGACGTAGACTGGCAAATAAATCCGATGTTGAGGTGTTCATCAAGGAAGTCTCAGAGAGCTTGTTGTTCTGTGGAAGAAACGGAATAGATCTTTCCAACCGGGGGTTCAGCACCTTCCTCCAGATTGATCTTCAAGTCGAAAGGACGATGGGGAGCTAGGGTGTCAGCTTTCTTCTTGCTGAAGACATCCGCGAAGTTGAGGTATTCCGATGGAACACCGGCGAGGTCCTTCTCAGTAGAGGAGGACACGGAGGCAGAGGCGGAGCAAGCAGAGATGTCTTCAGTAGAACGGGGGGACAGGGCGAACTGGATGGAGCCCTCCATTTTGCAGGCGCGTCGAAACACGACAGCGTTGATGAAAGAGATGTGAGGAGCTGGAAGTCCGGGAGCTTTAGGCAGGTCCAGAGGGTGTTCCGGAGGAGTGTCGATGGGGGAGGAAACGCTCGGAGGTTTGGAGGGTGATATCGGGGTTGGCATTCCCTCTGCAGGAGTTTGGAAAGTTATGCTGCTCGTAACCCAATCAATCAACGGATTGTAACAGGTGAGCCAGCAATGTCCAAGAACAAGGCTGCATGAAGAATCCAACGAGGTCACGTAAAACATGTCAGAGGTGGAAACACCGGAAGCGAAGGAAATGGTTAGATCTACATCAGGAAACCTACATTTTTTCTGGGTGATTTAAATAAATGACAAGACTGACAGGCCTGAATGGATTAACCAATGAAAGATTGACTGAACTGACTAAACTGATTTACTGACAAGCTGATAGGCTGATATATTGAATGGACTGGTTGACTAACCAACTACCTAGCTGACAAATTGACAAACCTGACAAATCTGACTGACTGATCAACTGACCAACTGATGTGACTGACAGAAATGACTAACTGGTCAGCTGATGGCCTGATAGGCTGAATTGGCTGATTGACTGATAACTTGACTGACTGACTGACTGACATGACTGACTGACTGGTTGACTGACTGACTGATGGGATGACAGGACTGACAGGACTGACAAGATGATCAATTGACTTACTGGGTGAACTGATGGGACTGATATCACTGGTGAATTGACATGCTAATATGCTGATAGCCCTGAGAATGCCGATAGCAATGAATTACTTATGAATGATAGCACTGATAACATGCTGTCAGTCAGGCCAGACAAGTCAGAAAGGTCATTGATTTTGATAACTCAGAAAAAATGTAGGTTTGCTGATGTATGGCTTGAGAAATAAGGGAGGCAGAGGATCCATCGAAGAGACGGAGATTAATTGGAGGAACAGAGTATGTAGGAATTTGATGTTTTTCGATAAAGGAAGAGTCTATGAAACAATGAGTAGAACCAGAATCAACGAGAACTGGTACATCGGAGATGTTATGTATGGGAAGAGATACAAACGGATGAAGAGAATCAGGGTCGGAAAGAGCGGACGCATTGAGATGTAACTCCATGAGAGCACAGTCCAGATCAACGCAACTCCCAGCCTGTGCAGATGCTCGAGAGTCGCATTCTATTTTTTCGCCTCCGAGGAAGCAGAGGTCGAGGCCGTAGCTTCCGGAGTTGTCACGGTAGCAGCACAAGCCTTTGACGCTCTAGAGGTGGACTTCGGGCAGTCCTTGGCGGAGTGACCACTCTCACCACAGAAAAGACAAAGGTTAAATTTAATGCGGCGCTGACGCTCCTCCAGGAGGAGTTTACTGTCTTTGCCGAGCTTTGGAGAAATAGTAGAATCGGACTTAGAAGAGTTGTTACCCTTCTTGTTATTGTTCCCATTTCCGGAAGAACCAGAGGTAGAGGACGAAGAGGAACCTTTGGACTTGTTGTCCTTAGGCTTGGAGGAGTTAGTCAGAGCAGAGCTCGACGACTTATTCGAGGAGTTATTGTGGAAGGAGCTCGATCTGGAGACCTTTGAAGCGCACGAAATCTCTTCCTTATGCTCCCAGTATCTCTGGTCGATTTGTTGCACGAGAGTGCGGATATCATGGATGTTATCGGGTTTGCCATGACAAGTGATCTCGTCCTTGATGTGATCCGGAAGTCCATTATAGAAACTCTGGTGGAGTGCGCTGGATCTCCATTCTCGGACTTGGTTCGCGAGACGATTCCACTCAATGATGTACTTGGAAATGCGCTGAGTGTCTTTCATGCGCAGTTGCTTGAGTAGAGCTTCTGCTTCGGCGATGGGATCATGAGGACTGAAGTTGGATTGGAGTTCAAACAGAAATGCTTGCCAGTCGTCCATCCAGAGGGGATGATTGGCCGGAGCGACACCTCTGAGCAAGTCCGGTTCGAAGTAGTCCAGCGCCATACCTTTGAGGTAGGATTGCGCAAACGTGACTTTGTTCCAGTCCCTCCGAAAAGACTTCTCATTGGCTTGGAAGTTGATCTCGCATTGTACGACGAAAGAACAGAGTTTCTTCAGGTCAGACCCGTCGAAGGTATCCGGTTCTCGGACCTTTGTTCTTGCGTCGTTTGAGGTATTCTTGCGACGAAGAGCTTGTCGGGTCATGTCGCGGATAGCGGTTGCGAGTTGGTTAAAATGTTCAAACACTAAGGGGATGTTGTTGGCTTCGTCGTCAATTCCATGATCACCTCCGAAGAGATGTTCGGTGTCCGGAGTTGAGGTAGAAGACGAGCCATTGTCTGAGGGGTCAGGGTCATTGCCATCACCACCGCCACCACCACCTCCTGCTGCTGCTCCACTATATCTGGGGACTGGAGTTCCAGGGCGGTCGACGCCCCAGAAGTTCTCTTCGTTGTCCAATGGGACTCGGAATTGAGGACCCTCGAAAGAACGGTCTTCCAGAAGTGGAGTGAGTGTGGAGAGAGGTGAATGGGCGCGCCATCGGGAGGATGCTGAAGGGGTGGCGCGTTGAGTGAGGCTGATGAATTCCCCAGGAACTGTGCGCGAGCTGCCAAAGGCAGTCTGTAGCACGGCGGAACGGGAGGGTCAGAAAGTACGAGTAGACATGATGATGTTATAGGGATCTTGACAAGTTTGATTATGAATATACTGTCAAGTCCGGGTCCTCCGGGTCAAGTCCGGCAGAGATCCGAGACGGAGAAGGGGGTAGGGTCAGAGGTTCGACGCGAAGGTCGACGGAGAGTTTGGAGACGGAGACGGAGACGGAGACGGAGGGGGTGAGGACGTTGGCACAGGACGTATGTGTCACGCCCTTATCAAGTCCCGTGTCCTCGTATTTCAGAGGGGATAGAGGTAGAGAATAGAGGTTGGAGGTTGAGAGAGATCAGACTCAAGAGGGAGGAAACTTCATTGATATTCGTAATGAAGCAAAGTACAGAAAGTACAAGAGTTTATATACTAGTGGTCCGGTGTAACTCCGGACCGGAAGAATGGAGGGAGTACACTACGTGAAGGTGATGTACATAGGATGAGTAATGCGGAACACGGAAGACGGAGTAGTGCAAATGCCGGAAAGGCGATACAAACTATAATGTAAGTTAACGAGAATTAGACTAGAACAAAAGGAGGTAATAAATGGAAGCAAAGTCCGGAGTGTAACTCCGTGGAAGTCCGGTGCGTCTAGCGCGAGGTCTATCCAGAGTTGGCCGGAGTTAGACTTGGCGTAATTCAGGGATATGACAACCACCCTTACCCACGACAAGATCGAAGCCATGTTGCAAGAGTTTCACAGCCATAAAGATGCCATCATTGATAATGGCTTTTGCAGTGGTGCCAAGACAAAGGCTATTCTCAAACATTGGCACATCCCCAAGATCAAACTGATGCAAAGTGTTGTTCCTAGTATTGAACACGTCAGTGGAAGCCGCCTAGAAGGCGGAAACACTGGCGGGACGCTCACGCAAGGAGAACGTGGATGAGCGTATCAATTGCAGGAGAAAGAAGGGGAAAGAAAAAGGTAGCATATACAAGAGAACCTGTCCACTATATATATGTCCGGAGGAGCGATGATGCAAGAGAGGGAAAGGACCATCTATGACGTAGATCGTATGTTGGAATGTGTGTGACGTAGTAAGTCTAGGCTTACACCCTCCCACCCTATGAAGAAGACTGTCGTTCCCAAACGTCAAGAGCTTCACACTTGTCCAAATCCTTTCGAGACAATCATTCATCGTCTGCTGCCCCGAAACCACTCCAATGTACAAGGTATTGTTTTCCATGACCAACACAACGTTCCTCAATGATGCGGTCGATGCGATGTTCGAAATTTCTATCAGGTGTAAGCACCAGCTCTGGATGGGTAGGAACACGAGTCGGGAAAAGCAAGGGGTCGTTGGTGATAAAGGACTGCAGCTGGCTGACATGGAATGTCGGTGTCATGCGGGAGTGTGCAGGTAGTTCGAGCGTGTATGAAGACGTTGCTGGATCAGCCGCAAGGATGCAGTAAGGGCTGTCGAAGCGTGGCATGAATTTGGCTACTCGTTTAGTACCCTTTGAGAGGTATTCACGTCGGCAGTTCTTGGTGGATAACATGATGAGGTCACCAACAGCGAAGTGAGGGTCAGGTGTGCGTCGACGGTTAGCTGCAGCTGCCTGATGAATCTTGGCGGAAAACAGGTTGTCCTGTGCCTCGAGAACATCCATCTCCAAGCGGGACAGGCAGTCGCGAGCCTCGAACTCTTCAACATGGGTCTCTGCCGCGGAGACAGGTGGAATGAGGCGAGGCGCGCGTCCAATGTGCAGCTGGAAAGGCGAGAAACCAGTACTCGCATTCACTGAATTCATGATATGGAAACATACATGAGGAAGCGCCTTCACCCAACCTTTCTGATTCCGCTCCACAAGGAAATGGATGCACTGATTGACTGTCTTGTTCATGCGCTCGCTAGACCCGCCGGTCTGTGGGTGATAAGCGCTCGACATCTTCAGCTGTACACCAGTAAGTCAGTGCAAGCTTTTCCAGAATTTTGAGAGGAACAGCTTATCATGGTCAGAAATAATCTCTCAAGGCAAGCCATTCTCGCAGAACCAATGGTCGAAAAAGAGGCTGGTGAGCTGTGGCGCTGTGAGACTGTCGCAACACGGAATTAACCGAATATCAGCACCAAGACAGTCTGTCATGGTGACAAGCATATTGAAACCTTGATCCTTGGGCAATGGCCCAACAAAATCGATAGCAACCGAATCACCACGTTTGTCTGGCATGGGCAAGGGGTGCAACGGTCCTGCGGGAGCAGTCGTCAGAGACTTGTGACACATACACTCATGACAACTGGGGAGATATGACTCAAGCAAATCTCTGTGCATGTTTGGCCAGTAAAAGGAGTGATGAAGTGCTTCATAGGTCTTATCCGGTTTGAAATGTCCTAGCGAGTCATGGGCAAGGTGAAACACGTGCTCACGCAAGGTGTTGACACGGGGGATGACAAGGCGGTTCGCAATGTAGAGCAACCCATCGCGCTCAGTGAGTCCCAGCGTGGAGCCTAACAGCGAAAACAGCTTCCGACAATACATTAGGAAACCTACATTTTTTCTGGGTGATTTAGATAAATGACAAGACTGACAGGCCTGAATGGACAAATCAATGATAGATTGACTGAACTGACTGAACTGATTTACTGACAAGCTGATAGGCTGATATATTGAATGGACTGGTTGACTAACCAACTACCTAGCTGACAAATTGACAAACCTGACAAACCTGACTGACTGACCAACTGACCAACTGATGTGACTGACAAAACTGACTAACTGGTTAGCTGATGGCCTGATAGGCTGAATTGGCTGGTTGACTGACAACCTGACTGACTGATAGACTGACATGACTGACTGACTGGTTGACTGACTGACTGATGGGATGACAGGACTGACAGGACTGACAAGATGATCAACTGACTTACTGGGTGGACTGATGGGACTGATATCACTGGTGAATTGACAAGCTGATATGCTGATAGCCCTGAGAATGCTGATAGCGATGAATTACTTATGAATGATAGCACTGATAGCATGCTGTCAGTCAGGCCAGACAAGTCAGAAAGGTCATTGATTTTGATAACTCAGAAAAAATGTAGGTTTGCTGATGTAAGGATCATCCATATACCCCTAGAGGAGCTCGAGGATGAAGGAGCGGTCATGCTTGATGGTCGATGTTGCTGAAATGGTTGCTACGACATCAACCTCTTGTCCAATCAGATCCCAATCCTGTCGACGAGACAGCGCGTCCGCCGCGACATTATCCTCGCCCTTGATGTACTGGATGTCGAGATCAAACTACAACATATATTCTGCCCAGTGTGCTTGCCGCCATGACAAGTCCTTCTGATGATCGAAATTCTGCAAGGTGCGGTGATCAGTGAAAATGATGACCGGGGTACCGAGCAGCTCGATCCTCCACTTCTTGAGCACACGGATAATGACAAGAAGTTCCTTTTCATGGACTGGGTAGTTTAATTCAGCATCGCGCAAGGGGGCTGAATCAAAGGCCACGGGACGTGCACTCTTCCAGTCCGGTCCCCAGGACAGAACGGCACCGTACAAAAATCAGAAGCATCTGTCGTTAAGAAAATATGGTTATCACTGGGGTTGTCATGGTCAATAGTGGTAAGACAGACGGGACTGGTGACCAGTTCCTTGATTCCATCAAAGGCACATTGGTGCTCATCTGACCATGTAGGGAAATGTAACTCGGCACCCTTTGTGGTCAGCAGATTCAAGATGGATGTAAAGGCCACAAGGTCAGGTACAGTAGGTGGTCCGCAAGGTAACGTACAAGTCCCAAGAACGTGCGAACCTCCGAGGTGTTCTTGGGGTGAGGCCAGTCTAGAATCTGAGAGACTTTGGATGGATCTGCTTCGATTCCACGCGCAGACACGCGATGACCCAGAAAATGAACCTCCCGACAGAATAGGTCGGTCTTCTTTGGTGAACAGTAAAGGTGTGAGGCACGCAGGGCGTCGAGCACCAGTCGCACATTCCTCTCGTGCTCATCAATTGTCTGTGACCAGATGATGATGTCGTCCAGGTAGACATGACAGATCTTCCCGATTAGATGTTGTAGCGCCAAGCACATTCAACACTGATGCACTGCAGGAGCATTTCGTACACCCATTGGCATCACCGTCCACTCATACAATCCCCAAGGCATATGCATCGCAAGCCACTTGATGTCGTCAGGGTGAACCTTCATCTGAAAGAAGGAATTAGTCATATCAATCTTTCCAAAAATTTTACCCTTGGCACAATCTTGTAGTATCTCCTCAATGCGCGGCAATGGATGGTTGTCCGGTATTGTGTTACTGTTGAGCACACGAAAGTCATTTCCCAACGCAGGAGCACAGTCGGATCTGCTTGGGGAATAATAAAGGCTGGGGAGGAATGTTCACTGTTGGAGGGTCGTAGACGTCCAGCCGAAATGTGTTGTTGCAGCAACGTATGCCAGGCCTCATGGTATTTCTTCGGACACTTGTAGGAGCGAAGCTGGATAAGTTTGCTGGCGTCACGAGGTTGAACACAGAAAAGGACGTCGTCAGGAAGGGAGTCACAGTGGGGGATGTCTGCTGGGAAGTGATCTTGGTATTTGGATTGTACTGCAGCATTTCGTCCTGCCAGATCTTCCATAGCTGCGAGGGTTCCAATGTGTTCCTGGATGCAAGCAATAACATCGATGGGTATCATCATGTCTACTCGTACTTTCTGACCCTCCCGTTCCGCCATGCTACAGACTGCCTTTGGCAGCTCGCGCACAGTTCCTGGGGAATTCATCAGCCTCACTCAATGCGCCGCCCCTTCAGCATCCTCCCGATGGTGTGCCCATTGACCCCTCTCCACACTCACTCCACTTCTGGAAGACCGTTCTTTCGAGGGTCCTCAATTCCGAGTCCCATTGGACAACGAAGAGAACTTCTGGGGCGTCGACCGCCCTGGAACTCCAGTCCCCGGATATAGTGGAGCAGCAGCAGGAGGTGGTGGTGGCGGTGGTGATGGCAACGACCCTGACCCCTCAGACAATGGCTCGTCTTCTACCTCAACTTCGGACATCGAACATCTCTTCGGAGGTGATCATGGAATTGACGATGAAGCCAACAACATCCCCTTAGTGTTTGAACCTTTTAACCAACTCGCAACCGCTATCCGCGACATGACCCGACAAGCTCTTCGTCGCAAGAATACCTCAAACGACGCAAGAACAAAGGTCCGAGAACCGGATACCTTCGACGGGTCTGATCTGAAGAAACTCTGTTCTTTCGTCGTACAATGCGAGATCAACTTCCAAGCCAATGAGAAGTCTTTTTGGAGGGACTGGAACAAAGTCACGTTTGCGCAATCCTACCTCAAAGGTATGGCGCTGGACTACTTCGAACCGGACTTGCTCAGAGGTGTCGCTCCGGCAAATCATCCCCTCTGGATGGACGACTGGCAAGCATTTCTGTTTGAACTCCAATCCAACTTCAGTCCTCATGATCCCGTTGCCAAAGCAGAAGCTCTACTCAAGCAACTGCGCATGAAAGACACTCAGCACATTTCCAAGTACATCATTGAGTGGAATCGTCTCGCGAACCAAGTCCGAGAATGGGGACCTGGTGCACTCCGCTGGAGTTTCTATAATGGACTTCTGGATCACATCAAGGACAAGATCACTCGTCATGAACCCGATAACATCCATGATATGCGCACTCTCGCGCAACAAATCGACCAGAGATACTGGGAGCGTAAGGAAGAGATTTCATGCGCTTCAAAGGTCTCCAGATCGAACTCCTCTCACAACAACTCCTCGAATAAGTTGTCGAGCTCTGCTCCGACTAACTCCTCCAAGCCTAAGGACAACAAGTCCAAAGGTTCCTCTTCGTCCTCTACCTCCAGTTCCAGCTCCAGTTCTTCCGGAAATGGTAACAACAATAAGAAGGGTAACAACTCTTCTAAAGCTGATTCTACTATGTCTTCGAAGTTCAGCAAAGACAGTAAACTCCTCCCAGAGGAGCGTCAGCGCCACATTAAATTTAACCTTTGTCTTTTCTGTGGTGAGAGTGGTCACTCCGCCAAGGACTGTCTGAAGTCCACTTCTAGAGCGTCGAAAGCTTGTGCTGCTACCATGACAACTCCAGAAGCCATGACTTCAACCTCTGCTTCCTCAGAGGCGAAAAAATAGAATGCGACTCTCGAGCGTCTGCACAGGTTGGGAGTTGCGTTGATCTGGACTGTGCTCTCACGGAGTTATGTCTCAACGTGTCCGCTCTTTCCAACCCTAATTCTCTTCGTCCGTTTGTATCTCTCCCCACACACAACACCTCCAATGTACCAGTTCTCATTGATTCTGGTTCTACTCATTGTTTCATAGACTCTTCCTTTATTGAAAAACATCAAATTCCTACGTACTCTGTTCCTCTGATTAATCTCTGTCTCTTTGATGTATCCTCTGCCTCCCTTATCTCTCAAGCCAAAGATCTAACCATTTCCTTCACTTCCGGTGTTTCCACCTCCGACATGTTTTGAGTGACCTCGTTGGATTCTTCATGCAGCCTTGTTCACAGACATTGCTGGCTCACCCGCTACAATCAGTTGATTGATTGGGTTACGAGCAGCATAACTTTCCGAACTCCTGCAGAGGGAATGCCAACCCTGATATCACCCTCTGTACCTCCGAGCGTTTCCCCTTCCATCGACACTCCCCCGGAATGCTCTCTGGATCTGCCAAAAGCTCCCAGACTTCCAGCTCCTCACATCTCTTTCGTCAATGCTGTCGCGTTTTGACGCGCCTGCAAGATGGAGGGCTCCATCCAGTTCGCCCTTTCCCTCCGATCTACTGAAGACATCTCCACTCACTCCGCTTCTGCCTCGGTGTCCTCCTCTACTTAGAAGGACCTCGCCGGTGTTCCTTTGGAATACCTTGACTTCACGAACGTCTTCAGCAAGAAGAAAGCTGACACCCTAGCTCCCCATCGTCCTTTCGACTTGAAGATTGAACTGGAGGAAGGTGCTGAACCCCCGGTTGGAAAGATCTATTCCGTTTCCCCCACAGAACAACAAGCTCTCCGAGACTTCCTCGACGAACACCTCAACATCGGATTTATTCGCCAGTCTATGTCTCCACACACAGCTCTGGTGTTGTTTGTCAGGAAAAAGGATGGCTCCCTTAGACTCTGCGTCAATTTCCGAGGATTGAACAAAGTCACACGCAAAGACCACTACCCACTTCCCCATACCTCCGACCTCCTAGATGCGCCTTCTGGAGCAAAGGTCTACACGAAAATCAATCTCCGTCATGCATACCATCTGGTCCGTATTTCGGAGGGATGTCATATCCCTGAATTACGCCAAGTCTAACTCCGACCAACTCCGGATAGACCTTGCGCTAGACGCACCGGACTTCCACGGAGTTACACTCCGGACTTTGCTTCCGTTTATTACCTCCTTTTGTTCTAGTCTAATTCTCATTAACTTACATTATAGTTTGTATCGCCTTTCTGGCATTTGCACTACTCCGTCTTCCATGTTCCACATTACTCATCCTATGTACATCGCCTTCGCGTAGTGTACTCCCTCCATTCTTCCGGTCCGGAGTTACACCGGACCACTAGTATATAAACTCTTGTACTTTCTGTACTTTGCTTCATTACGAATATCAATGAAGTTTCCTCCCTCTTGAGTCTGATCTCTCTCAACCTCCAACCTCTATTCTCTACCTCTATCCCCTCTGAAATACGAGGACACGGGACTTGATAAGGGCGCGACACATACGTCCTGCGCCAACGTCCTCACCCCCTCCGTCTCCGAACTCTCCGTCGACCTTCGTGTCGAACCTCTGACCCTACCCCCTTCTCCGTCTCGGATCTCTGCCAGACTTGACCCGGAGGACCCGGACTTGACAAGGGAGATGAGTGGAAGACCTCCTTTCGCACTTGCTATGGCTCATTCGAATGGCTCGTCATGCCTTTTGGACTTACCAATGCTCTGGCGGCCTTCCAGTGGTTTGTCAACAGCATATTCACAGATATGCTCGACATTTGTGTTGTGGTTTACCTCGATGACATTCTGATTTATTCCCACAACATGGAATCACATTGTAAACACATCCGAGAAGTCTTCCGACGTCTCCGTGCTAATGGCCTGTATGCTAAAGCGGACAAATGCAAATTCTATTCGGACATGGTTGAGTATCTTGGATATGTTCTTTCACCCTCCAGCCTCTCCATGGCCTCCGATAAAATCAAAACAATCCTGGATTGGCCAGAACCTCGGAAGGTCAAGGACATTCAGTCCTTCCTGGGGTTCACCAACTTCTATCGTCGATTCATCCAGGGTTACTCCGACATTGTGGTTCCCCTTACGCGTCTTACTCGGAAAGAAGCTCCTTGGAACTTCTCCAACACCTGCCGGAAATCCTTCCAATGCCTCAAGGATGTCTTCACATCTACTCCGGTGCTCGCGCACTGGATTCCGGATGTCCCCATTACTATCAAAACTGATGCCTCTGACTATGCCGTTGCAGCAATCCTTTCCATCACAACTCCGGCTGACAATGAACTCCACCCTGTCGCGTTCTTCTCTTGGACTTTGACTGGAGCAGAATTGAACTACGACACGCACGACAAGGAGTTACTAGCAATTTTCGAAGCATTCACATCCTGGCACCACTATTTGGAAGGCTCCGCAACCCCTATAGACGTCGTTACCGACCACAAAAATCTCGAATATTTTTCTTCCACAAAGCTCCTGATGCATCGCCAAGCCCGATGGTCCAAATATCTCAATCAGTTCAATATGATTGTTCGGTACCGGCCTGGTAAGCTTGGAGCGAAACTGGACGCTTTGACTAGATGCTGGGATGTCTACCCCAAAGAGGGGGATAAGGACTTCACTCGTGTTAACCCAGACAATTATACATAGGTCCATTTTCACTCCAGAACAGCTCGCGTCGTCCCTCTGGGCTACGTATCTAGAAGTTCCACTACTCCGGGCCTCTGCTCTAGTTGACGTCGAACAACTCCGTCTCGACATCCTCTCAGCACTTCCCAACAATCCAGTTGTGTCTCCCCTCCTTTCCTCCAACTCCAATTCTTGATGGTCAGTCAACTCCGAAGGATTCCCCCTAAGGGACAATCGTATCTACGTCCCAGAAGCCAACAACCTCCAACTCCGTGTTCTCCAAACCTTCCATGACCACCCAACTGCAGGCCACTTTGGCCAGAACTGTACACTCGAACTCATTCACCGAGAATATACCTGGCCCAATATCCGGACTTTCATAAAAGACTATGTTAGTTCCTGTACAGCCTGTGCTTGAGCGAAGACTGTTGCAATAGCGGGAATCTGGCGTTGCCACACTGGATCCCTAGGAACTGGTCTAGGGTACTTACCTTTGGGACAGAGGAGATTCTCAGAGATGATAGCGGTTGCAGATCAAGAGAGATATATATTATTCAGACTCAGCAGAGTCTTATATAAGCTTTGTAATGCTTACTTAATATAAGGTCATGTGACCGTTGGTACGTGTCCTTTCAACACTCCCCCTTGTCTAGTATGTGGTAGATATGTAGATATAAAAAATATAAAGTAAAATGAAACATCCGCACAGTCTAAGACGGCGAGTTGAATTCCAAACCGAGCTGGGAGCAAAACTCCTTGAACTTGACATGTCCAAGATTCTTTGTGAACATATCTGCAGGGTTGTCAGTGCCTGGGATAAAGAGTAGCTCTACCTGCTTCCATAGCATCACAGCATCGCGTACAAAGTGGTAGCGGATCTGGATATGTTCGGAACATTTTTCAGTGACTGGGTTCTGCGCAATAAAGAGTGATCCTTGATTGTCACCACAAACAGGGATGGAGCCAAGGTAACAGCCAAGTTCTTCCATCATTTGATAAATCCCAATAGCCTGTTGCTTACAGTCGCTTAAGGCCATGTACTCAGCTTCCGTAGAAGACAGAGCAGTGGTCTTTTGTAAGTGTGAGTTCCACAAGAACACACCATCCACGAATTTCAGGTAAAAACCTGTTTGCGAGTAAGATGTGACTTTGTCTTGTCCCCAATCAGAATCAGTGCAGGCAATGATGCCTTTACCTGTTCTACCATGATATACGAGAGAATAGTCTCGGGTGCCTAGGAGGTACCGGCAGATGTATAGAGCTTTGTTGAGATGCTCTTCTGATGGGTTGGCTGACATGCGGGCGAGTTGGGTAACCGCATATGATATGTCAGGTCTTGTGCCGATCATAAGATACAGCAATGATCCGATGACCTGTTGAAATTGCATCCAAAGTTCCGGTTGGACTGGTAGATCATTCTTCTCTGGGTAGTAGCCCTGAGGAAGAGGGGTGTTGGCGATTTTTGCGTTAGTCATACCGCATCGCTCAATGACTTTGTCGAGGTATTCTCATTGGTTGATCTTAATGGTTTGACCATCTCGATGTATGTTCATTCTTAGGAATTCGTGTGTTTCTCCTAAGTCGTGACATTCCCATCTCTTCATGAAGGCGGCTTTAACCTTGTCTACAAAGGCTTTGTTGGGGCCGCAGAAGATGGTGTCATCTACGTAGATGATTGCTAGGACGAGCTCTTTGCCCTTGTGATAGATGAATAGGCCAGCATCTGTTTTAAGATGTGTGAAGCCGAGTTCTTTCATGGATTTGTCGAGTTCATGCCACCAAGCTAATCCTGCTTGTTTTAGGCCGTATAAGGCATGTAGTAATCTCAAGACTTTCCCTTTGAGGTGAGGAGGCATAAAGCCTTCTGGGAAATCCATATAGAGTTCTTCGTCCAGTTTGCCATATAGGTAGGCAGATCGGACGTCAAGACCAGTAATATACCAGTTCTCTGTTGCTGAGAGGGCAAGCATGCACCGCACTGTCTCAAAGCATACGACGGGGGAGAATATTTGATTGAAATCAATCCCTTCTACTTGGGAGAAGCCTTTGGCTACAAGCCAGGCTTTCTTTCTGCCGTCTGTTTTTACATCGAAGACCCATCAATTCTTTATAATTTTTCTGTCTTTGGGTCGGTCCACGATTTCATAGACCTTGCGATCCTTGAGTATTTGTAACTCATCATAGCAGGCTTTACGCCAGAGGGTTTGTTCATCAGGTGGCAGTTTCTGTATGTCACGGTATGTCCATTTGTGATAGTTCATGTTGGACTGTTCTGTTTCCAGTGGGAAGGCATGGCTGCAGAGGTATGAAACCAATGCGTCTCCCCCTTCCCTGGTGATGCACTCAACGTCATCTTCCGATGGAGTTGGGGATGGAGGCATCCCGCCAGGGACACGGGTGAATCCAAAGGTCCAGCCAGTTCTTCTTCTACAAGTTTGCGCCAATCTGAGGCATGCTCAATGTCGCAGAGCTGACAAACAGGATCACGATGTTCCCCGTAAATGTTTCCAGGCCTTAAAGGAGCATGACGGTTGTGTTGGGGTCATTGAGGACGAGCGGGAGGTGGAGGTGGCTGTCGATGAGGTGGGGTAACTGGAGGTGCCGGAGGGGGTGTAGGTACTCGTGCTGGAGGCAGTGTAGGTACCTGTGCCGGAGGTGTGGCAGGTCATGGGACTGGGTGATGAGGGTGGATGGCATGAGGAGTGGGTTCCGCATCTGACTCGAGGTCTGCTGGTATAGAATCAGAGTCTGAAGACTCGTCATCATGTGGGTGAGGTTTAGGTGGGTGGTTAACCGGCCAATGTGGCTGAGCCTTAGAGCATCGAGGCAATAAATTCTCATCGAAGATGGCATGAGCTGATGTATGGAGCGTGTTGTTAGGGCACATGAATAGATAATTTGAATCACTGCCAACGGCTACGCTGAGGTAGATCATCAATTGCAATTTGGGCTGTAGTTTGCCGCCGTGGGTTTCGACCGGAATGTGGACGTACAGTAAGTGCCACAGCCAATGACACGAAGATGTGAAAAAGTAGGCTTTTGGCCCTTGAGCATCTCGGATGGCGTTTTCCAGTTGAGTCGAGCGGAAGGGGTGCAATTATACACATGAAGTGCATGCATTACCGCGAACTCCCAGTAGGAATCAGGCAGGCAGGCCTGTAATCACATGGGTTGTGCCTTGTCCATAAGGGTATGGATGAGGCATTCCGCACGTCCATTTTGCTGATGAGCGTAAGGGGCAGATTGTTGTATGTGTATGCCATTGTCACGCATATACTCAGTGAAGGCTTTGGAGGTGTATTCTCCCCCTGCATCAGAGTGCCAGTGTTTTATTACGGCGTTGAAATGAGTGCACACATAGGCATGGAATTGTTTAGTGGCTCGGAGTGTTTGATCTTTTGTTTTTATTAAGATCACCCAAGCCATGGACATGTAGTCATCATAGAAGATGACAGCGTACTTGTACTTATGGTACAATTCTATTTCAAACGATTTGAGATCAGAATGAATTAACTCAAAGGGAGCGCTTGCGTGCGTCTTGCTATGAGGAAAAGTACGGTTGGGCTGCTTGCCCATCTCACATCTGGGACAGATAGGAGGGTTGGATGGAATATCAACGTCTGGGAAATCTTTTACGTGCTTTTTTGCAGCACAAAGTACATCATGAGAGGGGTGGCCGAGTCGCTGATGAGGTAACTCATAATCAACAGAGGTAAGGGATGCAAGATCCGCTTGTGGTTTCACGACGGGTGCCCTTATCCAGTAGAGTGTGTCTCCATGCGAATGGAAACTGAGGATGATGGTTCGAGAGCATTTGTCAAACATGTTGATGTGATTGTCACAGGTTTTAACCATCATACACTTATCATTGAGGAGGGTGCCCATAGATATGAGCTTTACAGTGCACGAAGGCATGTAAATAACTGGCAATAGCCACACAAGTTTACCCTGGAAGCGCACAATGGCGGTTCCTTGTCCAACAATGTTGGCTCGGCCATTTGCCGTTTGTGAGTACCGAGGGGTGGTGAACTTCTGGAATTCGACCAGGTCGCCCAGATCATGTGTATAATGTGCCGAAGCACCTGAGTCGAGTAGCCACATATTGGGCGCACGAGAGTCATGTTCCTCCTTTTGTTTTCCTTTACTTTTACTGGTTTGGTTCTCACAGTTATCACACATGGCAAGAGGGAACACAGTAGTAGGTATGTCCATTGCATCTACTACAAGTATATGAACAACATGATTACGTAGTATCTGAGGCGAAAAAATCCGCACATCAGTTCCTGCAAGTGCGGGACAAAGGAAATTGGGGACTGACCAATCCAAGGCTTCGTCGAAGAACCTCTCCACATATTTGTCGACTTCCATCTCCTCGCCCAGGCTGATGACATCGTCCTCATCATCAGAGTCAAGCTCAACGATGCGGGAAGTCTCCATGCACTCGATAAGAGAGGGCGTGGAGGGGCCAGCGTGGTGGCAAGGGAGAGGGTTCATGCCGAAAGGGCCGTCCTCTGTGAAAGCCAAGTGATCGCGGTAGTGGTGGCGGCGGGAGGCGACGGGCTCAAGGGTGTGGACTACCTCGGGAGAAGGGGTGGTGCCGATGCGGCAAGCGAGAGAGATGGTCTCTTGGACCTGAGGGAAGGCGGGGGGGCCATAGTGGGCAGTGCCGGGAGTGTGTGCGAGGGCACGAGGGTCGGCAATGGGCTCATTGAAGTCTGTGGAGGTGGGATCCATGATGGCAGGCTCAATGAGAAAGTTCACAAATGTGAACAAGGTGGAGGACGCTTCAGCGGCGTTGGCTGCACGATCCTTGCGCTTCTTCTCTCCTTCTTCAGAGCATTTGCCCTGACAATGCTTCTTCCCCTTGCCTTCTTCCTTCTTCTCCTCCTTCTTCTCCGTGGCATCCCCCTTCTGCTGCTGTTGCTGCTTAAAAGAGGGGTCACCTTGCTGGCAGCACACATTGGAGACCTTGTTTGCCTGTTGTTTAGGTGGGGGGGGGGCGAGTGAGGTAGTGCTGCCAGGCAGCAGTGATGACATTTTCCAGGTTGGCCATTGAGTGGACCTTGTTCTTGGTGGGGTCGCTGTCAATGACGCCATTAAGGTTCTGATGGAGGGTTTCGGCGTACTTGGGGATCTTGGCGACAGTGATAAGAGCCTTGAGGTTATCTGGGACCTTGTGTTGGAGGTCCTCGAGGTGGGCAAAGGTGGCATTCAACTTTGAGAAGGCAGGGCCAGGATGCTGGTTGTCGGGAATGGTGATAGCGAGCATGATTTTCCACTCAGTGTAAGCGGAGGCGAGGGATGCAGTATTGTACGCCTTTTTAAGGGCGTCCCAGAGGTCTTTGCCTGTGCTGTGGGCGACGAAGTGGGTGGAGATGGAAGGTTCGAGGCGGAGGGTGATAGACCCGAGGGCCTTGTCATCGTTCTCGTCCCATTTCTCCTGTGCTTCAGCTTCAGAGTTGGCAGGGCGAGCCTTATGGTACATCTTGTTCCAGACACCGATGGCGCAGAGGTATGCTTCCATGTCCTGGCTCCAACACTTGTAGTTGGTGCCGTTGAGCTTGGGAAGAGTGGCAAGGGTGGAGCTCATAGTTGATAGTAGGTTCTGTAAAGATGACATGTCAGCATGATACCAGTGAAGGGAGTGAGTAAAGCATTTGCATCGCTGAACAATGTCAGAGCTTCTAGAATGTAGGGTCATAGTGACCCCCTACATCCAGAGTCTGATGGCGGTTACATCGAGCTTTTCCGTGTTGAGATGTGTCCAGCGTTTCTGCTCAGGACAGCCAATGTCCAAGGTGTTTCACCTAGAGCAATGACAGTGTTTCCACACAGTCGGAGCTCGGGGCTCATAACCTGTTGCAATAGCAGGAATCCGGCGTTGCCGCACAGGATCTCTAGGAACTGGTCTGGGGTACTTATGTACCTTTGGGACAGAGGAGATTCTCAGAGATGATAGTGGTTGCAGATCAAGAGAGATATACTGTATATTATTCAGACTCAGCAGAGTCTTATATATGCTTTGTAATGCTTACTTAATATAAGGTCACGCGACCATTGGTACGTGTCCTTTCAACAAAGACTCCCCATCATTGTCCATACGGACTTCTCAAGCAGCTTCCGGTTCCAGAGAAACCATGGAACTCCATCTCCATGGATTTCATTGAACAGCTTCCATCCTCAGAGGGTTACACTGCCATCCTCGTGGTAGTTAACAGACTGTCCAAACAGTGTATATTCATTCCGACACACGATACCATCACCTCCACACAATTAGCCAAACTATTCCTCATACACGTATTCTCCAAGCACGGAGTTCCCTGCCACATCACCTCTGACAGGGGCTCCGAGTTTGTCTCCCATTTCTTCTGTTCTCTAGGTAAAGTGTTGGATATGCGCCTGCATTTCACCTCCGGATATCATCCAAAGGGGGATGGTCAGACAGAACATGCCAACCAAACCCTTGAACAATATCTCCAAATCTACTGCAATTACCAACAAGACAATTGGTCTGAACTCCTGCCTCTCGCGGGGTTCGCCTACAATAATGCTCTGAGTGCTACCACTGGAGTGTCACCTTTCTTCGCCAACAAAAGATATCATCTGAACTTCTCCATCCACTCTGAACTCGAACCCACCTCATCTGCAGCTAAGTCCTACGTCACAGACTTGGACGAACTCCATGAGTTCCTCCGTACGGAGATGCTGGAAGCGCAGAAACACTACCAAGGACCAGCAGACAAGAGAAGAAGTCCAGCTCTGGACTTCCAGATCGGTGATCAAATTATGCTCAAGGTGAAATACCTCCGGTCTACGTGACCATCTAAGAAACTCTCCGAAAAGTATCTGGGTCCATTCAGCATCATCGCTAAACCCGGTACTCACTCCTTCACAATCCATTTACTGTACTGTACATGACTCCATGAAATCCGTTCACCCCGTCTTCCACATCTCACAGTTAGAACCTGCAACTCCGAATACCATTCCGGACCGTGTCCAACCTCCACCACCTCTGGTTGAGGTTGATGGCGAACCAGAATATGAGATCAAGGAGATACTCAACTCCAAGATCAATCGGAGAAGGCGTCACTGCCAACTCCTGTATCTGGTATGATGGTTTGGTTACGAAGGTACTGACGATGAGACATCATGGTTACTTGCTACAGAACTCAGACATGCTACAGAGCTTGTTTCAGACTTCCACCAGAAGTATCCGGACAAGCCAGGTGCAATCTCTCCGCAATTCTCTCTGTTTCTTTCTTTCTCTTTTCTTTCTTTGACTCAACTTGACTTGATTACTATATACAAACATTGTTCTTTTCTACATTACTCCAGAGTTGCTTCTCCGGCGACCTCCAGTACTCCGTTCGCATCCGCATCCGCCTCCTCCTCAACCAGTCCCCTCAGCTCCTCCTCCACCTCTTCTCTGCCCTCCGACTTGTCCGTCTCCAACTCCGACCCCTCCTCCTGGTACAACTCCGTTGTCTTCAACTCGACGATGCGAGCCAGAAGCTGGTTCTGGCACGCCAGGAGCTCCATGTGAGCTCACATTTCGTCGCGGACGCCCTGGACGGCCTTGATGAGCTGTGTCCCCAGGACACACCACAGCTTGTCCTTGCTCTTCTCCTTCTCCTCCTCCTCCTCGTCGCTGCTATCCATGATCTCCGACTTCTTCTTCTTCTTCTTCAATGGACCTGCATGCTCTCCGCCCTCCTCTGTTTCTTCTCCGGCTTATCGACTCTGGGCCTCTTGCACTTAACCTTCACCTCCCTGCACTCCATGCATGAAGTCGCCTTTCAGGGGCCCTCCTTGCACTTGAGGCTCTGGTTCTCACACCGATTGCAGTCAGGCAAGGCCTTCCCCTTGCCCTTCGTGCTCTGCTGTGCCCAGACCTCTTCAGCCTACAACTCTGTTAGCTAACAGACAACTCCAAACAAACCACGACTTACCCTTTTCTTAGCCGCCTCCTCGGCCACGCAACGCTTCCTTTCCTCTGCCTGTCGACGTGCCTCCACCTCCTCAGCCACCTTGCGCTTGGCCTCCTCCGCCTCACGCTTCTTCTGTTCTTCCTCCGCCTTCGCCATTCTGCAAACTTGGCGGCGGATAGGTCGTTGTTGTCATTGTTGTCCTCACGGAGGCGTTCCTCCACCCAAGACTTGATGTAGGTGATGGCGATGTCGGACATGGTGGTTTGATGACTGGTCACTTGGAAAATCTGCCCTACTCTTATATTCGGATTTCAGACAGAGATTCAAAATTCTGTCTGTTGATCCATACACGGAGTTCACGTGATCGCGTCACACCATGCCCACCCGGAGTTCCACCTGGTCCACTCAGGGGTTATTTCCACTCGGCCTCGAGGGCTTGGCCTAAGAGGGGGATACTGTCATATCCCTGAATGTTGCCAAGTTCAACTCTGGCCAACTCCGGATAGACCTCGCGCCAGATGCACCGGACTTCCACGGAGTTGCACCTCCAGACTTCAGTCCCTTTTATTATCTCCTTTTATTCTAGTCTCATTCTCGTTAACTTACATTATAGTTTGTATCGCCTCTCTGGCATTCGTATTCCTCCGTGTTCTGTGTTCCGTGTCTTACTCATCCTATGTACATCGCCTTTGCGTAGCATACTCTCTCCATTCTTCCGGTCCGGAGTTACACCAGACTCGTAGTACATAAACTCTTGTATCCTCTGTACTTTCCTTTATTATGAATATCAACGAAGTTTCCTCCCTCTCAAGTCTGATCTCTCTCAATTTCCATCCTCTATTCTCTATCTCTACCTCCTCTGAAATACGAGGACAACAGGACTTGATAAGGGCACAACACATACATCCTGCGCCAACGTCCTCACCCCCTCCGTCTCCGCCTCTGTTCTCCGAACCCTCTGTCGACCTTTGCGTCGAACTTCTGACCCTACCCTCTCTCCGTCTCGGATCTCTGCTGGACTTGACCCAGAGGGCCCAGACTTGACACCATCGTGAATTTCGAGAGTATCATCCACAAATTGTATGTACTCCCTTGGTTGGATTTGTCTATCCCTCATGTTGCTTTGTTGCTTTCAGCGACCCATGTTTCAACTAGTGCACTTAGACCTGTTGACTCAATTCTAATGTGTTTCAGCCACGCAACTAGAGTGCTTGCTTCAAAGGGCTTTCATGTAGGTCCTCTCATCGCCCATCAGGCAAGGGCACTCATTTACTTCTGCAGGCATTTTGGAACTGTTTCGATCCAACAACATGGTACCACCCCCTCGGTCACATTGTCGGTGGTACTATCTACTCCGGTCTCATGGCCACAAGTGGTGTCATATACAACATTCTCCATGCCATGAATCTTCCTATCGACATTCATAATGTTTGTGTCCTTTTAGCTCCAGGTTTCAGTGCTCTTACTGCATGGGCTACTTACATGTATGCGTTCTGTTTGTCTTTCTACTGCATCGCTAACAGCCATACCCAGGTTCACAAGAGAAATGAAGGATGACAGCGCTGGTTTATTGGATGCAGCTTTCGTTGGCATTGTTCCCAGTTACATATCCCGTTCCATCGCTGGATCGTATGACAATGAAGTCATCGCCATTTTTCTCCTAATGTTCACCTTTTTCACCTGGATCAAGGCACTCAAGCAGGGTAGTGCATTTTTCGGCGCCATTGCCGCCGTCTTTTACTTTTACTTGGTTGCTGCATGGGGTTCGTGTCCATTCTTCTGATACTCCCAGCTCACAAATTTGATCCATGATATTTCAAAGGCGGTTATGTGTTCATCACTAACATGATCCCTCTACACGCACTTGTCCTTCTTCTCATGGGTTGATATTCCAGTCGCCTGTACGTTGCATACTCCACTTGGTACTCTATTGGTACACTCACAAGTATGCAAGTTTCCGTTTGTCGGCTTCCAGCTGTCCGCACAAGTGAACATATGGCTGCTTTGGGTAACATTCCATGTTTCATTTACTCATTGCCCTTGGTTTACTATCCACCCCAGGCATATTTGGTCTTTTGCAAATCGTTGCTTTTGTGCAGCTCGTTCGTTCTCACATCTCACGTACAAGCGCTGGATTGCACCCTGGACTGGGTGTTTCTATTCGTTATGGGACACTGGTTATGCCAAGAAGTTCGCGCATCACCCCCATAATTGCACAGTTTATCCATCTCACATCCAAAACCTCCCAGATACATTCCCATCATCGCCTCAGTGTCCGAACATCAGCCTACAGCATGGCCCTCATTCTTTATGGATCTCCATCTCCTCATCTTCCTATTTCCGGCTGGTGTCATGCTTTGCTTCTGTTCGCTCCATGATGAGCACATATCTGTGATCATCTATACTATGATGGCCAGTTACTTTGCTGGTGTCATGGTCCCTCTTATGTTAGCCCTTACCCCTGTGGTCTGTGTGACCACCGCAATCGCATTATTGTCCCTTCTTGACGTATACCTTGACACTAGAAAGCCTGGTGTCATGGAACCAGATGAACCTTCAATGCAGGCGACTAGCACGAATGGTTCCAATGGTGCATCACACAGCGCATCTCCCACTCCCTCCTCTACAACTGTCAATCCCAAAAAGGCAAGGAAGAATAAAGAAAAGGAACCACCTATGCTTCCTGGAGGTGCCCTTGGCGAGCTCATCGCTGAAGTCGCTTCCTCTGCTGCTGCCTTTGTTCATGGGTCTGGCAAGCCCAACTCCAAGGGTATATTTGGCCTCAACACCCGCTTTGCTGTCCTTGTCAACACGATTGGAATGTTGCTATTCTTCGTTGTGCACTGTAGGGTGATTTCGAATGCCTGTTCATCTCCCTCTGTCATTCTGGCTTCGCAAACGTAAGACAGAAGCCAACATATTATCGACAATTTCAGGGAAGCATACTACTGGCTGAGACAGAACACGGCCGAGGATGCAGTGGTGATGAGTTGGTGGGATTACGGATACCAAATTGCTGGTATGGCAGATCGCCCTACATTGCTTGATAACAATACTTGGAACAACAGTAAGTTCAAGTAGTCACCTTCCAGACCATTTACCTGAGATTGTTTTTAGTTCATATTGCAACTGTCGGCAAAGCCATGTCTTCCCCTGAGGAAGTAGCTTATCCCATCCTCTGCAAACATGACGCTCATTATCTTCAGTGGTCTCATCGGTTACTCTGGGGACGATCTGAACAAGTTCCTTTGGATGGTTCGCATCGCACAGGGTGTATGGCCAGAGGAAATTCAGAGGTCCAACTACTTCAACAAGGGGGAGTACTACATCAACGCTCAAGCTTTGTCAACAATGAGAGAGTCGCTGATGTACAAAGTGTCATACTACCATTTTCTGTAGCTGTTTGGCGGACGGCAACCCATAGATCGAGTACACGTACAGCATGTGCTGATGAATGGACCTAAGCTGGATTATGTTGTACATTGTCTGCTTGTGCACAATCAGCTAATGACAGTGCTATAGATCTATCGCCTTTGTTCTAGAACTTCATTATACCGTCGTTGTCTTGCTATTCGGTGAGCTTTCTATTTTTTCATCCTTTTCATTTTTGACTAGTATTCTTTCTGCATGCTTCGTCATACTTGCTTCAAAAACGTCAACATCAAACAGCCTCAATCCCTGATGAGACTTTGTCATTTACCAACGCATCACAATTGTATCCCAGCCCAACGCAATGCAAGTTTATTACCTAATCTAACGTTAGTAACATCTAGTTTGCCATGTACATACGTCCTCGCCAACTGCTTTACGTGGTGCAATGTATTGACCGAGTTCCCTGTTGGCAATCGGGGACTTGGACGGACAGAACATATGAACAGAGGTCACGACTAACCTCCTTCCTGTACGTTACACTGATATCACGTGACTTTGTAATTACAAAGAACAGTATACCAACAATGTCAACGTTCAACGTTCAACCACAACCATGCCTCATCACTACTACACCATGCCCAACTTCGACACATCAACTAGCATCCCACTGTAAGCGTGCAGATAACCCCAAATAGCTCCCCATGTGTTCATGAGAATTTAAAGGAAAACAATGACTGGTGCTCATCCAGGTTGAGCCTTGCTTCCTAAGTCAGCGCTCTCTCAATGCCGCCAACTCGGAAGCAACGTCCAACAGCTCAGACAAAAGCCAAAGATGGCTCTTCTCGCTCCTCTCGAAATCCTCAAGCTCTCCCTGTCATTCCTGAAACGTCTGACCAGTTCTTTTTCACAGAACCAGCAGCCGTGCAGGACAATGATCGGACTATTGGCGCTATTCCCCCAGATGGGCCTTCGAGGAGATGTTCTAAGCAAACACACGCTGGCACCAGCGGTCATCTGAAGCAGCTGGAGATGATTGGGCAATCTCTCAAAGCAACTCCCCTCCCGAAGGCGCGCTTCACCATTCCCGATGATGAGCCGATCAATGTGATGGCTCCGACTCCACGTCGCCCGAGGAGGAAGAAGGCGTCTAAGACACCGGCAAGAGCATTTTCGAAGGTGAGTCATCACTTCATTTAATGTATAATTACAGTCTAACCTTCATGCTATCTACCAGGCGTCATCTCCCACCCTAGATCCTGCCAATGGTACAAGCAATGCAGTGGTAGAACCGGCTCACACTGTTGTAGCATCGGAGGAAGGCAGCCGATTTGGCTTCAACCTCAAAGCTCCACCTCCGCCTGCCTTTGTCGGTTCTGAAGCCCTGAATGTCTTTTAACGTCGCCAAACTACTTCCAAGGATAAGACAATGGCTAAGATTAAGCGTCTGCACGGGGAAAGAGTTGCCTCAGTCCCAGTCTCCTGTGTAAATCAACATGCGCCACCAGGGCCACAGCACAACCGCAACTCAGGCCAAGCCTGTAGTGGTATCCCAGCCCACAGAAACTCTGCACAGGCTGTCAGTAGTCCTTTGTTGTCACCCCATTTGACAGAGGATGGATCCCCATCTCATGACTCGCCAGACCGAAATGAAGAGTCACAATCCAGCAAATCCGACTCAGACCTGGAGGAAGAATTTCACCGTCACCGTCATGCCGCCAAGGCGATTATTCCCTCCCAACTCGA
This sequence comes from Boletus reticulatus, assembly GCA_038093535.1. Lineage (NCBI taxonomy): Eukaryota > Fungi > Basidiomycota > Agaricomycetes > Boletales > Boletaceae > Boletus > Boletus reticulatus. Next base: position 326,472 of record JBBPSJ010000012.1, read on the forward strand.
AGCAGATGATGACCATAATGAAGGTCATGGTCCACTCTATGACAATGACAGTAACCACAGCTTTATGACGATGATGATAACTGTGGTCTTTATGAAGATTACGACAGTGGTGATCAAATGGATATGTTGTCATTGTTGTTACTCGAGGAGGGATGTACTAACAGAGGATCATTCATCAGATAATATGATTCTGAATGAGCATGAGGACACTAAGAACACCTCGCAGCACTCTCCCGCCTGCCCTGAAACTTCAAATGTCCAGGAGAAGGTGCCTCTTGCTGAACCATCTGGCGTTCAGAATCGATCGCTGTCATCCGGCACTTGGGTTCGTCCCTTGTCATCTACTGCTCAATAGCCGTCTGTCCACCTCCCCTCTCAGAAGCAGGCAATGTCCTTGTTTAAGCATGATGCCCAGAAACAAGCAACTACTTTGGCCAACCACCAACCTGCTCCCACTGTTGCTTGTGTGCCATCTCAAGCCTCCAACTACCAACCTGCTCCTGCTCCTGCTGTTGCTCGTGCACCATCTCAAGCCTCAAAAGACCGTCCATGCCTGCGCATTCCCCCGAAGCCTCCAGTCTCTCACACTCCCTCGGGAACTTCCACAGTTCAAACCAAAGAACTTTCCCATCGTCCGGGGGATGAAAGGGTGAGTTTTTTTTTTTCTTTCTCTTCTTTGGTAACATTAGTGCTTTCACTACAGGCTGGAGTTGCATACGATCTCCTCAAACATCATTACACAGTGAATCATTGTCGTCGCTCCCCTTTCCTGGAGTATCTTGAGAGTGTCCGCAACCAGGAAGACCATCAGTCATTGAAGAGAAGACGCCAGATGGATGCAATGGATGTCAATGAGGACGCGCAGGTGGAGGGTGGTGATGAAGAAGTGGATGTAGACCACCGTAATGAAGAGTGAGGCGAGGGAGAGCAGGAAGAGCAGGACGAGGAGGAAGGGAATGTTGACGGCGCCAAGGAAAAGGGTGGCAGATATTTCAAGAACCCAAAAGGCTCTGTTCCCTTTAAGACTACTAACATCTCATTCTACCCTCAATCGTGGCACAAACTCCTTAATCTTGCGAAGGCTCGCATGCGACTCCAGATTGCCATTGATGACGCATTTCCGAAGCTTGAGACAGCCATTGATGGTGAATGCAAGGAGGTCCTTCATGAGGCGATCGCTTATTTTGAGGAGAACCAGTGGCAAGTAGATAGAGGTACGTCTCTTGTCTGTCTTCGCGACATTTGATTAACATGATACAGGGATTTTTCCACACTACATCCCCGACATGTGCAGGCTGGTGAGTGCCAGCAGTCACCCTGCATTGGATGCATGACAAAGGTTGACTATAATTGTAGATTTTCAATGATACACAGACGTTCCGTAGTGATATTAAGAAGGCGGTCATGAAATTTATATGCCCCAGCTACGACCTTTTCCTCCCTGCCACTGCTGATACTGACAAGGAGAAGCTCGCAGTGGTCAAGAATAAGGCTGATGATCTCCTCTCAACCTCCTCATACCTGTGTGGAGTGCCTGATGCGCAGGTATGTCAATTATGTGTAGAAATAGCCATACTCAGACGCGAAATGCAGGGCAGAACCAATAACTTTGGTCATTGAGTCCTCAAGGAGACGGTCATTGACTTCTTCTACAACAGTTCATCAAAAAGTCTCCGCCAGTTTCCCAAGTTCCAGGAGGCTGTCCCTTACAGGGCAACGTTGCTCGTCGCCGCAACTGTAAGCCCCCTCTCACTCATCAAGACTGTCCTCACATACTTTTTTCCAGGTTCATGCATTGCTTTGCCTGTTCAGAACGTACAGATCTGTTGACAAGAAGACGGTCAAGCTCAATTCTCAGGATATTCAGGCTGCTTATGAAGAACTGGTCATACAGATGGAAATGGTTTTGAACAATGAGTATCATGGAGCGAAATTGGATGTGATGCTCACCAAGTGGGCAAAAGCAGGAATGTAGGTTCTTTTTCTTGATCGCATTGCCAGACAATAGCCTCACACAATACATACAAGGATCAGTTATGCCAAGAAACCCAAGGCTGCTTTAAGTTCTTGCAAGGAATTCACTGTCATTTTAGATTGATTAGGTGGCATCTCATGCGACTCTCCATCTCCTGGTTGTAGCGGCCTGTTCTGCCGTGTTCTGTCTCTCTGTCATGTTTTGTCTGGTTTGTCGTTCTGTCGTTCTGTATGGTGTCCTGTTGTTCTGTGGTGTCCTGTCGTGCTGTGTGGTGTCCTGTTGTTCTGCAGTCCTGTTGTTCGTGGTGTCCTATCATTATATTGTGTTCTGTCACTGTCATAGGTAGTACTGTGCATGCAATACAGGTTTTTCTATCCAGAATTTGGTCGTGCTGTGGTGTCCTGTGGTTATGTGTCCTGTTGTTTTGTTGCATTTGGTTGGTTTGTTGTCCTGTTGTTTTGTCGCATTCTGTCACTGTCATACTACTGTGCAACTCCTCAATGCACACAATCATGTGGACAGAGCTTTTAAAATAAGACTTGCTGTACAGACTTGTACAGGCCTATTTACTGCCAAGCACTGGGTAGCATTGTCTAGGAACCAACTAATGAGATTGTGTAAAGATATGTCTATATAAGGATAAATGTACAGTCATTCAAGTATGGCACAGTGCTATGCCATAGCTGTACAGGGGGGGACCTATCTGTCATGCTGTGACAACTGTAACAGACTGTAATATAATGCACAGTACTACCCAGTAACTAAGGGATTTGCTAATGGTTGACACTTTTCAAGGAGAGCTGCGGTAGAATGTACGATATCAGTGCATTTCTAAACCAGGCTGTCATCATCCTCCTGGTAGTTGACTCCGACACTGTACAATCCAGGGGACTTGAGCATGCGCGTGTACCTAGTAAGCATGTCAGAGGGGGGAAAGCACACGAGTAAAATGAAATGACTCACAGATACATGTATCCTAGCCATTGCACCACTTCATCACGATTTCTGACTGTCCCAAGTACAGTCTCTGTGTTCAAATTATCTGCTAACTTGGACACGAACTGCAACTCAATGGGTAGTTGCTGATTCATAACCAATAGATAATACTGGAGCTCCGAATGGTTTGTGATGATGATGCCTTCATCGTAGGTGTCATACTATGGCCGTCTGGCACATCCTAGCATCTGAAAGACATTCTGGGAGGACAATTCGACCCATCGACCCTTCTCAGGATTGTATATCTGTGTCCCTTTGATGATGATGGTGTGGGCAGGAAGGTTAACACCCCATGTGAGTGTTGCTATGAAAATCAGCACCTGTACAGAGCCATCAGCAAAAAGATCCTCTACAAGGGTCCTATCTTCTCTCGACATATCTGCATGATGGATTGCAAATCCAAATGAAAGAAGGTCCCTCAAATTGCCATCCTTGACATTCCCTACCTCCTCTTGCAGAATTTCCCACATAGCAGAGTTGGGTCAGACAAACTGGGTGATCGCTTCCTTTTCAATAGCCATGTCGTGTATGAACTTGACTGTCTTAGCAGTCCTTTGCGAGAGTGGACAGGGACAAGGGTTTGATTCTTTCCAGCTTGATCAAGGAGCTTTTCATAGCAGACTTCGTTCATGACCTGGAATTGCTTGATAGCTTTTTTCTCAGTGACACTGATGAATAGCTGTTGAAGTCCACATGGATGGTAGGAGGCATCAAAGTAGAAGAGTCCTTTCGACTCATCTATGTGAAGGAAGGAAAGGTGGAGATGGGGAGGGTGGACCCAGGGACAATAACAGAGACGATATCTGCACTGGTTGGTACTGGGATGACACTTTGGTTGTGGGAAGGAGATGGCAGGGTCGTCGTCGCTGCCATCAGTGTCACATTTCTGCTTTGAAGGACGGTGGGTGTATGGTGGATCGGAGAGGTCCTCGTCAGTGTCTAGGAGAGGACATGGTGCGATGGGGGGAATGTTGGACACAATGTGGATTGTGTCGAGGGAGGGGCAGGAATCAGAGGGAGAGAAGAGGGTGGAGCTGAGGAAAGATTGAGGAGCCACGCAATGTCGTAGATAACCCTACAAGCTGAACGTAGTCACCGGTCTGCTCCATCCTGTGAATGGCACACGCAACAACACTCTCCAGAACAGGACCACACTTGTCGTGTAAGAGGTGGATTTCATTGATGATCATTGTTATGGCCTACAAAGGGGGTACCACTTTTTCCTTACACTTTCTTGTTCACTTGTTGCTAGACTCACTCTCTTGCCATATGCGGCTGTATTCGTAGTGGAGTCGTCCTCCACATATGTACCAGATATGTTCTCTCGATTCACTTCTCTTTCCGTCTCACATGGCACCCCACCTATACCATATATAGACTTCCTTTCCATTTCCGCCACAGCCCCTTATTCAGACTTCATGGCTGTGGCATAGCCTCTTTTCTATTTCTTTGATTCGTGCTGTGCACTCATCACCTTGTGACTGCGGATGCTGTGCATCCCATTTATATCCTTCATCTAGATTAGGGGCCTACCATATAAATACTTGTCGCTTCTCTCCTGTAATTTCCCAGCTAGTTCTACACAATACCAGCATTATTCTAGTCCACCACCTTCAAATCCCAGAGAGCCTCTCAGGTACCTGTGGATAGAAGAGACCTGCCTAGGCTTCGCATCGTGTCGAAGCTCAGCATAGTACTTGAGCAGCACTCCTGGTCTATTCCTTGCAACGTTCTTCGCCCCGTTTTGCAGCACACTACATCAATACTACGCTGTGCGTTACAAAAGAACTAGCTCTTCCATCTGTGCCTATTTTTTAGTAGAGGACATTCCCCCATCCTGACATTTCCCGCATCGGCAGATTCAGAGTGCCATCTGACTCTCCTCCCTCTTCACCACCCACCATGTCTTCTCCTTCCCAACTCTCTCGAATCCACCTTCTCCCCAACAAACACCCTTTTCATATTGTCTTACCTGATCAACACTTCCATCTGGAGGTTATCACTCATTACAGACAAGTTCAACGGAAACTCGCAGATCTCAACAGGAGTCAAGGACGAGACTCAGATACCCTCCCCTCCATCTCTGAATTAGCTGCTGCCCTTCCACCTCTGCCCAACTCCCCCATCATTCCTGACGAGAAACCTGCTCTTGTTTTTCATGACCCTGACCCAAAACCGACTGCGCAGGACATTGACATTGACCTGGCTCCAGAAGATGAAATGGTATCAGAAATAAAGGCCAGCCTTCCCAAGGACTTTTCTGGGGAGGCAGAGGACGCCACCAGATGGCTCCTCTCGATGAACACGTACTTCACCATCAATCACGCTCTATTCTCCGACATGACAAAGTCCCTTACTTTCCTCAATAAGATAAGCAAGGACTGGGGAAAGACATTCACTGAAGGATGGCTGATGATGCTGGCAAACCTGTCTATTGACAGTGCAGAAAAGACCTTCAACAAGATTAAGGAAGCTTTCGAGACTGCTTTCTCCCCCTATGATGTAGCCGCTAAGGCTAGGATTGACCTTTCCAAACTCCATCAAAACACTGGAAAGGATACCGAAGGAACATGGAGCAATGGGTTCACCACCTACACTTCCCAATTCCAGCTTCTCGCCGAGAAGTCCAGTATCACTGACAAGCATGCTCTTGTGGAATGGTTCATCCATGGCCTCAGTCCCAAGCTCGCAACGATGATCCTCTCATGCGAAAAGATCCCTGATGACTACAAGGACTGGATAAAGAAAGCAGGCCAATTCTCTCAACAACTGAGGAGGATTGGAGACTTACAAAAGGGAGTGCTGCACATACCAGCTCCCTCTTCTTGATCGCACAAGAACCCATATGTGATGGATGTAGATGCTGTATGCCTATCGCTGACTCAGCGTGCTGAGTATATGCGGAACAATCAATGCTTCATTTGTCACAGGTTTGGCTGTAGGTCTTCTAGCCATGGATCCGGAACTGACCGGACCACACGTCCCCACCTGACCACATCCTCCAGACACTCCGCACGTCCCACTTACAAAGTCCCACAATGACAGGCACGAACCACCACCACAATGGAGGAGGAGGATGAAACTGCCTACTTCAGTGCACTGAGTAGTAGTGATAGAGGTGCCGCAATAAAGATCCTCAAAACTGCTTTCAGGGAGGGCAGCTCGTCCACAGATGAGGAAGAAGGCTACCAAGCCATGGCTGAGGTAAGAATGGCCACTTACCAAGAGTGCCAAAAGGAAGTGATCTGGGCAGCGCCACGAGCCAGGGCTGTACGATCTGGACCATGGAACAATAGGTTCTCTGCTATCACACTGGTGGAGCTCTGGGACGCCACCTCAGCCACCTCAGTGGAAGACCAGACTCATTATTCTGGCACGTATACATATGATGATGTCCAATCATTGCTGGACACAGACGCAGCTACTCCCACAGGTCACGGGACGGGGCTTGGACTGCAACCTTCTTTGCAAGAGACCACCACGAGGAACACAATCAAACACGGAATCAGAGTGGCATGAGCGGTGAGCGAAGGGGCAGGGGCACATGAGATATCTGGACCTGACCGGAACATGTCGCTCGGACATGGAACCGACCATGCCAAACCACATACATTGATCAATGGTTGCTGTGGATCCCACATACAGACTATGTCTGGTTTCTGTGATGGAGCATGTGAGATACCTGGAACCGACCAGGGTTTTTAAAGGGCAGGATTGGGTCAATGTCATACCCTGCCAATTCAATTTCTTTTAGATGTTCTCCAGTGTTTGTGTCAGGTGATACTTCACAATCCATATCTATTCCTGTCACCCTCTACCCACCTGACCGCACTACGTTTAAAAGCATTGACACAAAGGCCCTCATCAACTCTGGGGCAACTGGATGTTTTATTGACTATGCTACAGTAGTGGCGGTGAGATTCCCACTACATGACTCAAGACTCCCCTGCAGGCAAGCAATGTCGACAGATCACCTAACAATAACAGCCTGATACGAAAACAGGCATCAGTGCTAATGCAACTCAGAGAAACCACCAAACTCTGAGACTTCCTTGTTATTGATTGTGGCAAGGATGACATCATACTAGGATTGCCCTGGTTCTGGGACCGAAATCTGGAGATTAACTGGGAATCAGGAACCATTCAGATCAAACCTATGGAACCGACCATATATGAATGGGAAGACAGAGCGGCTGCGGCCCACAGTCATCAGCAAACCAGCACTTGGCTGTAGAGTACTGTACAGAATTGTGTTGTACCACAGAACTTAAAGAGAGGTACCTAGTAATGCAGATTTACACAGACATGTGCAAGGGCTGTACAGAAAACATATATTATGAGGCAGCACAATACTGTGATTTCTTCACAGTGCTCTACAAAGCTGCTCAGAACTAGCAAAAACAAACAAATATTTTGTACACTATAAGTTACATCATGTAACTATGAATTGAATTGTCGTTTCAGTGACCATGTCGTCATCGTCCGAGTCGTCGCTGCCACTGTTGATGCAGGGGAGCATGGTGGTGGTGGTGGTGACATGGTGTCGCCATTGAGTCGTTGTCGTTGTTTCGGTGGCATGGGTGCCACCGTGCCATCGTTGTTGCCGTTGTGGTAGTAGTAGTGGTGGAACAGTGTTGTTGTTGCTGTTTTGGTGGCGCAGGTGGTGGTCAACAGCATGGGATTGTTGCATTGTGCTGCTAGTGGGTGATGTGGTAAGCATGTATTCTCACTGAAAATTGGACTTACTTTTTTCATAGCAGGGGAGAATGGCTAATGAGGGAGGCATGTGGAGGCACGATGTGCCAGGACTCGATGGACACTGTTGTGAGTGTGCAACTTCAGTGATAATGAACTTACCTTTTTTTTTCTTCCTGCCTTGCAGTGGTGGTTGCAGCGAAGTTGGTGTGGTGTCGAAGAGGACATGTGACTCTGCTCGAAGGTCACGTGAGTCTGCTCACACAAATTCTCGCCAAGTCTCAAGGATTAGGATAAAGTAGCTACACTCTAAGTACACTTTTAGTATTTATACTACACTACTGTACAGGTCTGTACCATCTATTATATCTGTGCACTCTGAGACAAAGATTACTAATCACTCGAGGAGTTGGAGCAACATAGCCACAAGTCTGTACAGACTGTACAGACCTTTGCACAGCACAGCAGTCTGTGACCACTGTAGTCTGAAAAGGTTGGTTTGCTGATGCACTATCACTGTCTTCAACAGGAAATGCCAGATGAGAAAACTTCAGTGAAGACAAGCTCTGTGGTGGGGCAACAACTTCGATGCGAAACATGTATATATGGCTCATCTGAAGATATCTGACATGGAACCAACCACGCACCGGGAGGAAGTACCAGCGCTCATAGATTGTGAGGAGGATGAAGAAGACGAGCCCACTGAACCCTCCATTAGGAAAACTACAACATCGACTTCTCTGGCCCAATCAGCAGAGAAAACCAGGAAGGAACTCCCGCGGGACTTCCAAGACTTCGAGGACATCTTCCAAAAGAAGGACAATGGTCCCCTTCTGCCTTATTGGTCGTTTGATCATGGCGTAGATCTAGATGACTCATTCCTACCCAAGGTTGCCAAGGCCTACCCACTCAACCCTAAGGAGCGAGAGGCATGTAAAGATTTCATTGACAAACACTTGAAAGCTGGACATATTCGCCCATCCAACTCCCCTATGGCTTCCCCATTCTTCTCAATCTCAAAAAGTATGGTAATCTTCGCCCCTGCCAAGATTATTGCTATCTCAATAAGCATACCATCAAGAACGCTTACCCTCTCCCGCTCATCAGAGACTTAATGGATAGTGTTTAAAAGTCTAGTTCGGTTTGGTCTTTTTGCCTTATATGGAAAGACTGGACCGAACCAATGAAAACTGGTCCCTGTGAATGGTCTTTTACTGTCAAGTCCGGGTCCTCCAGGTCAAGTCCGGCGGAGATCCAAGACGGAGGAAGGGGGTAGGGTCAGAGGTTCGACGCGAAGGTCAACGGAGGGTTTGGAGAATGGAGACAGAGATGGAGATGGAGGGTTTGGAGAATGGAGATGGAGATGGAGATGGAGACGGAGGGTTTGGAGAATGGAGACAGAGACAGAGACAGAGACAGAGGGGGTGAGGACGTTGGCGCAGGACGTGTGTGTTGCGCCCTTATCAAGTCCCATTGTCCTCGTATTTCAGAGGAGGTAGAGATAGAGAATAGAGGATGGAGATTGAGAGAGATCAGACTCGAGAGGGAGGAAACTTTGTTGATATTCGTAATGGAGAAGAGTACAGAGGATACAAGAGTTTATATACTACGAGTCTGGTGTAACTCCGGACCAGAAGAATGGAGAGAGTATCCTATGCAAAGGCAATGTACATAGGATGAGTAAGACACGGAAGACGGAAGACGGAGGAATATGAATGCCGAAGAGGTGATACAAACCATAATGTAAGTTAACAAGAATGAGACTAGAATAAAAGGAGATAATAAAAGGAGGTGAAGTCCGGAGCACAACTCTGTGGAAGTCTGGTGCATCTGGCGCGAGGCTTATCCGTAGTTGGCCGGAGTTGGACTTGGCGAAATTTAGGGATATGACATTTATGGTTTTAAGACCAGTTGCAACCGGTCTTTTAAAGACCAGTCTTTTTCGACATAATGATGGCCATGCAATGCTTCGTAATGGCTTTAGGGATTGTAGTACAGACCCTCGGCTACATTTGGAGTGCTTAGTCAACCAGTTCCGTCCATACACGGCTGAGATACGCCCATTTCCGAGTTGCATGTTATCTAGTTATGGTAAAACAAAATGTGGGTGAATAAATTCCAGAGAAATCTGGGAAAATCCGGGAAAGATAGGGTAGATAGGGGGTCATCATGGTATGTCATCGGTTGCCCAAAAGACCAGTTGCAACCGGTTTTTCATTGGTCTGTGAATTTTTAAAAATCTGAAAGACCAAGACCAAGACCGTCAAAGACCAGACCAGACCAAGACTGAACTATGGTCTTTATTGGTCTTTATTGGTCTGGTCCTTGGTCTTTTAATGGTCCTACAACTGGACTTTCGAACACTATTGATGGATCAGCTCAAAGGATCCTGTTACTTCACGAAGATGGATATCTGCTGGGGCTATAATAACGTCCGGATCAAGACTAAGGACGCCTAGAAGGCGGCATTCATTATGCCCTTTGGCCACTTCGAGCCTCTCATCATGTTTTTCGGCCTTTGCCACAGTCCTGCGACTTTTCAGTTGTTCATGGACTTCATTTTCAAGGACATGGTAGCAGAAGGATGGTTGATCATCTACATGGATGATATGTTGATCCATTCCAGGGATCTCAAGGAACACCACGATAGAACGAGGCAAGTTCTGGAATGGTTAAGAGAAAACTGTCTCAGCCTCAAATTGGAAAATGTATGTTTGACACATCCTTGGTTGAATTCCTAGGGATGGTCATTCAAGAGGGTATCATTGTGATGGACCCTACCAAGCTCTCAGCAACCACTACCTGGGAACAACCTATGTTGGTTTGCATAGTCCACTCATTCATAGGGTTCTGCAACTTTTACCGCAAGTGTATTCCGAACTTCTCGCAAATTGCCAGGCTGATCTTGGATTTAACAAAGAAAGGGCAGCTGTGGTCCTGGACGCACATGCAACAACAGGCTTTCGACCTCCTCCATCAGGCCTTCACCTCTAAACCCGTACTCGCAATGCCAGATAACATGAAATCATTTTTTGTTATGACAGACACTTCCCTTACTGCCACAGAGGGCATGCTGATGCAGAAGGACGCCAATGGTGACTTACACCCTTGCTGCTATATATCCCGAATGTTCTCTCCAGCGGAACGCAATTATGACATCTTTGATCAAGAACTTCTAGCGGTTATATGCACGCTAGAAGAATGGCAGCATTACCTCACTGGAACCGACTGGCCTGTCACTGTGCTCACAGACCACAAGAATCTGTGCTACTTTAAAGACCCCAGGGAGCTATCTCAGCAGCAAGCGAGATGGCTATTAATGTTACAGGACTACGACCTCCTGTTCCAACATGTATCCGGCGCCAACATGGGCCCGGTGGATGCTCTGTTGCAGAAGGAAGCCCTGGATACTTCAGTCGACAATACTGAAGTTACCCTACTTCCGGGAGAGCTCTTTTTGAAGAGGATCGACCCTGACCTTTGGACCGCTATTGACCTTCGTCATCGACCGGCTGTGTAAACTTCACAATGGTGCTTTGGGAATTCCCCACTCATCAGTTCATGACTGGTGCCTTGACGAAGGTCTACTCTATTTCAAGGATTGGGCCTATGTGCCTGAAGCCCACCAGAATGACCTCCTCCACTCTATCCATGATTCGTCCACGGGCGGTCACGGTGGTTACTACCGAACCGTTAAAGCAGTACAACGTGACTATTGGTGGCCAGGCCTGACAGCATTTGTCTGACGATTCATCCAAGGATGTGCTGTCTGCCAGGCTAACAAAGTCAACACCCATCCTACCGTCCCACCTCTTACCCCTCTTCCGGTCGCTTCCACTCACCCCTTCTCCACACTTTCAGTCGACCTTATCAGGGACTTGCCGCTGTCAAATGGTTATGATTCAGTTATGGTCATGGTCAACCATGGCCTTACAAAGGGGGTAATTTTCACCCCAACTCATAAGAGTGCAGATGCCTGCGGGGTCGCGCAGCTCTGCTTTGAGAAGATTTTCCCTCGCTTCGGGCTACACGACAAGATCATCTCAGACCACGGACCGCAGTTTACCTCAGCCTTTGCCCTGGAACTGGCTAGACTCCTGGATTATGATCCACTCCTCTCCTCTGCATACCATCTGCAAACTGACGGAGAGACAGAACGAGTCAATCAGGAACTGGAGACATACCTTCGGATCTTTTGCCAATGGCGGAGTATTGCCATAACTCCTCTGTCCATTCCGTAACGGGAAAGATCCCATTTTCATTGATGATGGGCTATGAGCCAAGGGCTTATCCCAATTTAGGAAAAACAACATTCCTCCCTGCCTTAGAAAAACAACTCAGTGACCTCGATGAGGCCCGATTAGAAGCACACGCTGCCCATGAAAAAGCCCAACACTATATGAAAGAACACATCACATCAAAATTCAAACCTTGGAAGGTCGGAGATAAGGTGTGGCTCGAGGGCTGTAACCTGAGATTCCACTACCCCTCTCACAAACTCGCACCACGCCGTGAAGGCCCATTTGAAATTTCACAGGTAATATCACCTGTTTCGTACACACTCCGCTTGCCACAGACATGGAAGATCCATAACGCCTTCCACGCCTCCCTTCTCACCCTGTATAGAGAAACAGCGGAACACGGACCAAACTTTGTTCCACTTCCGCCTGACATAATTGACGGAGAAGAGGAATTCGAAATTGACCAAATTCTTGCCCATCAGGGCTCCGCTCGCCACCGCCACTACCTCATTTCGTGGAAAGGATATCCATCCTCCGAAAACACCTGGAAACCTGAGTCCAATCTTGGACATGCTGTAGACCTTCTGAAAGGATATAAGGCCAGAGATCCCATTGCCTTTCCTTCATCCTAACTCCCATCATCCACCCGTTTTTGAGTTGAGCCGCCACTCCTCTACCATCACCATCATTCTCACCAAACTGCTTATGTTGAACTCGTCACTCAATGTCCAGTATTCCATCTGCATTCACTGCCTCCCAGACCAGTCCTGACGTATTCTATACACCTCTGTCCTCAAGAACCCCGCAGCCACCCTTGTCACCCCGTCCATACCCACTTTCCGGGATAGACCAGTACTCAAATCTCTGGTGGTCATCTTCCACACATACACTGCCGCTTGCACCATCCATGCTCAACTCTTCCCCGATGGGACCCTGCCTGTCTACACTGCAGCCATGGGACAGGCCATCCACACCTCCCGAGACACTGTCTTGGATGCACTCCATGACCACGGATTCAACGATGTCCCTTGTGGACTCCCCTCCTCATGCTACCATTAGAGTTATTCTATCACACAGATTTGCCACTAAATACTTGTACTCAATAGATCCAAGAGTTCCAGTATCTCAAGGTTAACCACGAGTCCGCTGTGGACTGGAGACTAGTGACCGATTACCTTTGATGTAATCTGAGCTTCCATGGAAACCAATGGTATGATTGTGTGCATATCAGTACCCAAGACAGGTATGAAAACACCACACACATATTTGCTCATCTCCTCATGATGTTCCGTTACGTTCTGAATGGCAATCAAGACCCTTTGGACCTTGCACTGGTACAACCTATGGATGCTCCCACAGGTAATCAATACATACTGGATCGCGATCTCAGTTTCACTCGCCTATGTGCTCATCCCGCAGCATGGTCCAAGTTCATTTCCCTTTGGTCCGTTGTTCACGGAGCACTCCTTGTTCCAGATTTCAGACATGCTGGTGATTTCCTCCTTGTTGATTACGTAGACAGTGACTGGTTTCTCCGAGCCAAACAGCTTTGTTGATCCATTTTCATTTAATCCATTATTTGTTGCTTTACAGATAATACTATCAGTCACAATTTGGACTCATCATAACTATTCAATCTTGTCTTTGACATGTACTAATGGGAATTATCAACACCTCCCAAACTATTGTCTGTTTTTCGTAATATCTATACCTACTATTGTAATACTAATTGTGTGATCAGTTGACTAACGCCATATGGTGCGCATACATCTTGTTTCTTGTGCTGATGTGAACTCCATAGATTTTTACACATTATCACATCATTTGTGGTTTGAATAGTAACAAGGTAAATGTCAACTGTGCTTTGATTTCAGCCATCTAATCGTGACTCAGATACAATGTCAGTGAGGCAATCCACATTGCAGTCACGCACAGGCTCTGTACACACTGATAATTTGTGGTCTCAGTGTCGGGTCTACCACCCCAAAACACTTGCTACTGCGCTTGCTTATTCTTTGTATGTCTTTCTTGTGCTGGCTGAATGCAATCAATCACAGACCATCAGGGAACACACCTGATATGTGGAGCAAGGGTTTGCCACTCTGGTACCGACAGTCGAGATCCATCACGCCACTCTTACATCCAAACTGTTCAAGCAAGCTGCAAGGCGATGCTCATTGCTCTGGATGGTCTAAGTAGGCATTCAGGCTCCATTACAGTGCAGATGTATTTAACTTCCAAGACATTCATTGTAAGGTCTACTATCATCTCCTTGCTGTAACGCACAGCATGGAGTTAATGTAGTGTGCTGCGAAACGGGGCAAAGAACATTGTGAGGAATAGATGAGGAGTGCTGCTCAAGTACTATGCCAAGCTTTGAGACGATGCAAAGCCTAGGCAGGTCTCTTCTATCCACAGGTACCTGAGAGGCTCTCTGGGACTCAAAGGTGGTGGACTAGAAACAATGCTGATATTGTATAGAACTAGCTGGGGAATTGCAGGAGAGAAGCGACAAGTATTTACATATACGGTAGGCCTCTAATCTAGATGAAGGATATAAATGGGATGCACAGCATCTGCAGTCCAAAGGCTATGTGTGCGCAGCATGAATCAATGAAATATAAAAGAGGCTATGCCACAGCCATGAAGTCTGAATAAGGGGCTGTGGCGACAATGGAACAGAAGTCTATATATGGTATAGGTGGGGCACCGTGTGAGACGGAAAGAGAAGTGAATCAAGAGAACGTATCTGGTACATATGTGGAGGACGACTCCACTACGAATACAGCCACGTACAGCGAGAGAATGAGTCTGGGACGAGTGAACAAGAAAACATAAGGAAAAAGTGGTACCCCCCTTTGTAGACCATAACATTACCTCCTTTGTACGGTTGAAGCTCCTGCGAGACCTTTTCAACTGCTCTGGTCCCCTTCGTTGACTTTGTAGTCTGTGAGATCTATGTTGTCGAATGGGTTGCGATGAGTGGGACAAAGGTTGTCAGCATGACCAAGTTCGCCGCAAAGGAGGCATCATCGTCTGGGGCACCAGGCCTAAATGTGGCCTGGGGCAGTGGTCTGGCAGAGGGGACATTCATAATGGGAGCATTCTGCACGGATATCCCCTCGTTGGCCACAGGTGAAGCAGCGAGTGAGGTTGGCACAGGAAGGACGAGCAGGTGTGGGAGGTAGGAGAGGCGAGGGAAAGTGGTCTATGTTGATTGGATTGGACAAAGAGCCCGGCGAGGGTGAGGGTGTAGTGGCCTGGTCCTTGTCATAGCAACCAGAGGTGGGGAATGGAGTTGCCTGTCTCTGCTTTCCTCTATCTTCCAAAGTATATTGGCCCACAACTCGTGCCACAGAGCTGGGTAATCCAAAGCAAACCCTTCCACTACCCTGTTTGACATTACGAGAATGGCCGGAGGGGGTTGGAGTGGATGGATGCCGTCGGGTGGGAAGAGGTCAGTTAGACTCGGGTTCAGGAGTCCCGGATCCAAGTAGAGGGACGGTTGCGAGGAATCGCAAAATGTTGGGGTGGTCAGTGGAGAGTGTGGTGAGAGGGAGTTGTCCAGGAACAGGATTGCTGCTAGATTCTCCAGCAGGGACAACACTTCCGCCTCCGGGAGGTGGGCAAGTTGTGGGATTTGCTGGAGGCAGGACAGGCAATGGGTCTGGAGATGCAGTGTTGGGGGACGAGGAACGGGAGTCTGGAGTGACTGTGGAGTCATCATCCCAGAGAGACTTTCAAGGGTGTGAAACATCACAGGCCCAAGTGTTGGTGTCCCAAACATTGGGATTGGGGTCAAGATAGTATGTCTGTAAATTGGCTGGTAAGGCCTGGATGAGTGGGTGCAGAACGTGATAAAAGCGAAAATGCTTAATGAAGCGGACTAGCCACTTGCTGGATCAACTCAGGACGACTCTGGAGTCCACAGTGAGTAACCAAGATGATATTGAGAGAAATAACAAGGTGATACTAACCTGGAGTCCGCAGTGAGTAACCAAAGGATACAAAGTGGCGCTCCAGGGAGTAAGTACGCTTCAAGGTAAACAACAATAAACAGATCAGCCACAATTGACTGGGATATGCAAAGGTAAAGTCTTGTATGAGTAGAAACACCACAACAAGCTAAAGAGAAGCTGAAAAGCGGTAGGTAAGTAAAGTGACCATGGAGAACAACATGGGCATGGTTAGAACACGAAATGAGGCATGAATCAGGTGCGAAATCACCAACACTAACACTCCCCCCTGATTGCGCAACTCTGCCAATCAGACTAACTCCCCCCTGTTGCAGTGAGTCCCATCATCTCACAGAAGCGCTGCACCTTGACTCGAGGCAAAGCCTTGGTCAGAAGATCTGCAGGCATATCTGAAGTCGAGATGAACATTGGGGAGATGATACCTTTGTCCACCACATCTCGCAACCAGAACCAGCGCATATCCAGTTGCTTCATGCGTCCATGATGCTCTGGATGCTTGGCTACCTGGATTGCAGACTGGTTGTCGATGCGCAGCACAGATGGCACAGTGACAGGGAAGCCAATCTCCTGCATTAGCCTGCGCAACCACACAATCTCCTTACCAGCTTCGCAGGCAGCGATGTACTCCGCTTCAGTGGTGGATAAAGCAACGATGGGCTGGCGCTTCGACATCCAGGAGACAGCACCAGTACCAATCTTGACAATAAATGCACCTGTGGAGCGTCCAGTGTCCTTGCAACCACCATGATTGGCATCAGAGAACACAGAGAACGACTCAGAGGATGAAGGATCAGGTGAATAGGTGATACCATAGTCAAGAGTACCCTTGATGTAGCGAAGTAGATGCTTGATAGCGTTCCAATGCACGATGCCTGGATTAGAAGTGAAGGAGGCGAGTTGGCCAACAGAGTAGGCGATGTCTGGGCGAGTTGTACAGCAGAGATACTGTAGGGAACCAATGGCAGCGCTGTAGGACACAGAACGCATGAAAGCGAGCTCCTCAGGTGTCTTAGCAGCTTGATCGAGACAAAGAGACAGTCCCGGGTCCATAGGAGTAGTAACAGGCCTGCAATCAGTCATCCCAAAGCGATCAAGCATATCGACGCAATACTGGCGCTGGGAGATTGTAAGAGAGCGCTTGGAGCGATCCCGATCGATCTTGATCCCCAGGATCTCGCTTGTAGGTCCTAAATCTCGGACCTTGAAGTGTTTGCCCAGATCTGCTAAAGCCTGCTTGATGGCGCCCATAGATTTGGAAGCAAAGGTCATGTCATCAACAAAGACAGGGAGAATGATGCGCACGTCGTCCTTGACAAAGACATAGACTGCAGCATCAGAGTAAGACTGGGTGAAACCCATCGACTCCAGTACAGTGCGCATCTTGCGATTCCAGCGATTTCCGCCCTGTTTGGTGCCATAGACCGCTTTCTTGAGCAAGCACACAAGCTCCTTTGGATCGCCTTCAGCAAAGCCTTCAGGTTGCTCCATATAGACTTCACAGTCGATTTCGCTGTTCAGATAGGCATGGGAGATGTCGACAGACCAGAGGTGCATGTCGTGGATGGCAGCGAGCGCAAGAATGATGCGAAGTGTGGGAAGGCGCACTGTAGGAGCGAAAACCTCGAGATACTCGAATCCTGGACGCTGAGTGAAGCCCTGAGCAACAAGGCGTCCCTTGTATCACTCAAAGGACCCATCAGCATGATACTTCTTCGCAAATACCCATCTAGAACCAATGACTGGACGATCCTTGGGTCTTGGAACGAGTATCCAGGTTCCATTGCTCCTCTGGGCAGCTAACTCCTCGAGCGCAGCTTGTTTCCATTCAGCGGCATCATCTCGACGCATGGCATCAGCATAGGTCCTGGGCAGAGCTTCACTGGCTGCGAGAGCAATGTCTGCAGCGAGATCTGCATCTTCATCCTCATCTTCATCCTAGCTTCCACCACTCTCTTGGAGGGTTTCTCTGTCTCAAAGGCAGTCGAGCACCAATTCCAATTGGACTAGGCGCAGCTGGCTGTGGGAGAGCTTGTGGTGGAGTGACTGGCAATGGTGGAGGCGATGGAGCAGGAGTCTGAGGCAGAGCAGGAGCAGGAACTTGCTGAACTGGCAAACCTCCCCCAGGAACTGATATCTGCGGCGCATCAGACTCGTCCGCATCATAGAGAGTAGGGGGTTGGTAACCAGAGTCAGTAGAGGTGTCCATGTCTGGAGAAGGCGCACCAGAAGATGGGGAACGAGCTAAGAAGTGTCTCTCATCGAAATCTGCTCGTTCAGAAATGATAGTGCGCTTGGTAGCTGGGTTATAGAACTTCCAAGCCTTGTAACCATCTGGGTAACCAATGAAGACACATTTCTCAGCATGAGAGCCAAACCCTGGTCGCTTGTCCTTCTGCACATGCACATAGGCAGTGCACCCCCAGACTCGAAGGTGAGACACATCTGGTTTCTTGCCATGCCATTGCTCATAAGGTGTAGCATTGTCCACAGCATCAGTGGGGCATCGATTCCAGACATGCACAAGCACAGCTAATGCTTCTCCCCAGAAGGCTGGAGACAAGCCTGACTCGTTCAACATGGCAGTGATGCGTTCATCGAGCAGCCTATTGGCTCTCTCTGCAACACCATTCTGCTGAGGGCGAGCCCTGACAGTATGCTGCCGCATAATGCCACACTGGGTAGTAAAGTCTGCAAAAGTGTTGCTCATGTACTCACCCCCCTTGTCATCTCGAAGTGTCTTGATCTTGCGCTCAGACTGGTTTTCAGCGAAGGCTTTGAATGTCTTGAACACATCAAAGACATCCGATTTGCGCTTAATGGGGAGAACAAAGCGATATCTGGAGTAATCATCGATGAAGGTGACCCAGTAGCGACAGCCAGAGAAGGAGGGATGGGCCACCTGATGAACATCGCTGTGGACGAGCTCCAGGGGATGAGAGGACTGCGATGTGGACGAAGGGAATGGGTTGGCATGCATCTTGCCAGCGATGCAAGGTTCACAGACAGGATCTGGCGGAGTTTTCGCATCCAACTTCAGTCCAGTGACTAGATTGTGTTCCAACAGCGATCTGACACCTGTTAGATTGTGATGGGCAAGTCTGCGATGCCAAAGAGACCAATCAAGTGGTAAGGTCGTCGCAGGGAGAGCTTGCTGCTCAATAGACTCAGTAGTGCCATCCAGGAATGCAGCATTGTTGCCAGTGATGGTGGCGACGAAAAGAGGCGGTCCAGAACGCTGGGAGAAGACCATATGGGTATCATTGATACTGACAACGAGGCCAGAGTGACGAGTGAGATACAAGACAGAGAGGAGATTATTTCGAAGGTCAGGAACATGGAGGACTCGAGAGAACTCGACCGCTCTAGCAACCCTTCCCTCTATTACTGGATGGAACACTACAGACCCAACACCAGCCGAGTAGACTGTTGTGTTGTTCGCCAAGGTGATAGGCACGCGATAAGGGGTATAGTTGCGCAGCCAATGGCGATGAGGTGTCATATGAGAAGTGGCGCCGGAGTCTGCATTCCAAGCAGCGTCAGCAGAGTGCTGGGAAGGAGTAGAGGGGTCACTGGAACGAAGACTTGCATTTCCTGCATGTTCTGTGGTATTTTGGGTGTTCTGGGCGACATTGGCAACAGCAGGTGTGGGCACAGTTGGAGCAGATGGGACAGCAGTGGACGCAGCAGACGCTTTCTGAGACTGATTGGCCTTGGATCCTTTGCCCTTAGAGGTCTTGTACGCAGTTTTAGCACGAGCTAGAGCGAAGCACTTGCACTGACAATGACCAGGCTTCTCACAAAAGGAGCAAGGGGAATTGGGGTCACAGCTGCAAGAAGAACTGTTGGCAGAGAGCACTGAAGACGTTGGCATAGGACTAGAGCCATCAGGGCGAGGGCGACGATTCAGTTCTTCAGTCTGGAACGCAGTTTTGACCTTATCCTTGTCCAGATCAGTGATGAGGGCCAGAGAGGATGTGAAATGGTAGTATTCTGGTCCAAGAGCGCGAATCATGGCCATGCAAGCGAGTTCATCATCGAGATTGGTCAAGGTGAAGGCAGAAGTGCGCAGCTCCTTGATCCTGGAGATGGAATCTTCAACTCGAGCGGTCAGGGCAGTCAAAGACTCCTCAGGACGCTTCCTGATGCTAAAGAACTCATCATAGGCGACAAAACGAGTTCCTGGCTTCTTCTGGATGTAGAAGGTCTCTAAGGCGGTCCAGGCGATGGCAGGCTCATCCTGATGCTTCCTAATGTGTGCTCTTTGCTCTGGGGCGATGTTGAGCATGAGTTCACCAGCAGCCTTGTCCTGCTTGACATCCCAGGCATCCTGTTCAGCTCCAGCTGCAGTAGGTCGCACTTCCTTGTTGTCAACTAGTCTCCAGAGGCCTTTCGAGCGCAGCAGCGCCTTCATCTCTTCACTCCAGGTGGTATAGTTAGTACCATCAAGAGCTTTGATGCGATGGGAGGCTTGCTCAGAGGACATGATGGGTGGAGATGGGAGGGTTCAACGAAGAGGAGGGTATAGCGAGCTTCGAACGATGACAAGTGGGGCGCAAATAGGATGGACGGGTAGAGCAGATCACAGGGAACAAGATTGAGTAGGGGTATGCTGAAGATTGAGCAAGAGGATCGAAGATATAGGTCGATGTTTGGAAAGAGGGGCTCCAGAAAGATTGGGTCGTTGAGAGGCAATGGGATGACGATTCCAACGGCGGATAGGTGCGCGAGGACGCTTGAGAGGACGTAGATGATGGTGGAATCAAGAATGAGGGGTATTGGCCCAAGGGCAGATGAGTTATGATAGGCTCAAAATGGGCTGAAGCGCACTATGAGGCCAAGATGCTTTCCAATGGTATAACTCGTGATCCCAAAGACAGATCAACACGAAAATAGGTCCACAGAGGGATATGAGGACGGGGAATCGAATGGTATTGTTTTTGAGGCATGGATCTGAGCTGATCTTGTGCGATGAGGGCTAGAGCGCAGGGCTCATAACCTGATAAAAGCGAAAATGCTTAATGAAGCGGACTAGCCACTTGCTGGATCAACTCAGGACGACTCTGGAGTCCACAGTGAGTAACCAAGATGATATTGAGAGAAATAACAAGGTGATACTAACCTGGAGTCCATAGTGAGTAACCAAAGGATACAAAGTGGCGCTCCAGGGAGTAAGTACGCTTCAAGGTAAACAACAATAAACAGATCAGCCACAATTGACTGGGATATGCAAAGGTAAAGTCTTGTATGAGTAGAAACACCACAACAAGCTAAAGAGAAGCTGAAAAGCGGTAGGTAAGTAAAGTGACCATGGAGAACAACATGGGCATGGTTAGAACACGAAATGAGGCATGAATCAGGTGTGAAATCACCAACACTAACAGAACGTGCATGAACAATGGGTTGGGAAGTCTGTGAATGACATCTGTGAATCCGTGATCATGGAGGGCATCCAGGACAAGGTCTCTGGAGGAGTAGATGGCCTGCCCCATGGCAGCAGCATAGACAGGCAGCCCCCCATCTGGGAATAGCTGGGCATGCACTGTGCGAGTGGTGGTGTATGAATAGAAGATGACTCCCAGAGATTGGAGTATCGGCAAGTCTCTAAAGGCAGGTAGGTCTGGAATTGCATGGGCGGCGGCAGGGTTCTCGAGAATGGAAGCATAGAGAATTCGTCGGTAGTGGTCGGGGAGTCTGTGGACGGGGAGTTGCTGGGGGAGTGCATGGAGCGATGAAAACGACATAGGCAAGGTGGTAGTATCGACAAGGTAGTTAGAGGAGCAGTGGCTCGACTCAAAGATAGGTGAGAGATGGAAGTCAGGATGAAGGAAAGGCGATGGGGTCTCTAGCCTTATATCCTTTCAGGAGGTTCACAGCATGTCCAAGATTGGACTCAGATTCCCAGGTATTTTCAGAGGACGGGTATCCTTTCCACAAAACAAGGTAGTGGCGGTGGCGAGCAGAGCCCTGATGGACAAGGATTTGGTCAATTTCGAATTTCTCTTCTCCATCAATCACGTCAGGTGGAAGCGGAACGAAATTTGGTCCGTGTTCCACAGTTTCCCTATATGGGGTGAGAAGGGAGGTGTGGAAGGCGTTGTGGATTTTCCATGTGCACGGCAAGCGGAGTTTGTATGAAACAGGTGATATTACCTGTGAAATTTCAAATGGGCCTTCACAACGGGGTGCGAGTTTGCGAGAGGGGTAGTGGAGTCTCAGGTTGCAGCCCTCGAGCCACACCTTATCTCCGACCTTCCAGGGTTTGAATTTCGATGTGACACATTCTTTCATGTAGTGTTGGGCTTTTTCGTGGGCAGAGTGTGCTTCTAATTGGGCCTCATCGAGGTCGCCAAGTCATTTTTCTAAGGGCGGGAGGAATGTTGTTTTTCCTAAATTGGGATAAGCCCTTGGCTCATAGCCCATCATTAATGAAAACAGGGTCTTTCCCATTACGGAATGGACAGAGGAGTTGTGGCAATATTCCACCATTGGCAAAAGATCCGACCATTGGGTGGCATTGCCTTGACAGAAGATCCGAAGATATGTCTCTAGTTCCTGATTGACCCATTCCGTCTCTCCATCGGTCTGTGGATGGTATGCAGAGGAGAGGAGCGGATCGTAATCCAAAAGTCTAGCAAGTTCCAGGGCGAAGGCCGAGGCGAACTGCGGACCGTGGTCCAAGATGATCTTGTCGTGTAGCCCGAAGTGAGGGAAAATCTTCTCAAAGAAGAGCTGTGCGACCCCACAGGTGTCTGCACTCCTGTGAGTTGGGGTGAAAATTACCCCCTTTGTAAGGCCATGGTCAACCACAACCATAACTGAATCATAACCATTTGACAGTGGCAAGTCCGCGATGAGATTGACCGAAAGTGTGGAGAAGGGGCAAGTGGAAGTGACTGGAAGAGGGGTAAGTGGAGGGATGGTGGGATGGGTGTTGACCTTGTTGGCTCGGTAGATGGCACATCCTTGGATGAATCGCTGGACAAATGCTGTCAGACCAGGCCACCAACAGTCACGTTGCACCGCATTAACGGTTCGGTAGTAACCACCATGACTGCCTGCAGACGAATCATGGATGGAGTGAAGGAGGTCATTCTGGTGGGCTTCAGGCACATAGGCCCAATCCTTGAAGTATAGTAGACCCTCGTCGAATCGCCAGTTGTGCACCAATGAGCGGGGAATTCCCAAAGCACCATTGTGCAACTTATGTATGTAGTTGGTCGATGACGAAGGAATTGCTGGAGGTTGACCGCTTGATAGTGGTCCGAAGGTCGAGGTCGATCCTCTTTAAAAAGAGCTCTCCCGGAAGTAGGGTAACTTCGGTATTGTTGACCGAAGTATCCAGGGCGTCCTTCTGCGACAGAGCATCCACTGGGCCCATATTGGCCCCGGGTACGTGTTGGAACAGGAGGTTGTAGTCCTATAACATTAATAGCCATCTCACTTGCTGCTGAGATAGCTTTCTGGGGTCCTTAAAATAGCACAGATTCTTGTGGTCTGTGAGCACAGTGACAGGCCAGTCGGTTCCGGTGAGGTAATGCCGCCATTCTTCTAGTGCATGTACAACCGCTAGAAGTTCTCGATCGTATATGTTGTAGTTTCGTTCTGCTGGAGAGAACGTTCGGGATATATAGCAGCAAGGGTGTAAGTCACCATTGGCGTCCTTCTGCATCAGCATGCCCCCTGTGGCAGTGAGGGAAGTGTCTGTCATGATGAAAAATCGTTTCGTGTTATCTGGCATTGCAAGTATGGGTTTTGAGGTGAAGGTCTGACAGAGGAGGTTGAAAGCCTGTTGCTGTGCGTGCATCCATGACCATGGCTGCCCTTTCTTTGTTAAATCCAAGATCAGCCTGGCCATTTCCAAGAAGGTCAGAATAAACTTGTGGTAAAAGTTGCAGAACCCTATGAATGAGTGGACTGCGCGAACCAACGTAGGTGGTTCCCAGGTAGCGATTGCCGAGAGCTTGGTAGGGTCCATCACAATGATACCCTCTTGGATGACCATCTCTAGGAATTCAACCAAGGATGTGTCAAACGTACATTTTTCCAATTTGAGGCCGAGATGGTTTTCTCTTAACCATTCCAGAACTCACCTTGTTCTGTTGTGATGTTCTTTAAGATCTCTGCAATGGATCAACATATCATCCATGTAGATGATCAACCATCCTTCCACTACCATATCCTTGAAAATGAAGTCCATGAATGACTTGAAAGTCGCCGGACTGTTGCAAAGGCCAAAAAACATGATGAGAGGTTCGAAGAGGCCAAAGGGTGTGATGAACGCCCCCTTCCAGGCATCTTTAGTCTTGATTCAGATGTTATTATAGCCCCAGCAAATGTCCATCTTTGTGAAGTAACGAGATCCCTTGAGCTGATCCATCAAGTCTCCGATGAGCGGGAGAGGGTAAGCATATAGTGGTAATCTTGGCAGGGGCAAAGATTACCATCCTTCTTTGAGATGAAGAAGAATGGGGAAGCCATGGGGGAATTCAATGGAGAAATTCGTCCGGCTTTCAAGTGTTCGTCAATGAAATCTTTACATGCCTCTCGCTCCTTAGGGTTGAGTGGGTAGGCCCTGGCAACCTTGGGTAGGAATGAGTCATCTAGATGTATGCCGTGAGCAAACGACCGGTAGGGCGGAAGGGGACCGTCGTCCTTCTTTTGGAAGACGTCCTCGAAGTCTTGGAAGTCCTGCGGGAGTTCCTTCTTGTTTTTTCTCTGCTGATTGGGCTAGAGAAGTCGAAATTGTTGTTTTCCTAATGGAGGGTCCAGTTGGCTCATCTTTGTCATCCTCCTCACAGTCTATGAGCGCTGGTACTTCCTCCCGCTGCGTGGTCGGGTCCATGTCAGGTACCTTCAGATGAGCCGTATGTGCACATTTCGGATCGAAGTTATTGCCCCACCACAGAGCTCACCTCTGCCAAAGTTTTCATCTGGCATTTCCTATTGAAGACAGTGATAGTGTGGGCCGCAGCCACTCTATCTTCCTGTTCGTATACAGTCGGTTCCATAGGTTTGATTCGAACGGTTCCTGATTCCCAGTTAATCTCCAGATTTTCATCCCAGAGCCAGGGCAATCCTAGTATGATGTCATCCTTGCCAGAATCAATAACAAGGAAGTCTTGGAGTTCAGTGGTTTCTCCAAGCTGCATTAGCACCAATGTCTGTTTTTGTATTAGGCCATTTTTGTTAGATGATCTGTCGATGTTGCTTGCCCACAGGGGAGTCTTGAGTCATGTATTGGGAATGTCGCATGCCACTACCATAGCATAGTTGATAAAACATCCAGTTGCCCCAGAGTCAATAAGGGCTTTTGTGTCAATGCTTTTGAACGCAGTTTGGTCAGGTGGGTAGAGGGTGATGGGAATAGATATGGATTGCGAAGTACCACCTGACACAAACACTGGAGAACATCTATAAGAAATTGACTTGGCAGGGTATGACATTGGCCCAATCCTGCCCTTTAAAAACCCTAGTCGGTTCCAGGAGTTTCGAGCCATGTGTCCTGGTCGGCTCCAGGGATCTTACATGCACCTTTGCAGAAACCAGACATAGTCTGTATGCGGGTTCCACAGCAACCATTGATTGATGTATGTGGTTTGGCATGGTCGGTTCCATATCCGAGTGACATGTTTAGGTCGGGTCTGGATATCTCACGTGCCCCTGCCCCTTCGCTCACTGCTCTAACGATCTTGGTTGGTTCCAAGTATTGTGCCACTCTGCGTCTGCGTCCAGCAATGATTGGACATCATCATATGCATACATGCCAGGATAATGATTCTGGTCTTCCTCTGAGGTGGCATCCCAGAGCTCTGCTGGCGTGATAGCGGAGAATCTATTGTTCCATGGTCCAGATTGTACAGCCCTGGCTCGTGGTGCTGCCCAGATCGCTTCCTTTTGGCATTCTTGGGAAGTGGCTGTTCTTACCTCAGCCATGGCTTGGTAGCCTTCCTCCTTGTCCGCAGATGAGCTGCCCTCCCCGAAAGCAGTTTTGAGGATCTTTATTGTGGCGCCTCTATCACTACTACTCAGAAGACTGAAGTAGGCGGTTTCGTCATCCTCCTCCATTGTGGTGGTGGTTCGTGCCTGTCATTGCGGGACTTTGTATGTAGGACATGCGGTGCGTCCGGAGGATGTGGTCGGGCGGGAATGTGTTGTCTGGTCAGTTCCAGATCCGGTGTGGTTGGAAGATCTACAGCCAACCTTGTGACAAATGAAGCATTGATTCTTCTGCATATACTCAGTGTGCTGAGTCAGCAACAGACGTACGGCATCTATGTCCATCATGTGTCCTTGTGCAATTGAGAGGAGGGAGCTGGTATGTGTGGCACTCCCTTTTGTAAGTCTCCAATCCTCCTCAGTTGTTGGGAGAATTGGCCTGCTTTCCTTATCCAGTCCTTGTAGTTGTCAGGGATCCTGTCGCATGAGAGGATCATTGTTGCAAGCTTGGGACTAAGGTGCTTGTCAGTGATACCGGACTTCTTGGCGAGAAGTTGGAACTGCGAAGCGTAGGTGGTGAATCCATTGCTCCACATTCCTTTGGTATCCTTTCCAGTGTTTTGATGGAGTTTGGAAAGGTCGATCCTAGCCTTAGCGGCTACATCGTAGGGGGAGAAAGCGGTCTCGAAAGCTTCTTTAATCTTGTTGAAGGTCTTTTCTGCACCATTGATAGACGGGTTTGCAAGCTTCATCAGCCATCCTTCAGCGAACATCTTTCCTCGGCCCTTGCTTATCTTATTGAGGAAAGTAAGGGACTTTGTCGTGTCGGAGAATAGAGCATGATTGATGGTGAAGTACGCATTCATCAAGAGAAGCCATCTGTTGGCGTCCTCTGCCTCTCTGGAAAAGTCCTCAGGAAGGCCAGCCTTTATTTCTAATACCATTTCGTCTTCTGAAGCCAGGTCAATGTCAATGTCCTGTGCAGTCGGTTCTGGGTCAGGATCGTGGAAAACAAGAGCAGGTTCCTTGTCAGAAATGATGGGAGAGTCGGGTGGAGTTGGAAGGGTGGCAGCTAATTCAGAGACAGAGGGAAGGGTGTCTGAGTCTCGTCCTTGACTCCTGTTGAGATCTGCGAGTTCCTGTTGAACTTCTCTGTAATGAGCGATAACCTCCGGATGGGAGTGTCAATCAGGTAAGACAATGTGAAAGGGGTGTTTGTTGGGTAGAAGGTGGATTTGAGGGAGTGAGGAAGGAGAAGACACGGAGGGTGGTGGTGGGGAAGGAGAGTTGGAGGGTGCCCTGAATCTGCCGATGGGGGAAATGTCGGGATGGGGGAATGTCCTCTACTGAAAAGTAGGGACAGATGGAAGAGCTAGTTCTTTTGTAATGCACAGCATAGAGTTAACATAGCGTGCTGCAAAACGGGGCGAAGAACATTGCAAGGAATAGACGAGGAGTGCTGTTCGAGTACTATGCTGAGCTTTCAGATGATGCAATGCCTAGGCAGGTCTCTTCTATCCACAGCTCCCGCAACTCGCCCACCTTCCCGAGCAGGAAGTACTGGCCCTTCTGGAGGACCTAGCAGCAATTCTCATCCTGGAAATGAGATTCCCGTCTTCCGAGACCACTCTAACATCCTCGCATTCCTCTCCACCATCCCCCTCATCGGATCTTGGACTCCAGAACCTGATGATGTTCTTCCCGCTCAAGAACACCCCACAACTCCCACTCCCACTGGCTGTACTCGTAATGTCCAACAGCATAGTGGAAAAGTTTCATTCAGATTACCCAGCTCCACAGCACAAGCTGTGGGCAAACGTTCTTTGGGAAATAGAGGAAAGCAGAGACAGGCAACTCTGTTCCCCTCCTCCAATCACTATGATAAGGACTTCTTTGTGACGCCCTTGCTGACAGTTGGATCCTCATCAAACCCCATCGATATAGATCACTTCTCCTCTCCTCTTCTCCCTCCAACCCCCACTTGGCCCACTCTCGCCCAGTGCTTCACCTGCAACCAACAAGGTCATATTCATGCTAACTGTGCTTACTACAAATGTCCTCTCTGCCGCACCACTGCTCCCAGCCAGATTTAGGCTTGGTGCCCTTGCCACCGCTACCTTCTCTGTTGTTGTTCTAGGCAGATCACGTGTGCTCTTCCTAGAATTTAGTCCATACATGAGTAAGTGAGGTGGCGCAGCTCTTTGTTTCTCACCACCTTGCTGCAGCATCTGCAGCACTCAGTGGAGGAGCGTCTGACCTCCGGCATCTTGTCGTTTTTCGCACTCCTTTCATTCCTTCTAGTCTTTCCATCCTCTCCATGGAAGACCCTAACTTAGCAGTAGCTCCGAACTTCACTACTGACGACTTTAAGAACGCGAGATTTTCATTAATGCAGGACTCACTGCCATTCAAGCAGCAGACACCCTCAGGAGTCACTGGATTGTCTGCAATAATCATGACAAAGCCAGATGGCAACAACAGCACCAGGATGCTGCAGCAGCCCAGGCAGCTGATCAGGAATGAGCTCACCAACTCAGGCTTCAACGAGAGGAAGAGGAGGCACAGATCCTCCAGGATGAGCGCAAGAAGAACAAAGCGAAGTTCGCCCCCATTCCAGACAGGCCCGTACCATCTTGCCCCCTTGTCCTACCTTCCCGCAAACTCAAAAGTCACCAATTTTGTGAGCTATGGTATTTCACCAATGCAGGCTTAGATGAAGCCAAAAAGTCCATTTCGTATGCAGTGGATGACAATTCCTTATCCATAGTACCGGGAACGGATGGATCCCATTCATTCGTTCCATCCGTATTTGCTCACGACAAGTCAGATGTGGTACAGGACAAAAACTTGACTTTTGAACAGTTCGGTCAAGCCACCTTGTGCCTGGTCAATGCTATGGTCAACAACAGATGGCAACAAAACCACGTCGACATGCATGTTCGTTTCTGGTCCAACATAGAAAACCATGGGTGGCGCTACTCTCGCACAGAAACTCAACAGCGAGTGCTCATGCACTATCAAGGTAACCAATGTTGCTTCTGGCATGCTACCATTGGTGGTCCCCAAGCTTTCAACCTCTCTTTGATCAACCAAGAAGTACTCACTGACGCCCACAACCAAATAGTGCTGAGACTCAACAACGAGCAATACAAACTCATTCGTAAGCATTTTCTCTCCCTTCTCAGACACAATGCACCACATCATCGACATCTCTTCTACTATGTTCCATGATCACGGGGATTCCTCCCAAACGTGATACATTAAAGCCGCATCCACTGGTATCATTCCACACGTGCATTGCACCCGCGTCCACTGGGTTATCCCAAACGCAATTATCCAGTCACATCCACTGGTATCATTCAACACGTGCATTGCTCTTGCGTCCATGGGGTTATCCCAAACACAATTCTTTAGCCACGTCCTCTGGTATCATTCCACATGTGCATTGCTCATGCGTCCACTGGAATCTTCCATATGCTTAACCCCCTTATTTCATATCCAACATATGCTTAATCCCCTCCAATCACAGAATCGGCCTTAGATAGATTCGCCAAAGGGAATGAATCAGCTGCGGGGCCATCATACTCCCACACCCCCAGTAGTCAAAAACGTCCCATTTCCCCCCCCTGCAGAGCATCGCAGGCTTCCTACACTTCGAAGAAAATCTGTTCCTTTTGTCCCCAGACGCAACAACAGCAACAACAACTTAATGATCTCGTCACCCTCATCCTATCCATATGTGTTGTCTGCCTGGGAAGGCACAAACATGATGTCTCGAGATGCTCAGCCACACGCACCTGGGATAACAAGAACGACACATTCGCCGAATGTGTTAGTGTTACCCTCCACTCAAAAGCAGGCAAACAACTCTGTTCGAAGTGGCAGAGAGCTGCTGGTTGTACCGAAACACACCAAGCACTCCACATCTGCTCAGGCTGTGGTTCCAGATCCCATGGAGCCCAGCATTGTCCTCGTGTGGAGAATCCTCTCCCCCTCAACACCATACAAAGCTGAAGCCTGGGATTGCGCCCTCCGAACTGCTAATCTTTTTCTTCATTTCGTCGACATCCCTACTGGTCTCCGTAATGGCTTTCTTGTGGATTTCCCTACCATATCACATACCCAATCCCCTCCCAAGTGTTATTGTTTGCAGGCGAGTTTAAAAAGATGATAGACCATGAACTCATCAAAGGTAGATATATTGGATCCTTCTCGGACTCTCTACTCTTATCTCTACTTGGTCCTTTCCAATCTTCCCCCATCTCCATAATCCCGAAACCGGGCCATCCTGGAAAATTTAGAATTGTCCAGAATTTCTCCTTCCCCCTTTCCCCCTCTACATGTTATCCCAATCCTTCCATCAACTCGCACATTAATGCCGCTAACTTCCCTGCTACATGGGGAACCTTTTCCATTGTCTTCCTTTTAATTTCCCGTCTCCCCTTAGGATCAGAAGCAGCAACTTGGGACATTGCCGAAGCATATCACACCATCCCACTTCATCCATCCCAGTGGCCAGCAGCAGTAATCTGTGCAGTGCAGGATAAACTCTATGTTGACACTTGCGCAGCCTTTGGAGCTGCACCAATAGTGGGAGCATACAGCCACCTTGCGGATGCGGGAGCCGAGATCTTCAGATCCTGTGGACTTGGCCCCATGGATAAATGGATAGATGACCACATCTTTTTACGCATAAAAACAGAACACCTCAACAAATACAACTCGTCACGTGTAGAATGGGCACAACACATAGCTAATGCAGGCAATATCAAACAGTCAGGTAGTCACCTATGGTTTGCCGGCCATTCTACACCCGACAGTCAAGTTGATGAATTCAACGAAAACTGCCTTTTTCCCATCACGGACCTCTCTCACCAATCACCCTGTTCCCAACACGATGCAAAGTTTACATACACACTAGATAATGTGGACTCCCTTTCAGAGGAGCTAGGGATTCCGTGGGAGAAGTCCAAAGACCAACCGTTTGCCACCTCCACCATTTACATTGGGTTCAAGTGGAATCTACTCAACCGTAGGGTTGCACTTGTGCCTACAAAAATTAAAAAATATCTAACAGCGATAGATGATTGGCTACAATGCACATCCCATGTCCTAAAAGATGTACAATCTCTGTATGGCAAACTGTTGCACGCGTGCACAGCATTACCTCATGGCCGTGCATATCTAACAGCCCTAGAACACATGCTATGGGTATGCCATGACAAACCATTCATGCCGCACCACCCCATCAATGGAATCAAAGTGGAGCTCACCTGGTGGCATGAACGCCTCCAATGAAATGAAGTAGCTCGTGCTTTAAAACCTCCCTCTAACTTCATTGATGTGCTAGCTTTCTCCGATGCCAGCTCTGGCATGGGCATGGGCATTGTCATCAGCCAATGGTGGCAAGCCTGGACCCTACACCCAGAATGGCAACACATCCAGGGCGCCCAACGAGACATTGGATGGGCCGAGGCAGTCGGTTTCGAACTCTTGGTATATACCCTCGACCTTCTCCCTGCAATGCACAGCCACATCACCATCCACGGTGACAACTCTGGAGTCATCGAAGGGTGGTGGAACGGGAGGCATCGAAACATTGAAGTCAACCACGTCTTCCGACGCATCCATGATTTTCTCCTTGAAGCAAATCACATCCGGGAAGTTCGAACCAAATACATCCCAAGTGCACACAACCCAGCTGATGCCCCTTTGAGAGGAATTTATGGCCCTCCCTCCTCCTTCCGTGCGTTCCCATCCCTTCCCAGCTTATTCCCTTCATCGTCGACATCGAGTCCACAACCTCCAACCAAAACCCCCCTCCCCTCCAACACCCAAACCTCCCTCCGAGGCATAGTGAATCTGATCGCCTCCAACGGTTGAGCAAGCAAGGCAATCCAGGAGAGAAGAAGACGAGCTCATCTTCAAGTCCCTTTATCTCTAAGTACATCACTGGCCTGTGCTTTGATTCCCCAATCTCACCTGCTACGGCTTTCCCCAGTGTCCCTCCCTCCCTGACAGGCTCGGATTTTCCTCACCCCTACCATCCATCCCTTTTCCCAGCACCTTCCCCCCTACATCCTCATTGCTGCACCAAAGAGTGACTATGCCTCTGGTTACCCATGCCACAATCCACACACAAAAGAAACACAGGCCGCTCCCCACCTGTCTTTTCGGAACAGCAACTTGAGTGTGTACTCAATGTCATTGCAGCATCATGGACCGAAAAGACCAAAGAAACGTATGGAGTGGGACTCCTCATTTTCCACGTTTACTACGACCTACATCACATCGCGGAGGCAGCGAGATGTCCGATCACTCAACCCCTCCTTCCCACCTTTCTCGCGAGCTGCGCAGGTGCATACTCGGGTTCGACAATGTCCAATTTCGTCGCCAGTATACGTGCCTAGCACATCTTACACGGCCAACCATGGGTGATCAATCAAAATGAACTCCGTTCCATCCTAGAAGGTGCCATGAGACTAGCTCCTGCTTCCTCTAAGCGCCCCAAACGTATCCCTTTTGAATGGAACACGCTCCTGTGTTTCCTAACTTACCTAGATCTTCAATCCCCGCGTGACGCAGCAATCTTCGCCTGCATCGTCATTACTTTCTACTCAGTTTCTTGACTTGGAGAATTCACTGTTCCTTCTCTCAAAAAATTCTCCCCCAGCTCCCACATCACCCCATCTCATGTATCGAGAAAGAAGGATCACAACGGTCTAGACATTGTGGCTCTCCACCTCCCAAGAACGAAATGTTCTTCAGCAGGCAAAGACACACAATGTGCTCCCATTGCACACCTAACCAACCCAGTCGCATGGCTGGACAATCACTTGTGCCTCAACGCACCAGGCCCCAACAATCATCTTTTCACATGGAAACACCCCAAGGGTCTTCCCCCCCTCACAAAAATGGAAGTCACAAGTCAGATCAAAGATATAACATCCCAATTTGATTTACCAGACCTCAAGGGTCACAGCCTTCGCATAGGAGGAACCCTGCACTACCTACTACAATGTACACCCTTCGACATTGTCAAAACAATGGGCCGCTGGTCAGGCGAATCATTCGCACTTTATCTAAGACATCGCGTGCTAATCCTAGCCCCATACCTGCACGAGCGAACAGACACAGCAGAACAGCTTACATGTTCCATCATGCCACCAGTCCGTTAAGGTAAGCCTCCTCCTTCATCATGGGAAGAGCTTTGCTGCATGTGTCACAGGCTCCTTCAGTTCGGGATTGCAGCTCGCTCTCGAGAGCCAAGACAGTGCCTCGGGCCAGAAAGCCCTACTGGCTTTTGCCCGCACCATTCCTACCACTCACTACTTCATACTAGCATCATTGTCCTTGCTCATATTTCTTTTCATTCAATCTGAACCATAGTGTTCAACATTCATGGAGGAGAACTTGGCCATTCAGATGAGAACTGTCCCACTCACCGGAACCCACTCAACAACTTCAATCCGAAGGACTATGAAGTCAACGAGGGAGATAAGGTGGATTAAAATGTCTCGCAGGTGCTTCAACCACACAAAGGGGGTAATGTTACCGTCTACGAAGGGGGTACCACTTTTTCATTATGCTTTCTCATTTCACTACACTTTCTTGTTCACTCATCCTCAGACTTGTTCTCTCGCCATACATGGCTGTATTCATAGTGGAGTCATCCTCCACATGTACCAGATACGTTCTCTTGATTCACTTCTCTTTCCGTCTCACACGGCACCCCGCTGATACCATATATAGACTTCCATTCCATTTCTGCCACAGCCCCTTATTCAGACTTCATGGCTGTGGCATAGCCTCTTTTCTATTTTACTGTTTTGTGCTGCACACTCACAGCCTTGTGACTGCGGATGCTGTGCATCCTGTTTATATTACTTGCACAGACCAGGGGCCTACCGTATATATAAATACTCGTCACTTCTCTCCTGTATTTCCCCAGCTAGTTCTACACAATACCAGTGTTATTCTAGTCCACTACCTTCAAGTCTTAGAGAGCCTCTCAGGTACCTAAGATAGAAGAGACCGCTTAGGCTTCACATTGTCTCGAAGCTCAGCACAGTCCTTGAGGAATCCTTGTCCCTTGTTGTCCCCTCGCAACATTCTTCGTCCTGTTTCGCAGCATGCTACGTGAACACTATGCTGTGCGTTACAGGTGGCACCACCCATGCTGGCACTGAAACGGCGACATTGTGTCACCACCATGGTCACCACCACCACCACCACCACCACCACCACCACACCAATGGCAATGACGATGACGACACTGTGACATTTCGTGTCATGGACAGGCTTGCCACCACTGCACCAAGCCAACAATGCAGGACCATCACCACCACTACCTCACTCTCAACGACGACAACGGCGGTGGCAAGAGGAGGGGGACAACAGGGACAACAATGTTACAGTGGCACAACCCGTGCCACTGAAACGACAATCACACCACCACAATCACACCATCCTGTGCCAGTGATGACGATGGCAGCACGTTGGCACCACCCGTGCCACCGAAACAGTGATGTCAGACAACATCATGTCACCACCACGTCAATGGCAATGATGATACTGTTCCATCACCACCACCACCACACCCTCTACAACAACAACAGCACGGTGGCAAGATGATGAGGATGAGGACAACACCATCATGCATCAGCGACAACAACAACAGCACAGTGGCACCATGCATGCCACCGAAATGACAAGGACAAGGACACCGCTGTACCACCACCACTCCACTACCACACCAAGATGACAACACTGCTGCTGCCACACCACCACCACCCCCCTCGTCAATGACACGATGATAGCACAGAGGCCCCACATGTGCCACTGAAACGACAGTGATGACGACACCACACCACCACCACCACCACCATACCCTTGTCGATGACAATGATGGCACAGTAACATCACTCATGCCACCGAAACAATGGCGATGACAACGCACCACCACTGCCACCACTCTGCGTCAGCAACGACGATGACGGCATGGTGGCACCACCTGTGGCACCACCATCATCCACCTCACCCCCTCGTCAATGATGACAATGATGACAATGCAGCACCACCACCACCACACCAAGACAACAACAACAATGACACAGTGGCACCATCTGTGCCACCAAAATGATGACAATGACTCAGACAACAATGGTGATGACAACACTGTTCCACCACCACCACTACCACAATGGCAACAACAACGATGCCAACCACTCAATGGCAATGCCATGTCACTACCACCACCATGCTCCTCCATGTTAACAGCAGCAGCAACAACTCCAAGTCAGATGACAACAACATTTCTGTACAGCCATTGCACAGGTCTGTGTAAATCTGCATTACTAGGTACCTCTCTTTAAGTTCTGTGGTACTACACAATTCTATACAGTACTCTAGAACAGGCAAGTGCTGGTTTGCTGATGAGGGTCCAGGCTGCACGGTCAATGAAGCAAGTTGCAGAGGCAGAGGATGGAATTGGTGATCTTTGAGATGCCATTCAAACAAGAGGGTTTCAGCTTGTGAATGTGACTCCTCTTTCACATCTATTGGGTACACCTCGGAAGTGCAAGTTACACCATTGCTAGTAGGTCCATCATTTATATCCTATCAAATCTGAGTTCACATGTACCACAGGTGCTACTATTTAGTGTTATTATGAAAAGGTGGGTCATCAGACAGCAAGGCAATGGCAACAATGAATGTGGGGAATGTGATTCTATTCTCACTACAACTTTGCAACACAATGTACCTGTGTGGAGGTATTGCATGTGTTGTGCTGTTACTCTTTTCACCCTCTCCCTGGGAGTGTAAGTATACCCTCACCACTGGCACAAATGACGACAGCAACACCCTGTCCATTCTCACCCACTGTATGACAATCAGCATGACAATACATACACCCTCTCATCCTCACAGTTCTGTCTTGGAGTACTTACTTGGAGCCAGAGTGTTGGGATTTCCATTTTGGGATCATCCAACTCTGAATCCCTTTGAGTCAGAGTCAAGGCTAGTACTACAACTACTACTAATACTAGTGGTTGGAGGAGCCTAAGGAGTCCCTGTGACTGTGGCTAATAGTAAAATCTGTACCATCTGTATGACTGTACAGCCTGTGCCTCTGTGCCAAATTTGGTAGTTTGCTGATGTGCGCCACCCCCATACCAATGGCGACAACACACCAAAGACAATATTGACGCAGTGGTGCCACCTCCACCACGACGATGACATCCCGCTGGCTGTGCCACCCCCATACCAATAGCAATAACAATGACAACGACTCTTGGTGGCATGGCCACCACCACCATGACAATGACAATGACTTGCCGTGCCACCCCCACATCAATGGTGACGACACGGTGGTGCCACCGCCATGATGACAATGACGACATCCTCCCAGCTGTGCCACCCCCACACCAATGGCAATGACAACTCTCGGTGCATCAGCAAACCTACATTTTTTCTGAGTTATCAAAATCAATGACCTTGCTGAGCTGTCTGACTTGACTGACAGCATGCTATTAGCATTCTCAGAGCTATCAGCATATCAGCTTGTCAATTCACCAGTGATATCAGTCCCATCAGTCCATCCAGTAAATCAATTAATCATCTGGTCAGTCTTGTCAGTCTTGCCATCCCATCAGTCAGTTAGTCAACCAGTCAACCAGTCATGTCAGTCTATCAGTCAGTTAGATTGTCAGTCAATCAGCCAAGTCAGCCCATCAGCCCATCAACTGATCAGTTACTCATCTCTGTCAGTCACATCAGTTGGTCAGTTGGTCAGTCAGTCAGGTATGTCAAGTTTGTCAATTTGTCATCTAGATAGTTAGTTAGTCAACCAGTCCATTTAATAAATTAGCTTATCAGCTTGTCAGTAAATCAGTTCAGTCAGTCAGGTCAATCTATCATTGATTTGGCCATTCAGGCCTGTCAGTCTTATCATTGATTTCAATGATCCAGAAAAAATGTAGGTTTGCTGATGTAATTGATGCTGGAGATTGTCCCGTTGTTGATGGAGATGGTTGTTTTTGTGGACGAGGGAGGTATAAGGCTCTTGTTGAACCATAGTAGCTGTCTGGTCGGTGAGGTGCCTGACTGCATCAAGGAAAGTGGCGTGTGCACCAGCAGATGCATGGCCAAGGTGCAATCCATATTGGTTGCAGGTGCGACAGATTTCTGTGTGACATACGAAAGGTAAGAGTGGGTGGGCAAGCCACCAAGGAGATGAAGAGGAATGACAACTGGGTGAATGGTTTCTTTGACACTTTGGACACCAAGGAGATGGGGAGTCATCCTGTCATCTCTTCCTACTGGTCTTTTGATCAGCAGACATGTTGTGTCTTGGAGAAAGGTCTTGTGACAGTGACCTGCCATGGGATGGTGAGCGATGAGGAGATGGTGTGCATGAGCACAATAACAATGATGGAGGTCTTGAGCAGGAGCTCATGTTGCTGTGGTGACCATCTTGCATGGCTGCTTTGCGTCAATGGGTTGGTGTGATTGTGGCCTGAGAAGAGAAAAGGAAAGAGAGAGAGAGAGGGGTGGACCCCACATAATTAAAGTGTCATGGGAATTTCAAATAAGGTAAAAGATGTGAATATGGAAGGGATTGGTGTAACTAAGATAAGCTATAATTAGTAATCCTACAAACTGTGTGTGATTTTTATTTGTTCATATTTTTCTTTATTTTTCTTTATTATTTCTCTGTATCAATCAATCTAAACTTAGCATTTTCTAGGTCTCCGAGTATGCCTCGGTGACATGGATATGCATAGCCACATCCTTAGTCTTTTGGGGCAGTTGGGATATATCCTGTGTCCCTTGGAGTTCAAAATACCTGTCCAAGGCCTCAAGCTCCTCACAATTGGAGCTAGGCTCCCATGTAGAATCTTCCAGGTTCCACTTGATGAGGAATTCAATGTTCTTTTCATTCCATTGATGAGCAAGTATCTCACTGGCATCAACAAATCATTCTTTGTCATTGGTTTTACCAACATTGTAAATGCATGGGCGTCACACTTTGGAAAGAGGAGGTCATTGTTCTCCTCGTATTGATGTAGGAGCCCAACATGAAATATCAGGTGTATGCATCTTGTACACATTGCTTGTAGTTCCAATGTGTAGGTGTCTTTTGCACCATTTCTCTTTAGGACCTTCATAGGTCCAATATACTTGGATACAAGTTTCTTCGCCTATCCTTTAGGCATCATTAAATTTCCTGCGGATAGATACACCAACTCCCTGTCCTAGAAGGTTCTCCCTTCACTTTGTTGTTTATTGGCGTGGTGGGTTTGCACCACTTGACTTTTGATGATGGCATCATGCACCATTTCTAAATTCATGATAGTTTATTGGACAAATGTCTGTACACCTGGGGATGTTGATGTGTTTGCATCATTCAGTTTCAGCATCAGTTCAGGTATATACCCATAATTCAACTCAAATGGGGTGAACTCCATAAAGCTACTAATGCTCGTGTTAATCTAGACACCCAATCCATCTGGTCAGGCTGCACTAACAATCTCCTTAATAAATTTCCCAGCAAGTTCAGACACACGAATCATTGTGTTTATGGGTATTAGATGTACCATTGATGTGAGATGACATAGGATCACCCAGAGATAATCATGTACTTCACTAGGTGGGAAAGGCCCCATGAAGTCCATGGAGATTGATCCCCATGGTCTTCTCAAAATTGGTAGGCTGTGAAGCAGCCCTTGGGGTAATTGATTTTGCCTTTAATGGTGGGCAGGTTGGGCAGGCACAACAGAACTTGTTGACTTCCCATCCAAGTTTGGGCCACCAATACCACCTGTGGATATAATCCACAGTTCTTAGGGCACTGAAACGCCCTAGGGTTTTATGGGCCTGATCAGCAACCATGGCAACCACTGTATCACCCTTATATTTTGCATGGGAAAGACATAGTACTTCTTCCCCTCCTCGATTCTTTATATAAAGAAGTCCCTTCTTCAGCGTAAACTGAGGGAAGTGGCTAAGATTAGTCATAACCTTGGCATAAATGGGTTCATTGTTATGCCCTCTCAAATGGCCACTTAAATAGCCAGCTTATTTGCATGATCAACTAGAGGGACATCTGATGTCCCAGCAGATTTGAAAACTGTCGGGTCCTCCCTCACAATCATGCAGGGAGCTCCCTTGGCTGTCCTTTCTGTTGTGGATGCCATCTCTTGTGCTTCCAGTATTCATACTTCACATTTTTCAGCTAGGTGCTGGCACTTTCAAGGATTGCCCTCAATATTTATGGCTTTCATTTCAAGCCATCTATCCTGGGGAAGATCATCCTCTTCAGGGTCCAGACATACATCTGCATTTGCCCAGTTGATGTCTTTGTTGAGGGCTTCATCACCTTCCTCTTTCTCACAATCAGGAGAAAGGCAGTCTGCCATGCAGTTCTCTGACTGCTTAGTGTAGACAATCTTCATATTAAATCATGACATGTAGTCAATCCAGTGGACCTGTCTACTAGACAGCTTCCGCTGTGTCTGGAGGTAACCTAGTGCCTCATGATTGATAACTATTGTGAATGGGAACCCAAGGAGCTTATCCTCCCATTTGAGCAATGCCTCAATGATTGTGAGTGTTTCATGCTCAAAAGTGTGATAGTTCTGCTGAGCATCACTTAGCTTTTTGAACATAAAGCCTGCTGGTCAACAAGTCTTCCAATCAGGCTCTTGTCCATAGCACCTACTGTTATGGTCTACGAAGGGGGTACCACTTTTTCCTTTAGTCTTTCCCAATCACTCGTCCTCAGACTTGTTCTCTCGCTGTACGCGGTTGTATTCGTAGTGGAGTTGTCCTCCATATATGTATCAGATATGTTCTCTCGATCCATCTCTCTTTCCACTTCACACAGCGCCCCACCTATACCTCATATAGACTTCCATTCTGTTTCCACCACAGCCCCTTGTTCAGACTTCATGGCTGTGGCATAGCTTCTTTTATATTTTATTGATTCGTGCTGTGCACTCATTGCCATGTAGCTGCACACACTGCACATACGCAGCCTTCGGACCGCAGATGCTGCGCATGCCATTTATATCTTTCATCTAGATTAGGGGCCTACCATATAAATACTCGTTGTTCCTCTCCTGTAATTCCCCAGCTAGTTCTACGCAATATCAGCCTTGTTTCTAGTCCACCACCTTCAAGTCCCAGAGAGCCTCTCAGGTACCTGTGGATAGAAGAGACCCGCCTAGGCTTCGCATTGTCTCGAAGCTCAGCATAGTCCTTGAGTTGAACTCCTCGTCTATTCCTCACACATTCTTCGCCCCATATCGCAGCACGCTACATTACCACTACATTGTGCATTACAGCTACATCCATGCAGATTTGATCTTGATCTGAGAATGGAGTTATGTCCTTAATCATGTTGTCATTTTGTTTTCAACAGTTGATGACCATTCTCAGCTTCCCATTTTTCTTTGGGATGCAGAGCATTGGTGCAGCTTGTGGGACACTTTTCATAACCACCATCCAGCATTGATATACTGTTGGATTTTATCCGACAGTTGTTGCTTCAGTGCATCAGTGTTAGAGTCTATGAAGGGGGTACCAATTTCATTACACTTTTTCCTTGACTTGTCTTCCGTTTCTCTACAGACTCATTCTCTTGCCATACGCGGCTGTATTCGTAGTGGAGTTGTCCTCCACATAAGTACCAGATATGCTCTTGATTCTCTCCTGCTTTCTATTTCACATGGCGCCCTGCCCATACCTTATTTAGACTTTCATTCCATCTCTGTCACAGCCCCTTTATTCAGACTTCATGGTTGTGGCATTGCCTTATTTCTATTTCATTATTTAAGTGCTGCGCACTCACAGCTTTGCACTGCGCATACTACACAGGCTCAGCCTTGAGACTGCGGATGCTGCACATCCCATATATACCTTCCATCTAGATTAGGGGCCTACCATATAAATACTTGTCGTTTCACTCCTGTAGTTCCCCAGCTAGTTCTACGCAATATCAGCATTATTTCTAGTCCACCACCTTTGAGTCCCAGAGAGCCTCTCAGGTACCTGTGGATAGAAGAGACCCGCCTAGGCTTCACATCATCTCAAAGCTTGGCATAGTACTTGAGCAGCACTCCTTGTCTATTCCTCGCGACGTTCTTTGCCCAGTTTCACAGCATGCTACATTAACACTACACCGTGCGTTACACAGAGAGATGTTTCATGGTGGAAATGAGGGAATTCATCTGTGATGGCAGGGTTTATCTATGCTGTAGAGTAATTAATTACATAATAGTGACATAATATAGTCATTACATAAGGTATGTCACCATCTTACAGCATTCCAGGGTCTAATATATGTAATAAGAATGTAAAGTCAAAAAACTGTCCCAATGGTAGGAGTGACGACAAAGGAGAGCTGTTCAACATCCATCACGACTCTCCTCCTCCCAGTGAAGATGATTTAACAGCCCCCCATGAACGAGCAGCAACACAAGCTGTCATAGACACTATGACCAATCTTACTGTCAATACAGCCAGAACTGACCCTTTCATCACTTCTAATTTGGAAACCTGAACAGGGTCTAGGAATGCTGCACTCGACATACACCATTTCTTCAGGAAGAAGGCAGAGAAGATGGTGTGCTTGCCATCTGAGTATGTTTTTTGTCTTTTGTGCATGCCAGTGTCTCATATATTGACTCTGACATGGTGGGCACTTGAAACAGGGAGCTCGACTCAGAATCTGCACAGCGTGATCAATCAACCCAGCATCGATGTACATTTAGCACCAAAACTGCCAATGGATTGCTTCAGAGCCACTTGGAGTTGAAGCACACACTCGTATATCTAGAGATGCTCAAAAAGAACCACTGGCAGGTGCAGTCAAAACTACTTAAAGCTGCCTTTGCTTTGGGATACTTGTTCAATACTCTGAGAGTGCCTTTGTTCAAACTCAAAGTAACCATCAGCCTTCCACCACCACCACTGCCTCAGCCAGGTGATAGTATGCCTGTAGGCATTGGTCCATGCCACAAAGCAGACCTGGGTGCTGGCTTACCTGAATTTTCGATCCCAGTTCTGCAAGAGAGTCTTGTTGACTTTATTGTTTTATATGATGAGGTACTTGATTATTTCATCGTCCTGGTAACACTGATTGTAGTATTTTCTTACCAGGCAATCAATGTTGTTGAGTGCCCTGCATTTCGCAGGATACTTCTTATTTTGCATGGTGACCTCCAAGACATGGACATCCCACATCATACAAAGATGTGTGAACTTATTCTTGCGACTTGAAGAAGAAGTTTCGACATCATCAAGGCCGACGACCTAAAGGTGAGTGTTAGCCGTTCCATAATGAATCACTTAACAATATGTTGCTTAGAAGTCTGTGGGTAAAATCTCATTCACAATGGACATATGGTCCTCAGACAGCCTTGACTTATATCTTTCCATAACGACACACTGGGTTGCATGTGATGACAACACCAGTGCTCTCTACCTGAAGATTGCATTGATTGCATTTTGCTATGTTCCTCAACAGCATTCAGGGCAAGAGATTGGTAAAGTTTTCCTTGATATCCTCAACAATGTAGGAATTGTGGTTGAAAAGGTGGGTCTGATTTGGATTTAAGGCTAGTCAAGGTACTGAAGTTATGTAGGTGGGCCACTTCACAATGGACAATGCAGCCAATAATGACTCTGCAATGTGTGCCCTTTCAAGTCTCCTAAATGTCAATTGGGAGTTT
Source organism: Boletus reticulatus (assembly GCA_038093535.1). Taxonomy (NCBI): domain Eukaryota; kingdom Fungi; phylum Basidiomycota; class Agaricomycetes; order Boletales; family Boletaceae; genus Boletus; species Boletus reticulatus. The sequence goes on from JBBPSJ010000012.1 coordinate 369,028, forward strand.
TTATATGATGCTCAAGAGCATCACACCGGTGTTTTCCACACATTATCAATCTCTGTGTCCAGTGTGTTCTGAACAGGTATACCAAAGCTGATTTCACTCCATTTACATGGACCAATAGACATGGGACTATCATCAATAAGGCTGAATACATCGACATGATGGGAAGAGATCCCATGAGCCTTGGGAGGGATCTCATTAATGCTGTTCGTGCCTTTGGTCAATGGCAAATGGCTTTTCACCAGACGATTGAGGCTGGTAACAAGACGGAAATGTTCACAAACTTGTCAGGCACTCCCACTTCTCTGCCAGGAGTCCAGCTACTTCTCAATGTCAAGACTCATTGGGACTCCAGCCACAAATAAACTGTCTCCGTACATTACATCAGGTACGTAGTACTGCATGATCAACTGACAGAATCTGAAGATACCTGTACCAGGCTGTCGATTTTCACCTCACTGCTCCACAACATGCAGATCCAAGTAAGCACAAGTTATCTGCTCTTGGCTGGAAAGTGTTGCAAGACATTGAAGTTACACCTGATCTAAGGCATTTTACACATTTCTGATACTCATCATTCACAAACACTCAATGTCAGGTGTCATCAGCTGCTCAGACAATGATGTGTGGTGAACATAGTCCATTGCTCGGCGGTGCAATTCCCATATATGAAACATTTGTTTTACAGTGGCAGAACCTTGCATTGTCACCCCATCATCCTCAAATTGGTGCATTCATATGTGAGGGCCTTCCAACAACTTCCAAATATCATAAACCCATGTGGGCCAACAAAATGTCCATCTAGGCAATGTGTAAGTAACATCTATCTCAGTCGCAAGTACTAAAACAGCTTAATTTTCTCTGTGCAAGTTGTGGACCCTTGTATACGTTTCTCATGAATACAGAGACACTGGCAAACCAAAGTCACAGCCATGAGGTTGGACATTTTGGACAAGGTGAGCACAGCCATCATATATGGCCAAATCTAATCTATCACCACAGACGCGCCAATATAGGACCACCACAAATCCCTGCTCTATCCCTAAACTGGCCCATATACCATCATCTACCCAACCACATACTTTCATGGCATTAGTGACTGTGTATGGTCTCCCAGAGATGCAGATCACAACCCAGGATGAAGGTCCACAATCAGTCAAGGAGGAATTTTCTTTGTACATTGCAGCCACCTCACATGTGAAGATGGATGCAATGGCATTTTGGGGGGTGAGTAATTGAAAACAGTGCAGTAGTGAATCTAACGCAAAAACATTGAATAGCTGGAAAGTGTTAGGTTTCCAACCATATTCCAAATGGCTATGGATTACCTTCCAATCCAGGCATCTGCTGTGCTGTGCGAGCGTGTTTTCTCTTCTAGTGCCAAAACCAATACAAAGAAGTGCAACTGCATCAGCCATCTTCTAATGGAGGCACTCCAAATGCTGAAGTTCACACAAAAGCAAGACTACATCAATTTCATGGATGGATGGAAGACCTCTCAGAAGGAAATGACACATGTCAAACCTGATGGTGAGACATTGGCAGAGATGACATCTGTCAGAGTCCTCATTCCTCCTGGTCTCATCTCCTGGCGGAGTTTGGAGATCCAGGGGGTCTGTCATATCCCTAAATCTTGCCAAGTCCAACTCTGGCCAACTCTGAATAATCCTCACACCAGATGCAATGGAGTTCCACGGAGTTATACTCTGGACTTCACTTCCTTTTATTATCCCCTTTTGTTCTAGCCTTATTCTCGTTGACTTGCATTATAGTTTGTATCGCCTCTCTGGTGTTTGTGTTACTCCATCTTCCGTGTTCTGTATTACTCAGTATCTTACTCATCCTATGTACATTGCCTTCACGTAGTGTACTCCCTCCATTCTTCCAGTCCAGAGTTACACCAGACTTGTAGTATATAAACTCTTTGTATCTTCTGTATTTTCCTCATTATGAATATCAACAAAGTGTCCTCCCTTTTGAGTCTAATCTCTCTTGATTCCCCTCCTCTATTCCTTTTACTCTATCTCCTCTAAATACGAGGACATGGGACTTGATAAGGGTGTGACACATATGTCCTGCGCCAACGTCCTCACCCCCTCCATCTCTGTTTCTGTTCTCTGAACCCTCTATTGACCTTTGCATTGAACCTCTGATCCTACCCCCTTTCTCTGTCTTGGATCTCTGCCGGACTTGACCTGGAGGACCCAGACTTGATAGGGTCTGCGGACGGAGGTCTGGAGGTGATGGACAGATGTCCAGGTCGGAGGTAAGGGGGAATGACATCCGGGTTGATGACAACGTCCAGAGTTGATGGGGTACCAGGGGAACGGAGGGAGTGAGGACATCGGCACAGGACTTATGTGTCGTGCCCTTGCCATGCTCACAGGGCCTCGTATTTCAGAGGGTCGGAGGTCCAAGGTATAATTGAGGGAGAGAAGAGACAAGGGACAGGAAGAGGAGGATCATGTGGAATACATGATGATGTTTAATTTTCGTACTGAAGTGCTACTGTACATTTTGGAGGTTTATATACTGATGTCTGGGTAATCTCCGGACCAGAGGGAATGGAGGAAAACTAAGTGAAGGCAATGTACATATGTAGGACTAGGGAATGGAGATAAGTAATCATACTCAGAGTGGAGGAGAGACTGGAGGGCTGTACAAGTGATGACTGTACAAGTTACGAAAGGATACTAGGATGAAAGGAGATAGAAACATAAGGGAGGTCCAACAGGGAAGTGTACAAGTCTGAGGATTCCGGATCAGAGGGTCTGGAGTTCATCGGAGACTCGGAGGTAAGACCTGTGATCAAGGAGTTGGCCGGAGATGACTGGAGATGGGATAGGGGTTGGAATGGGATATGACAACACCTGTAGCTGTAGAGTTGATGCAACACAATCTGTCATTACAAGTTTTTTAGTTGTGCAGCACTCATTATGGCCCTTGATGCAACACAAAACTTGCATTCTCAGGAGTATTTCAGTAGATATCCCTTCAGGTCCATTCCCCTTTTGGAATGTGCCCGCCCACTTCCCCCACTGCCTGCCTGATGCAGTTGTGCCAATCCAGCAATGTGGTTCTTAATAGCCATGCAGAAGCCACCATCAGTGATATAATGGAAAAGAAGGGTGATCCCATCATAGTATAGACTAAATACAGCATTCAGGTACATACAAGATCTCATGGTGCGTCTTCCGAGCCATCCAGACAGTTTTCTCCTCCCACCCTGGGCCCACTTTTTGGCCTGATGCTGAGCCAATCCACCTTGCAGGCAATCCTAAGGGCATTGTAAAGGGTGGCTTGATGAGCACTATATACACCAAGTCCTTCTCGAAGGTCATTGTTCACACTGTGCCGCTGCAACGAATGTTCTCGCCAAAACTTTGCTTTATGGGCAAAAAATGCAAGCATGCACCTCATCTCCTCCTCAAGCAAATGAACCTCCTCTGTCCACCTGTTCACTCAGGCACAGCACTTGCACCATTCAATCCGCAATGCTTCAAGAGATCACCAAAGATATGAGTCACTGGGGTAGAGTCAAAGGGAGGATACATACATTCCTGAAGTTATGAGTCTGTGTCGTTCATGTTGCTCGACATCTGCATACTCTGCCATATCCAGGAGATTGTTCGCCGTCCCTCCATCTGTCCATCAGCACCAATGTCCAATGTACGGATGTCCTCGTCCTTGAGCCTGCATAACATTGTGTCCCATCCAACCTTACCCAAAAGGCACCCCAAGACATTGAGCGCAATGTGTGCTCGGTGGTATCTTGCCGTGGTAATCTGGATCTTTGCATTGATACTTTTGAGTGTGCATCAGGAAAAAAGGTTCCACACTGTAGTACCTCACTGTGGCTATGTTGTCAATATAGTAATGTATTGTTGACATTGTCATAATGCTTTACTACATCAGCAATATTAACAATGTAGTTTCTCACTGCACTATAGAGACTATATTGTACTACCACACTACAAGCTAGTTGTACTATCCACAAGAAAAGCCGGAATATGTTCCATTGTCCCACTACCAACTTAGGCAATAGCACAGGTATACCCCCGGGTATCACCGCTCGTACCTATACCTGTGCCGGGTACATATCCATTCCCATGGGTCCATTGTGGGTTTACCTGTGGGTCAGACGACACTGCTGCACTGTCACCATCACCACCACCACTGCATTTCCTTGTTGTCATCGACAGCACAATGGCACCACCCCTGCCACTGAAACGATGGTGACGATGTTGCTGCACCACCACCACCACCACCACCGCACCCCCTTGTCAATGACGACAATGACACACCACCACACCATCACCTCGCCAGGATGACAATGGCGGCGATGATGTCATGCCACCACCACCACCACCACCACTGCACCCTCATTAATGACAACGACGGCACGTTACACCCTGATGACGACAACACCGTGTTGCCGCCACCACTGCCACCACACTCTCATGTTGACAATGACGACAGTGTGTCACCACCACCACCACTGCACCTCTACAACAACAAGGATGACAAGGACGATGGCATGTCACCGCCACCACTCCTGCTGCACTCCCACATCAACAACAACAATGGCATGTCACCACCACCACCGCGCTCCCATGTCAATGATGATGATGGTGTGTCACTGCCACCACCACCACCACTGTGCCTCCATGTCAACAACAACAACAACAGCACCATGTCACCACCACCGTGCTCCCATGTCAATGACGATGTTGTGTTGCCACCACCACCACCACCGCATCTCCACCGTCGACATTGACAACAACAATGGCACAGTGGCACCACCCATGCCACTGAGACAAAGACAAAGACAACAATGGTGATGTTGTGTTGCCACCACCACTCCTGCAGTGCCTCCATGTCGACATCGATGACAGCACAGTGGCATCACCCGTGCCGCTGAGATGAAGACAATGAAGATGATGACAATGACGCCATCATCAGCAAACCAACCCTCACCTAGACAGACCTGGACAGACTGGACCAGATTGAACAGTCTCCCAGTTTATATAATCATTTGTAATCATTGTGTAATCATTTTGTAATCATGTGACAAATTTTGTCACACTGTGTGACATGCTGGGTAAGTCTGTCATGTCTGGAGTATGCTGTGGACTCTGGAGTCACAACTATGGGTGAGGGTTGGTTTGCTGATGATGTCACCAGCCCCGCCACCACCATGCTTCCACGTTGATGACATTGTGTCACCGCCACCACCGCCACCACACCTCCATGTTGACGTCGATGATGGCACAGTGGCATAGACAAAGATGATGAGGACGACCAATGGCGACAACACAACAACAACAACAACAACAACAACAACAACAACAGGTGACATGGCCACCACCAATCATTGACGATATGTCATGTCCCCACCACTGTACATACAACAACAATAATGCAGCCACCACAGCATACCCCCCCACACACCACACGGGTATGGGTATGATGATAATTTGTACTAGATAGAGCTGTTATGTCGGAGTGGCAGTGGTACCAAGAATAGATTTGTTTTCTGCATGATTTCTTTGAATTCTATAGTGACTACATAGGTCATTATAGTTTGGTAATTATTGTGCTGCATAGTAATATATAGTCATTTGTGCCCACTATGTAGGTCATGAAGTCAAGGGAAGTCTACAGTGCCACATAGTCAATATAGCACTATGTCGCAGGACCTTTTTTCCTGATGTGTTTTGTGCACATGTGCTTGCGCCTTGACCCTGAACATTCAGTCTCCTAAATTCAAGCAAGTAAGCCCATAGTTGTAGCAACTGTTGTATATCTTCAAGTGCATCAAATGCTTGCACATAACGGAACCTTCATTCAATTCTTTGGAGCAAGTTAGGGGCAATACTGGGGTTTTTGGATGGGAGGTAGAGCTTGTAGGTGTCTGGGCACAACTTGGTGGGGTTGCTCTCAGCCTGGTTCGCTTGGTTCGCTTGGTCTTTGATGTGTTTCCATGCCACCAATGGCATGTAGAGGACTTGTGCTGATGCCCAACTTTCAAGCTGTTGCTGTAGGAGATTTGTACATAGCTGTAGCCTCACTTCCTGTTGATCAGTCAAGCCTCACCCCGTCGTGGCAGTATCTGTGGCTAGGTGATGCCTGATTGAACATTAGTAATTGATAGAGTCACAATTACTTTCATAGTACTCACTGATGCTCCTCAAGATATATACTTGTGCTAATGAGGTCACTGGGGGAAATGTCGGTATGGATGGAAACATTGTTTCCATTTTGAAGCTCTTGTGCTTCATCCATCGCCAACTCAAGCTGAACCTTTGCCTGCGTCAACACTATGGATAAATGAGCTACATTATATGTGAAATGTCATTTCACCAACCTTCGCCTTGGTGCTCATATGGGTTTTTCTGCTTGTGATCTACTTCCCAGCTTTCAACCATCTTTGACCATTCTGTGATCACATTGCAATCGAGTGCAGCCTTATAGTTGTGATGCATCATCACCTGCTTAGCCTTCTCATTCACGGCTTCCTTCATCCTTGTTAAAAGGGTGTTACCTGTTAGGAAGTAATGCATCAGTCCACATTCATTACCAGCCTGACACCACTTATGCAGCCCAACCACCTTCTTCCAGTTCCAGTCACCAAAAAAATCATTGAGCATATCCCACCTTGAATCTGGCCCCATCTCCTTCATGCTCAATGCTATGGGATTGATGTTTGCCCACCCTTGCTTGAGGCCTTCACCATTGGTTCATCCTAAGAATGGGAGCAAGTTCATGGAGTACAGCACCTGGCAAGGCTCCTTGTGGGCAGGGAGGTGAAACTTGGGAATGCCAAGCTCAAAGGACTTTTGTTCATGGTCAATTCGGAGGGTTGGTGGCATTCTTGACATCCAATCCCACAGGTTCTTACTCCATTGGCAGGTGATGTCATATGAAACAAATAACATGGTTCACAGTATGTCCTCAATGCTGAGAAAAAAAAATAGTCCATGTTGAGGTACCTTGGGTCGGGGTAAGTGTGGGCAATCCCAAAGCTGAATAGCTTATGCCACTCACTTCTCACCCTTCTGCAAGTCCCCAACACCTTGAGGTAGCTTGAATCCATGACGAGCACAGTCAATTGTTCCCAAACCTGTCACAGCCAGTCCGTGCGTGGACTTTGTGTCTGCTAAATTGACTGCAGTGTGGCCTGAGCATGTACTTTTCTGATTGCACATGGTTGGGTTCATTGCTCCTTGTCATGTAGAAACTCATACCTCTTGCTTCTCCCCTATCCTGGCCTTTAGACACTCCTTGTAAGGCCCATCCTCCACAAAATATGCCCAACCTTCACTGAATGCTGGATCTGTGCTGTTGCTGGAAACATTCTTCCACTTCAAATGAAAATTTGCGTCAATAGCAAGAAATGCTTGGTATAGCCAGCTTTTTAATGGTGAGCTAGATGTTCGACTAGGTGAAATTGTTGACATACATACATCCATGTAGGGTCTGTGGATATCCAGTCCAATGGTAAATTAATTCCCGGCTGAGGACATGCTGGACACAAGCTGGCACACTCCCCGGGTTTGGTTGTTGCAACACCATCAGGAACATTATCTCTTCCTGAACGCTTCATCATCTTGAGGTGCTGCCATTCTTAAATCAGTCACATGAAGCTTTTATATCAATCCTGCAGATGTCAAATAATTGAATCAACACTGATTGGACAAACACACCTTTGGCTCACATAACCCCGTGTTGTCAGATCGGTGTTTCAAGGCATGGTAGAATTCATATGCAGACACTTTCAACTCCAATGAAAGGAGATGAAATTGTTTGAGCACATTGAACATTGCTACGGTACGTGGGTCCTACACTGTTGCTGGGAACAAGTGAGCACAGAGAAGTTGTTTAACATGACTCTGTGCAGTTTCACATCCACAGAAGTCCAATCCAATTTCATGGATGCCAGTGCTGTCCACCACTGTGAAGTCCTCAGTTCATGCAGGATTGATGCATCACTGTCTGGGGCCATGCATCAGTAAATTTACATCCTTTTTTATTTGGCTTTATCTGTCTTATTATACTTACCAAACTATGAATCATGTAAACCACTACAATCATCAATTCCAAAACATTAGAAACCTCAAGTACACTACATTTTAACATATATCTAGCTTGGGCACTGATTTTTGTAATGAGTTTGGAGATATTGGGAAACTTGTGATAGTCAGATAAGCCAAATAAGACAGATAAAGCCAAATAAAGAAGAATGTAAATTTACTAATGTGTCCTAGTTGCATCTGAAGCCTGAGTGCTTTCAGAGTAATGACTTCAAAGAACATGCCATTCCACTTCTATATTTAACCATTCCATTACATAGTAACAGTGGAATGATGCATCAGGAAACCTACATTTTTTCTGGGTGATTTAAATAAATGACAAGACTGACAGGCCTGAATGGATTAACCAATGAAAGATTGACTGAACTGACTAAACTGATTTACTGACAAGCTGATAGGCTGATATATTGAATGGACTGGTTGACTAACCAACTACCTAGCTGACAAATTGACAAACCTGACAAATCTGACTGACTGATCAACTGACCAACTGATGTGACTGACAGAAATGACTAACTGGTCAGCTGATGGCCTGATAGGCTGAATTGGCTGATTGACTGATAACTTGACTGACTGACTGACTGACATGACTGACTGACTGGTTGACTGACTGACTGATGGGATGACAGGACTGACAGGACTGACAAGATGATCAATTGACTTACTGGGTGAACTGATGGGACTGATATCACTGGTGAATTGACATGCTAATATGCTGATAGCCCTGAGAATGCCGATAGCAATGAATTACTTATGAATGATAGCACTGATAACATGCTGTCAGTCAGGCCAGACAAGTCAGAAAGGTCATTGATTTTGATAACTCAGAAAAAATGTAGGTTTGCTGATGTGCATCAAACGATGTACAAGGGTGGTAAATGTACCTTGATGTGATACATAGGAATTGATGCATGATTTTGGACAACACAGGGTTGGCAATAGAGCTCACTACTGAAGCAATTGTTGCATTGGTAAATGCCCAGGTTGTCTTTACACTGATAACAGACCATGCATGTTGCCCATGTAGCTTCCACGCCCTTCATGTCAGATTAGTTTATCCAGGAAAGTGGAACAATGGGCCATCCACATCAAGAGTGGTTGATCCTATGGGTGAGCCTTCAAATTTACGCTGGCATATTGCCTATGCTTTGTATTCTCCAGGGGACAATGCTCATTGGACTTCAACTGTTGGTTCTCATCCTCTCCATCGGCATCTCCAGTCTGTATTGTGGCTGAGGCATCTGCAAACACTCCGAAGCAACCTTCCTCCTCTTGATGGAGAGTATCGAAGTCTGGATAGCCCTGTGACAAAGAGAGCGGGAGGTCAATTCCAACAGTGGTGCTATCTTGTAGTTCCAGCGCCTCTATGTTGACCTTCAGAGTATTGTCAGATATGGGATAACTTGTGTGCTTGAAGTATGTTTGTCCTTGATTTCCCCTTCTACCTTCATCACTTTGATCAAATAAATATATGTAGACCTTTTGGCATTTGCGCAAGGGATGTGCTGTGCACGTACTTGGGCTCATTGGTGAGTACTAAGTATGGTGACACATTGCTACATTTCCTCTGCCGCCTTGGTACTAAGGTCACTACCCAGCATGGAGGCAAACAATTGCCAGACATGCCACAAGTCTTGGTGGCATACTTCGCTTCGGCTGTGCTCAGCGCATCTCGTGCAACAATGTGGAGCACTACATTGCTTCCTTTTCCGCAGTCCCCAAGGCCATCCATGCAGAATGGAGGGCAGGTCTCCGTGGCGTGCTGCAGTTCAACCAAATTGATGCCCACCATTGATTATTCTAGTGATTCACATTCTCATCTATGGATAAATATGTGACTAATGCATCGTCCATTGCCCCATCAGCCCCATCATATCCACACCACAAAATCTGAGTCTGCTGGCAGCAATGTCTGAGGTAGTGAAGACAATGGGACTGGTAAGTCCACTTGAGTCTCTTCCTGTGATTCTTGTCGCTGAATTCTTGTTACTAGCTTATCTGGCCAATGCGCTTGCTGGAATGAGAATCTCTAAATGCTCTGCAGAAGTTCTTGTTCAGGCATTGAACCTTATCACCATGGACCAGTGCCCCACACCACCAAAAGACTCTATCATGGTGGTGGACCAGAATAACACCCTCTCTGAGGTTTCCTCGTTCACAGATCCTGATGGGATTGGCTCTGATCACCCCAGTCTGGGCTGCCACACAAACATTGGCACTGACACCACTCTCTTGCCCACAGCACCAACTTCCCCTGGTCATGCTGTTCTCACTGGACCCCCTGGTCTGTTGGTTTTGATCTCTCCACCTCCTCCCCCTGCCCCACAGCATTGGCACAGGTGTTACTGAGGATATGTCTACAACTTCCCTTCACTGGATATCATGAACAATGAATACTCCTATTGTGTCACCAAGGGTTTACAGGTTGGAATCTTCACAGATTGATGAGTACTTACTATGTAGCCGGCTGCATGTCTTGTTGATAGTCTCTCCAAGGCAAGTCACAGCTGACTTGACACAAGGTGTTCATCATTGTGCACAGAGCAAGTACTCAAGCCTGCAAAAATGTATTTGTGTATTGTGGATGGTGTATATATGTTAGGTGGTACAAATAATGTCACACAGGTGGTGCACTTTTCTAAGAACCAGATGTGGGAAACTTTAACTTTAACAGATAATCAAAATTCACACTTCTTTTGCTATGCTATTGACTACACTCACATTTGATAATAGTCTGTATCTACAACTGTTATAATCTGTGAGTCTGTACAGGTCTGTGCCTCTGTACCTCTGTGTGAAAAGTGGTGGTTTACTGATATAGGGTCCGAGTCAGAGTGATTGTCCATTAATCTGAAGTGAGAATGTCTCTATGGGATATGTTACATGAATGGAGGATGAGGACAAGATGCACGACACATTGACATGTTGTTTATCTAGTCACACTTTCAAAATGGCTTGGGCTTGCCCAGGTCTTGTGACCACGTGTCACAAGGTTTATTGCATTCAATTAGGAAATTGAAGGAATGAGCTGTAGTACTTGAACATTCACTAATTGTGGGGTGAAAACTATCTAGAATGGTAGAATACCCATAAGTTTTGGTGGGTTTGTCTATGCAGTGAATGACAAAAATGAGAACTGAACACCATATCTACAAACTGAGCAAAACACTGCAGAGAGCATCATTTCTCCAGAAAAGGAAAAAAAAAAAAAAAAAACAAGAGGGAACCTGGACAGCAATTTACATGAGGACCCAATATGGGGTGAGTGTTTGGGAATTTATGGATGCCATCCTCTTGACCCAGAGGTCATAATCCACTGAAGGGTGATGATGACCCTTCAGTGAATTACGACCTCTGTGTTCGAGGTTGTCATTCCATGTCAGGTTCACTTTGGAAATACACCACCATCAATCTGAAGTCTTTAGAGCAATGGGCAACACTTCTTGCTCCCTTGTACTCTTGCAATTACGCCAAAGTTGCTTTTTTCCTCTACTAACCTTCATCTCTATGTGAGATGGTCTGGCAATAGTGATAATCCAGTAGAGCAGGTCTTGGTTGGCCATCGCCATGATTTTGACCACCTTGTTCTTGGAGTTGTATCCCTGTACAAATCCCCATGGTGGTGGATGCAGCATTAAGTAGGCAAACACACAGAAAGGAATGTATGAGCCAGCCCCAATTAAGACCCTAAATGGGCCATTGTCATATTGAAGTGTCGATGGTGCACCAGTTGGCTTTGATAATGAGTCCATCCTTTAGCTTAGCACCTACTACACCGTCAGTTCAGATGGTGCCAAACGAGAGAGTGGTTGATGTGGCCAGATGGAAACAGTCAGTGAGTATGACGTGAAAACTTGATTACAATCATGATAGTGATAAGGATAACAACAGAAATGAAAGAATTGAATTGCTACATATCATGGCATGGGGAGTGTGTCACATAACGAAAGACTTACCACCACCATTGAACTTATGTAAGAGTGGCTGGGGGTGCAGCTGCATTGAGTGTGTTCACATAGCCTTGGTGATGTTTTGTGTGGTTGAAATGCATCCAAGGGACATGGGAGCTCAGAGAACATGAGTCATTGTGTGTGAGGTGGTGATTGAAAGAAAAAGAAGGAGCCTGTCTTATCTCATCATTGTCTTATGTTGATTTGTGCTATATCATACAGTATCAATAAACACTAGATAAATATTTGATAGAAATTACACTCGGAAAATGCTGCCTGCGGTGGCCGTTGTACCTTGCTTGCGATGGGAAGGTGATTGGAAATATGTGACATTTTGTGTACACTACAGACACATATAGATGAGGTTTTTCATATAGACTCATAATCATTACCCATGTCACTTCAAGCAGTGTTCAGTGCACTGAAATAGTCTACATAGGAGATATGATATTGTAAGTGATCATGTGGGTGATTACATGGGGTAAAAAAGTGGCAAGTCTCCCACGGAATTTAAGGGATTCAAGACATCTTGCAACATTACAATACAATACAGACAACAAATGAATGGAAAATAATTGGGGGGGGGGTCATAGTATACATTAACTTATACATGAGTCTCAACAGTGATGAAACATACAAAGAAACAAGCAGGATGTTACAGGAACAGAGAGTGATTGTACAACATTTATTGATATATGAGTTATGCCAGTTTGTGAGCATAGGAGTTGTGGTGAGAAGTTCACAACTGTAACTGAATATCAGCTAATCAGGATGTTAGTATATAAATACAAGGAGAGTATATAAGTATGACTTACTTTGAGCAAAAGATGTGGTGATGGAAACAAGATTGGCACCATTGGCCATCAAAGGTCCATGACCAAACTACCTTTTCTTCTATGGACTAGACAGAAGCTCATCTGCATGTCATAAAAATAAGGAGCTTAGATTAAACTGTGTTGAGGATATGTCACTGGTTTGACTTTACATGAAAGTGAGTGAACACCAATGAAGCGAGAACTATTGCATCCGGTAACATATCCTTCTATTTATGAGGGAGAACAGGTGTATGGTCAATGTCGTAAACAGGAAGTGGATTAATTGAGTGTGTTCCAGTGGATATGATTTGGTCAAGTAAGGGTTGGCAATGAGCACTGACAGGCCAAGATTTGATACTAAATTCGCCACCTAGTTCAACTTCCAAGGGAAATGATGAAAATAAGGCAATGAAAATAAGTTCATACCTACCAGAGAAGTCACCATCCATGGTTTCTTTGGGAACCTCAACACTATCAGAAGGGGTATTTCCCACCAACTTTGTTTTTCTACATCACAAAAAGTGCCAAATTAAGATATTCCCTGATGGGTGGAGTGTACAATGGACCAGTATAATGTTGGTGTGAACAATATATTATTACTGAGGGTGTGGTCATATTAATTATATGGGACTATTGGTATCAACACTTTCCAGACAATCAATCATGTACTACGCCAACAGTATATTGTGGAACCCATTTGGTCACTCTGCATATTGGCTTTCACTCCATTTCCCAACACACCTTTCCATCTATCCACCTCCTCCACCCTGTCTTCCCTCTGCTCTGCCCCCAACTGATGCCCACTTGTTTACCAGTGACACCTACATTCCATCTGTGTTCGACTTGTCCATCAGCAACCCTCACAGATGAAAGACCTCCCTTCACTTTGTGATATCATGAAAACCACACCCACTCAACACTCACCTCCTCTGATTCCATCAACGACACCATGGCCACCTTCGCTGCCTTCACCCCAAATCATTCCCAGCTCTTCTTCAACACTTACATGACCCCTCACTATCCTGATCCAACCCCAGATTCTCTCTCCAGCTCCCTCCTACCCCCCTCCCAAGTCCCAAAAATGACATCACCTCAATAAGCAGCTCCTGCCTCTCCGGAACAAACATGAACATGAACATCTTCTTAAATCAACACAGATTTCACTCATATGGGGGACATCTGACTACATCCATGTGGGCAAACCCTCCCCTTTATCCATTTTCACTGATCCTTTCCACTCTTCCACTCTCTTTTCAAAGTGCAAGCACCCGCAGGGTTTTTCCAATGCCCATCATGGAACATCTACATGACAAGGGTGAGCAATCAACTCAGCAGTGGACTGCTCCAGAAGTTGGGAAATCAAAAAGGAAAACCTAGTCATTATTGCAGATGGTGTGAGTCCTGGTTCAGAGGAGAGCCTTGTCGCCAGCAGTTCATGGACTTTTGATGACTTAAACTCATCTACCACAACTAATATCACAACTAGGAAACACATGTGCAGAAAAATGCACACAAACAAAAATTGTCCACTAGCTCCAGCAAGTTCGTCCTCATGTGCATATATTGTGCCAACAGCTCCTATCATGTTGTGCAAATCCCCCCACATGCAACAGTCACAGATCTCATCGAGTCATCTCCTCTCTTAACACCCAGGTGTTACATAATAGTGGGCAAGAGACCCACAAACTATATCTAAAGGAATGGGAAAGAGGTATGTTGACTTTGTTATGACTCTGTCTCTGCTTCATTTCCCCCTCAGAATGAGTCCTTGTTCTGATGGAGTGGCCCGCAGCAATCACCCATCGCCTCTGAAGCAAGTGGGATATAACCAGGTTAACAGTCTCAACTATCTCACAGCCAGGGATATACCTTTTCTTCTCAAGTTTGTGTACAAAAGCCAGCTGCTTGGCAGCAGTATATCCCTTCACTGCAATCCAGAGTCTATCCCTGATCCTTTTCCAGACAGAAGACTGAACATTGTCAATTTCAGATATGTTGATCTCACAGGATATGGTCTGCCCACTATACCCATAAGTCAATCACACTCCTTAATCTTTCTCAGAACCCAATGGTGGAGATACCCCTCGACTTTATGCAATCTTGTACAGCATTACATAAACTCTATCTTTCAAATATGGTGATGAAAAAGATATCTCAAAGTGTGTGACATTTAGCAAATTTACATCACCTGGATCTTTCATGTAACCATATAGTTGATCTCAATGACACTGGGCTTAACCATATGCCTGAATTAAACATCCTTCAGCTGCAAAATAACCATATGGAACAGCTCTCTTGATACTTCCTCAGACTTTGTATGCTCATGATATTGAACATATCCAGCAGCAAGTTCAGTTGCCTTCCCACCACCATCTACGAGATGCCTGCCTTGCAGGACCTCAACATATTGCCTAACATGATCACAGAATTCCCAGAAGAAATTGGTTGGTTGACTGCACTTGAGAAGCTTGTCTTTGTTGAGAATCAGGTATCCAGACTCTCCAAACAGTGTAGCCAACTCATTGGCCTACAACTCCTTGACTCTCAATAAAATAGTATCAATGCCCTTTCCATTGCACATACACTCCCTCAACTAGACTCTCTTAGCAGACCTCAACATGGTTCATGCACTCGATCTCTCTCACGGACCAGACTGCACAAACACCGACAACATCTTGTTTAACAACATCACACTTCTCAAACTTGTGGTGGTGGCATGACATTGCCATTGTCGTCATAGTCATGGTGATGGGTCAATGACATCCATTGTTGTCACCATTTCGGTGGCATAGGTGGTGCCAACGTGCCACTATACCGTCATCATCACTGTTGACACAGGGGTGTGATGGGCATCATGTCACTGTCACCATGAGGGTGGTGGTGGTGGTGGTGGTCACAACATTGCATTGTCATTGTCATTGCCATCACAGCGGTGGTGGCAAATGACATTGTCATCATCCTCATCGTGGTGGTGGTGCTAGTGGTGGCAGGAATTGTGTTGCCCTCATTGCAGTGGTGGTTACAATGTTGTGTTGTTGTTGTTGTCATAGTAGTGGTGGTGGTGGACATCTGTTGTTGCCGCTGTTGTGGTGGCAGTCAGTGTTGTTGTTGTTGTTGTCACAGTGGTGGTAGAGGTGGACCTCCATTGTCGTCAGCCATCAGGGTGGTGACCATGCCACCAAGTCGTCACTATCACCATGGGGGTGGTGGTAGTTGCGCCATGGTATTGTCATTGTCTGGTGGTAATGGTGGTGGTGGTGGTGACCTAGTCACATGATAATGTGGCAACATAATAATCAAAAACTCGAAGTCCTAAGGAATAGGAATTGAAGCTAACGGTATTAGGATGGAATACTGTAGTTACCACATTAGCTGACAGTGCAACAGCATGACATGTGGCTGTAGTGACTGTTGTGCTGTAATCAGCTGTAACCATGCTGTAACCAATATGACTACTGTGGTAATATCACTGATTTGCTGATGAACAACTAAATGAATTAGATAGAGTAATAGTCTGAGAGGGATGGTGGATGAATCTCATAAATGGTCTGACCTCCAGACTAGTCTCAATTGGACAGTCAAGATATGGCCACTCAGCTCTGGGATGGCCAATCTCATGACAGATGCCCATGACAAGGGGGTCAACTCCATTGATATCTATCCTGGACCTGACAAGCTGCATCTTATGATGATGGACAACGACAAGGCAATCAAGTTATGAGATTACCTGAGCAAAGGGTGCATACATGCGATGGAAGTGCATACTACCAACAAACCATTGTTTGCAGCCAGACTTGATGTAGAGATGGAGATGGAGATGGAGATGGCCACTGAGATGTGACTGCCCTCTTCTACCACCAGTTGGATTCACTTCATTGCTGGTGCTTCCAAGTCATCACTCCCTAGCAAGCCATCCACACTTGGAACAACAGGGTCAAGGAGCTTGGATATTATGATGCCTACAAGATTGAAGAAAAGGGTGTCATCAGAGACAAATACAACCCAAGATCCCCCAAGTTTAGACCAGTCAAAATGTGCTAAAGTAGAAGCATTCCAAATCTTGGATCATATACAAGAGAGTGGTGAGAGTGAGATGTGCATGATCAACTCCACATATACCCCAATGTCTTTGTGTTGTTCACCAAGCAAATGTACAGCTGAAATTCCAAGTATACTAGCTGGGTCATCACCTGATCTTCCTTTTACAACACCTTTGTCACCTCTTACACCTCTCTGATCTTTGCCGATCATGGAATGTTTTTCCGAAATGCATAGCCTACTAGCCAATGTATGTCTATATCCACCACATGCTCAGAGGGCATTGCTGACCACTCACATCCTTGAAATCCAGGATGTATTATAGACTGATGTTCATGTATCTAGTTGACCTTCATCATCAGTAGCCTCCATGTTAGCTATTCCAGATTTGCCTGCCACTTCCCAGTCCTGTCTCACTAGATCCCCTCTAGATTTAGCCAACTTAATGGAGTCGATGCCTCCTCTGGCTGCTCTGCAGAGGAAAGATGGTCCAGAGAGCACTGCAGCTTCACCCTGGAGTTCCAGTCAGCCAAAGGATGTCTTGTCTGTGGTCGCTTCTAAACCTTGCCTGCCAAAATTGGCCAGTCTCATGGCCCCAAAATCAAAGCCACCACTGATTGCTCAGAGGTCTACTACTTCTGCATCAACACTCCCATCTAACTCTAGCAAGTTGAGGCAGGTGTCGCTTTCTACACTTGTTAAAGCAAAGTTGTCAACTATGAGAGGCATTATTGCTACTGGCATCCAGGGTCTATTGAGAGTTGTTCCTTCATCTCCATTCAAGATTGCACTTCTAGTATTACTCTTGAATCAACTTTCAATGTTGCACTCTCGAGGAACCATAAGATGTTCACTCATAACCCTCTCTCATGCATTGAAGAAGCTAGCCACACCACCACCCAGCCACCCAAATACAAGCATGGGGTTCCTTGAGAAGGGAGAGACTAGTGAGGATGGATCATATGACAGCAAAGGGAAGAGAAGGGCTAAGGATAACACATTGTTACCCGTGGCGTCTACCATACAGAGAACACAGATGTTGTTTGCATGGCATGCTGCTTCGTTGCTCAAGTGTGCAGCAGCTGTGACAGGACCTGGTCTGGCAGTGAGGATGCAGGGTCAGGCTGGGGCTGCAGTTGGAGTTTCAGGGAGGGGGAGAGTGGGAGGCATCTTTGGTAAACCTGGAGATATGGCGAGTAAGAAGACAAGATTACCTGCTATAATGGAAGGTCCGGTCAAAGAATGGGGAGATACGGGTGACCTGTATAGGGATGGTGATGATCTGAACGTGAACAAGCATACATCAACATCAGGTACAAGAGGCCCTTCATGTCACAAGACATAGCGGCAGATGAAGGTCCAGAGCAAGACACAGTAATGCGAGACATCTTGACAGCGCCTTTGGTGAATGGAGGTGAATGTACTGCAGGTCAAAAGCCATCACTTGCAATGGCAGCCAACGCAAGCAATAGCATTGTGATCAATCTAACCACCTCACCCATTTTGACAGACAAGGGAAAGCAGTGAGCCATGCCATCCTCAACACTCAATCCAGCTTCGTCAGCTCTCAATGCTCTCTCAGAGAGTCTGTTGTCCTTGCTGCAGACACCTACTACCCTGCCAAAACCGAGAGCAGTTGGGAATGCACTGGATTGCAAAGTTTCAATGCAGCTATGGGAAGGGACACTCTTGTGCTCAATGGTTCTGGTGGTATGGGTCCCAGCGGAAGTGGCAAGGTTAATGGCAGTGACACCGCAGGGCCAAGCAGTGGGACAGTGAATGACATCAAGAAACCCTCCCTCCAAATCCTGAAGGGCTGTGCAATATTTGTAGATGTACATATGGATGGAGCAAGGGGACAATGCAGAGAGTTTATTTGTTGATATGCTCAAGGGACTTGGTGCATATCTTCCAAATACAGTGTCTTTTTTCTTTTGAGGCTGCCATGCAATCAATCTTAGCTTCCGTTATATAACTCCTCATTGTCCATAGGAAAAAGGAGTAGTGAAACCCTCTCCAACACCTATATATACATGTGTGGAATGAAACCACAAGAATCATCATTCCACACTGAGTTGCATGGCCATATGTAGACCAAAAAAGAAGTCATGCATGTAACAGTCCACCAGCATCCAAACATGTGCTGCATGAATATGCATATTTCTTCATCTGGCCTTGGTTAGAAGAATGATGTGGGACGGTGACCTGCACAAAATTAATATCATGCTGAGTCCTGACCCAAACTCTAGAATTCCAGACCAACCAACAGCTGGAAATTTTACATATTCCATACACAGGTAGCCTATTGTATGAACTATTCCCACCAAGTTTCAACTTCCCAGCTTTATTCCTTCCAGAGATATGAATAAATCTGTGATGATATCCAGTCTATTAGCTTTACTACACTAGTTATGTAGATCAGTATTAGCTTTTTATTATAGGCAAGCCCCTGAGTATTTGCACAGTGATGAAGTCACATGATTCCAGCATAGCAAGGGATTTTGTGTGGCTCTATTTACATAATTATAGGGTTTGAGTGTTGTCATGGCAACACATAGCCTTATACCTGTGCAAAATCACTGGCCCTTGTGCACAGCCACTATCCCTTGCCTTAGTAATCCACTTTTCAGCCAACCAATCATATTGCTTGTGCTTGGTAAGCTAGAGTAGAGTGCACAGCCCATAGGTGTCTGTATATAGTAACACAGCCACATGTAATTATGTATATAAGGAGTGGATTTGGTCACCAAGAAGTAGTCCCTTGTTAGAGACTCACAGTCCCTTTCTGGTACTCAGAGTGTCCTTTTTAGGAACTCATTTGAGAGAGTTTAATACATAGCTCCTTCATTAGCAATCTAGCTAAAGTAGTTAATATTGCATTTGATTAGTCTAAGATAAGACTTAGCTAGTCATCTTTGGTAGCCTGTACTAAGCGGAACACAGCACCAAATAGATTACATGATCTTGTTCCTAAGTGGGCAAACACTGCCAACTGTAACCTAAGTAAATCTAGCCTAGGAATACTTGGGAACACTTGCATTAGGAATCACCTGATATACATTCACATGACCTAGGGAGCATTTCTGTAGCCAAGAGTATGTACTATTTATGACCTCACCAAAGCTAAGCAGGATTCCCACAGTGCTTGGTGGTGCGCCATCCAGGTTAGTATGGAAAGGGTTTTTGGAGTCACTGTATTGTGGATAGTGGAGATAAGCAGAAGATTTTGATATAACTGGTGGTAGGGATGTGAACACCACTCACATAGGGAATACATCACAATTAGCCCCATGCTGTAGTTGTACTGCGTGACAGACTGCTCAAACCAAACAGACTTTCCAAAAACTTGGATTCACCAGCTATCACTTGGTGGATCCATGCAAGCATGTCACCAACATATCGAATGGGATCATGTGCATGCAATTCAATTGGTCACAGCAGTCCAGATGGTCCACTATGGGTTAGCCACATTAGGGAAGAGTGTGCTCTCTCTTGCCTCTGTGAGAGGCATGGGGGTCTCACTGAAAGATCTGATCAGTATGTATCCAGGAATAACCATATAGGATATCTACCATAGTAATTCAGGTTGCTCTGCCCATGAAAGCCAATAAACAGCTTCACACATGACCAATGCGACTTCGAGTCAACTTTCCATTTCTATCCAATGGAATTCAAAGGCCAGCCAGCGGTGGACCTTGCCATAACCTTGTTCAAGAAAAGAAAATGTTGTTACCATTATATACAGGCTGTGAGACAGGTTGTTTTCAGATCACAAATGGCATTGTATTAACAAAAGAACCTATTATGCCTTGGTCAGACTGTTTTCTCCAGACATGAGCACTCTGCATTCACTTCAAATTTGTTTCATCTTGTTGATTGCCAAGAAGAAACATGGAATGAGTGAGATCTCACAAAAGGTGATTGCATCAATTTTGTCCTCATTGAGCATGAAACGGTTGAGGAAAAACAACATGATAGACTTTTGTGTCGCTATTTGTTGCCTTGCAGATGACAACCATGAGGATTAAGCATAGAACTCGTCCAGTGAAATGAAACACCTGCCTCTTGCATCTCTCTACCTACTCCATCAACGACCGGTTCACTTCTTCTGTCAGCTTGAGTTGCATTTCAGCCTCATCACAATGCTATTGCATCTCTGCGACAATGTGTTGCAGACCATTGAGCTTCTGGCAATAGGCAGGGGATATCATTGTATGTATCAGCCAAACAGACATGAGAAACAATTGATGTACTTGATTTACCTTCCCAAACACTTTCAAGAAATGCTGACTGCCTTTCGCCAGCTTAATAACAACATGTATTGGTTGGAAAACATGCCGAGCTATGTACATGTTGGAACTGGTGCGGTGTGTGGCATTACAAAGGGATGCAAATGAAGTTGGCATTGGATTGGATGAAGGTATTGTCATCACTGGCTGGCACCGCTGCCACTTCCATGGAAGCAAAGAATTGATGGCAAAGAAACCTCGAACGCTGTCATGGAGATCTCCCACATGTTCAATGTGCACAAAATGTTTCAGGGCCCAATCAACTGCAGTGCATGCAGTTCAAGAACACATATTGCCTTAACGCACAATGCCTCCCACCCAGGAAACGTTCTGGAGAGTGAGTCACTTTCTCATATCATATATACCACCCTACCACTCATGGGGTTTACTTTCCATTACATCCAGCACTGTCTATGCAGAGGTAGTCTCACCATTGATGGAATCATGGTCGCATCCCACCATGCTTGCGCCGCTCAAGTTGCTGTGTGTGGTACTTGTGAAGGACATATGTTACACCATCAAAGTTGAACAGTCTCACATGAAACTGAATGTGCCATGTACAGGTCATGCCAGAGCTATTCCAATGTATGACATTTCCCCTAACCTGCCTTATTGAAAATATGTGGAAGAAGACTAAGCCCAATTGCTATGTCATGGACCCATTCAAGCTGGAGACAATCACAATGCTTGAGCTGAATTATGCACACACTGGAAGTGCTTGAGTGCTGGCAAAGAGGCTTATGGACCGTGCTTGGCCCAGCCTGTCTGTCATGCATGACAGGCTACCATGTATATCAAACTTGTTTATTCAGGCAGGGTCTTTATCATGTGGATTGATTAACATCCAACATGAAAGTGGCCTGTTCATCCAGTGACTTGAACTCCACTTACTGTCTGTGTCACAGCAATCCCAGGAGCTGACATATGGCAAGCTACACTTCTTGGTGAGTCACATCTTATACACGACCAACCATTTGGTTGAGTACATCACCATTCATGCACGACAGCATGGACATGTTCAATATGCTCACTATGCAATACCAGAAAATGCGGAAAATATGGTTTGGGACAATACCCTGAACTACATTAAAATGTGGTGTTTCATACATTTCAAAGAGATCATGAAATGTGGAAACCTCGTCCATTTGAATTGTGCATGCAAAGAACCCTGACTGAACAGCTTTTATAGAGCTACCTCACACCATTTACCATCAAGCTTGCAATGAAATACATTCCTAGTGTCAATACTATTAGCACTAAGACAGATTCAGCCCATCAGATCACTATATACACTACTGAGATTGCTGCTGTCCCTCATCTGCTCTTCCAGCATGGGTTTCAGGACAATCAGTGCCTCTTCCTTTGCTTCTATGATGAAGAGCTTCCATGAGCACAGACAAAACACCACATTTTTGCAAAGATGGACCCACTCGAACTGGCATCTAGATGGAAGTGGGATGTAGCCTACAGGTTCCTTGTTGGAATCAAACACCAAGACTCTACAATGCCAGTATTCCCCTCTGTTGGGTCGGCAGTAGCAACCTTCTTCAGGTATACTGTACCAGACAATGCCATTCCAGTTATCCTTCCACACATCCTCACCCATGTCTGTACAAATGGATGGAGTTTGGAAGTCTTGGATTGGTTTCCTGCGATGCTTACGGGAACCTACCATTTATAGCAACATTTCATCTATGCTGGACTGATGTGGTTTGTTTGGTGTTATTTGTACACATATATGTACTTAAACACAATTTTTTTGATACTTCTTTCTTGTGTCACTTTGCTGTCAAGTGAGTGAGGCACAACAACCTCCCCTCTGGTGTATGCCAAAGGGTGCTTCTTTGGAGGCATGAGATCTGTTCCAATGTGGTTACTGCATTACTGTCAGGTGGGCATGCTGCATGGAACAGCTCAAAAGCAAAGTCCTGCCTTCAGATGGGCTTGATTTTTGGGTGGCATTCAGAGGGGCCAACCCTAGCCTGCTGAACGCAAGGTTGCCATCAGGTAATCCAACCTCTGTCCAGAGGGGCCAACCTTTGCCTGCTGGACACCAGGAAAAAGTGAAGATTTTGAACAAAAAAAAACAAAAACAACAAACCTACTGATAGGAATCCAGCTGAATTCGGCCGTGTGTTACCTGTTTTTTGCAGGCAACCTTGCTTCATGTTCACACTGGATATGGGGCAATGCATCCATGTGTGATGGTGGTCGGTTGACCCATTCACTGTGCATGCACTCGCTAACATGACAGTCCAATGACAGTGGAAGGCTGATGCACTTATGCATGTCTGACAGGCAGGAAAACGCATTGGCACGCATTCCTGCTCATCTGACGCATAAAACTAGTGTAGCTATCAACATACATGTGCCTCAGCATGTTCGTGCATTTGTAAAATTACTCATGCCAGAAAAACACATTGGCACGTGTGCTAGTCACTAATGCTTCATGCCACACATTCCCACTCATCTGGCATGCAAAACTACTGTAGCTACCACTGTACACATGTGTTAGCATGCTTGTGTCTGTCTAATTTTTTTCATGTGTATCTAAAATTGCTTATGCTTGTTTGAGACACACGCCATGCTCAGAACTGCTTATATGTCACCTTTGGTCCATGTACAACATGTACACTACATCCAACATCCCCAATTCAGTCTCTGTGACAAGGTGAGTCTAGACTCTGGCAGTACTGACACTTCTAGGTGTTGATTTCAACTGTCCTTGGCAACATGGTGGATTGGAACAGTCAGTAGGCATCTGGGGTGTTGGGTAGACAGTGTGAATGCCTCAGGTATGTCCACCTTTGAGCACTTTAGTTTTCTGTGCTGATTTACTGGCATTTAGCTAGCAAGTTCATTTCAACTCACAGCATGCATCACTTGTTGTGGCAGCCATTCCACCACCTCTCCCATTCATATTGACGCCATCTTCATCGACTCCATGCTTCAAATCATGCTCGACAACTCTCCTAGCATCCTGGATCTCCACCTGGCCTCCTGGCCATATACCTCAAGTTTACGGGGTCTTTTCAATACTGCACTTGCTCCCATTTCTGCTGGGACCTATTCCATGTTATCTGCCACCTTTGACCAACTCTTGATGCATCCTCTGAACCCATTTGGCCCCCTGGCCAGATATCTCAATCTTGTGTGTTTATTCTATCATGGCACTCATTCCTGACGCTTGTAGGGCCTTCCGGAATGCTATGGGACTTGTGTTACATAACTACCTTATATCCTGGCTTGTTTGGCTCAATCCAAGTCCTCTCTGGTGGGCTCTGCTGCTCCCTTGGCAAGAGGCTCTCACCATTTGCACTCATGTTCTGATGCATTCTGCAGCATGTTTGATGTGTCCTTGACATTCTTGTGATGTCTGAGTGGCCCGTCTTTGTCTGTGCTGTTGCTGATTGGTATGTTGTCATAGCTCGAATGTTCTCCTTTCTCTCCCTCAAGCTTGATGCTCTTGGGTAGCTCACTAACACATTCTGACCTTTCTTTGCACATCAGTCCAACAAAAGGTAGTGGACTGACACACTTTTAACACTGCTCACCTTCATAAAATGGCTACAATATTAATCCTAAGCACAGCCCTCTGGACTGAAGTGTCAAGTGTATTGCTATGGTCTATGGGTGTACAAATGCATCACTGGTAGCTATCCACAAACGGGAATAGCACAAGACCCTATGCCCACCTTGACTCCCTTTCTGTCTTCCATTTTGCCTTGTTCTTCTTACTCCCTTTCCATAGAACCACCTTGTCTGTATGCATACCATGTTCAATGTATGAAAATAATGTTTCTGAAGCATATTGAGTGAATGAGTACCATTTCTCATTTGGCCCTATGGTGGTATTTGAGTGTGTTATGACTGCTGATGGTATAATTGCTGTCGAGCCAGGTGGAAATCTGATTACCAATTTCAATTCTTCGAGGATGAGGTGGCCACCTTTCTTGTAGTTGAAATGTCCCAGTGCCGTAATGGAGCAGAGCCTGAATGAAAGGTTTCTCGTGTTCTTGTGTGGTTTGCAGAATCTACAAAGAAGAATTTTAACAATGGGTGGTGCTCTTTGATACACAGCATGTGTGTCTCATAATATGCATGAGTCACTGAAAAGTACATCTTAAGGATTTGGATTCAAAACTCATCAGTTGATGGCCAACGTCTTGAAGACCCACTTCAAAGTTGTACACTATGGGTATGCTGTACATGGCAAGGCAAAGTGTTCCAACTGGACAGTGATTTAGGTGATGTCATGCTCATGTGCTCCAGCTGTTACCTAAGCATGTTCATTTTAGTCACCACTGCCACCATCAAAGATAATGCCACATTTTATTTTTGCAACCACCATCGCACCAGCTGTACTCTCACAGAACATGGCAAGTCCATCCAGAAATTGCTGACAATTTCATTCAAAAGCATGCCTGTAGCTTGATCAACCTCCACAACTCCTCTGGTGAGTAGATCAACTTGCTGATATGTCCACCATGCTACAACATAACCACATGCCACAGGCATTATGCCATCACACCCATGGCATCTCCAAGTCCTTCTTCAAGGTTTGCACTGGCGTACACTCATAAGGTATGCCAGCCCTCTATGAAACTCATTTACATTTGTTGCCACCATTGCAGGGATTTAATGACAAACTATTACCACCACCCAAGTGTTTGCCCTTTTTTTTTTTTTTTGATGACAACCTCACATTAGTGACTTTTTAGCTGTCTTTGCTTCCCCTCAAACCATGGCACCTTGATATCCCCACCCAGTGGCAGAGAACCAACACCACCCACCAAGCCATTGAGATATATGGCTGTCGAACCACACATAGCTCCACCTGAGAGGGGTGGACCACAAGTAGATTGTCTTTACTATTCATCTATACGTGGTGACTTCTAATAAATCTACCCTAGTGTGTCCCACTCTCTGTTCTATGGTGGATAAGTAAGCAGTTTGCATTCACAATAACCCATCTCACATGCTGCAGTACAGGCTGTCACTGAGACTCTTTGGGACATTGTTAGTCCAAATTTGCTTTGCTCAAGCACTCTTTCCAAGCATTTTTCTCTACAGGAGCTGGAGCATCCATTGCTTGACTATGACCACATATTCTCATTTATGGGCAAACCTGTATGTTTTTGGCATTGAACCATTGAGATATACAAGGGAAACCTATGGGTCAACACCAATGGGTGAGTATCTCACCATATTCATTCTCTTCTCACTTGATTGGTAGGGCTGCCTTACTAATGGCAGAAGAGTCTACCATCCACTACTGGGAGGTGTGTTATTATTATTAGTCTATTTTGGCTTGCATCTCATTCCAACAGAAATACATCCACATTGTATTTGATTCCACGCAGAAAGCAATCCTTACTTCTTGTGTACTATGATTTGTCAGATACCATCAGACATAACAAGTTGTCAAATATAATTGTTGGTAATGCAGATCCCAAAGCCACTCTTGAATGGTCATAGCTGTTATTGTATAATTCTACAAAGTACAATGTTGGTCTCATCTGGAGTAGAGTGTGGCTTGTATGGCATTGTTGATGCAGAGCAGCATGTGACCAAGGCATTAGTTAACCATAATTAGTATGCCTAACCTTAATCTTGAGTATCTGAATCTAGATAACAACTCAATGACATAGCAACACACCTTGACTAACTGACTGAGGGGATGACAAGACTGACAAGACTGACTAGATGATTAATTGATTTACTAGGTGGACTGATGGAACAGATATCACTGATGAATTGACAAGCTGATATGCTGATAGCTTTGAGAATGCTGATGGCAATGAATTACTTATGAATGATAGCACTGATAGCATGCTGTTCAGTCAAGTCAGATAGCTCAGCAAGGTTATTGATTTTCACAACTCAGAAAAAACATAGGTTTGCTGATGTTGTGGTATTTTCTTTTTCCCCCAGCCTCAGACATTGATATATAGTGATATACCAAGTCAAGAGTTACACTTTGCTGTCAACTGATGGATGGTGGAGTAACATTTGATTTCTGCAGTGATTGAAGTTGCATCAACAACGTGGTCAGTGAGAGATTTATTCGATGTTGGGTACTGCAACATGTTGGTCCTCGTTTTGAACTCAAACACCCATCAATTCCTGATTGGCTTCCAACCTGCAGGTAGCTCCATCAGCTCCCACACCCTCATTTCCTTCATGAGGCCCAGTTCCATTTGCATCGCTCCCAGCCACTCCTCCTTGTCACTCCATTTGACAGCTTCGTCATAGGTCACAGGTGGCAGGGACATGTCATAGCCAGGGTCCGCAGGATTACATCACACGTCACTGCGGATTGACAGCAAGGCTTGCTCTGTGAATATGAAATTCGCCTGTTGCTCAGAGATCGGACTGGCCTCACTGTCAGAGAGCTCACTAAGGTCCGTGAGATCGCTGAGATCACTGAGGGTGTCGCTGATGGTGTCAACTTCATCTGGTTCAACAATCCCCCCAGGAGTTGACACCCCCTTAGCGGCCAGACGGGAAGAGCGACAAGGCAACACTGGCACTGAGGGAGAGGGGGGAAAGGCCACCTCACGAGCAGGAGAAGATGGAGGAAGATGGAGGCGCTCCGAGGCAATGCAGGGCATCATGACGGAGAGTTTGTCGACAATGACATTGCGAGAAGAGAAGAATGTGCCACTCGCCGCATCACGCAAGCGCTAGCCCTTCATGCCATCAGGGTAGCCCATGAAGATGGCCTCACAAGAGTGGGCCCCGTTCTTCCTGCAGAGCTTGGGTGGGACCTGAGCAAAACAGCAACTGCTGAACAACTGCAAATGAGACATGTCTGGCTTGTAGCCATGCAGGAGCTCGAATGGGGTCTGTCCAGAGGAAAGGGTACACATTGCAGAAAGGTTCCAAACGTAACCCACAAGGAGCACTGCCTCACCAAAATACCCAGCGGAGAGATGTGCTTGTGTCAGCACTGCCAGTGCCTGACCCTTGACTGTGTGCATTGCCTGCTCAGCCTTGCCATTCTGCTGGTGCGCATAGCTGACTGATCTCCTGTGCTCCACCCCATGCTCACAGAGGGATTGCTCGAACTCAGTGCTCACGTATTCACCTCCATTGTCTGTTTGCAGCGCCCGCACACATCGGCCGAACTTGTTCTCCCACCATGCCTGGAGGATCCGCCAGGCTGCAAAAGCCTGATCCTTCATGGTGAGAAGCTGAATGTTAAGGGCATTGCTGAAGTCGTCCAGGAATACAATGAAGTAATGCTTCCCATGTGGTATGGTGGGCATGGGGAAAGGCCCACAGACATCCAAATGTACCAACTCAAGGAACTTGCTGCTTGGTGGTGATATGGAGCTTGGATGGGGGGCTCGGGGGTCCTTTGCAATGATGCATGACTCGCACCTTGACTGAGGTGAAGGGGAGTCAACCCCAACACCAGAAGTGCAAGCAGGGAGAATCCGAGACATTTCCCCCCTGAGATGGGCAAAGCATGCATGCCACAGATCCCAGGTGCACTCTGACGGAGTGAAGTGAGCAACACCAGATTCCTTGGAGTTGGCCACAGAGGCAACATTGTCCTGCGTCATTGCTGGCTGCTCGAATGCAACTGTGAGGTGACACAGACTGTTGGACATTGGAATGGAACCCAGCATGTTGCCCTGAAAGTGGAGCTCACAGCAACTGGGTTCGCCCTTGAAACACACCTCCCATCCATGATCGACCATTCTACCCACAGAGAGGAGGTTCGCCATTGCTGCTAGGGTATACAAGCAGTTGCGAAGGCAGATCCGAACTGCCCTCCCACCAATGGAAAGCATGGCAATGCAGTCCCCACGCCCCGTGGTGTGGAGAATCCCATGATTCACAGTTTGCATCTGAACACTCGCATTAGGGGTGAAGGTGCAAAACAGCCTTCTGTCGCAGATGAGGTGGCGGGTTGTCCCAGAGTCAAGGATGGTGCAGCTTTCCCCACCTGCTGCGAGTGCTTCCCCGACAGAGCCTGTGTCAACAGCGCAGGAGAGGTCGTGAAAGTGAGCACAAGGCTTGAGAGGCTGTGTTGAGACCAATGTGGCAATAGAAGGGTGGTGTTCAATGCTGTCGTATCCTGTGTTATCATGCTCTGTGCTGCTGACTCTGGCTCCTTCTTTGAGTCACCCCCTTTTGCCTTATCCTTCCCCTTATCTTTTTGCCAGGGTGCTTGGCCCTCCAAACCCCCACCCTTGCCATAGCAGTGATCCCTGTCATGATCAGACCACTTCTTTGCCGTGCAGGCTGGGGTGGTGCAGTAGGTCGCGCTTGGGTTGTTCTTGGTACGCCGAAGTCCAGTGACGGGATTGATGGATCTGGATCCCACATCATTCAGGCTGGATGGAACTGAGACATTTGCGTACTCCAACCCTGGACCATGCATGCAACCCTCAGTCAGCATCTGGGTTGCTTCACTGATGATGGTGGCCGCAGCATCCTGGAACAGGTAAGGGGGAATGATTGGAGGAGGAGGGAGGAGGAATGGGTTGTTTGATGTCTCGCGCGTCCTGTAGGGGCTGTGCGTGTGCGAGGAATGCCAGGACTGTGGTGTGGATGTGGATCCCATTCCTGCTGGTCCTGCACTCATTCCCAAGGGTCTCCCGTGCATCATGGAAGCAGAGTCACTGTAGGTCAGCGCCCTCAGTTGAGCATTACGCTGAATCTCCATTTTGATGGTTTTTCAAATCATTGGCCAGAGTCCTGTTCCGGGAAGTCCACACAGGAGCACATAGATCGCGTCCTGCTCCAAAGGATGCACCCCCATCCTACTGAGGTGCTCATTCGCAGCTGTGTGAGCAGCCACATACTTTTCAGCATCGCCCGCCCCTTTCATGCGCAAGCTGGAGATCTGGGCTCGGATGGAGAACTGGAGTGAGATGTCATTCCAGTCATAGAGGCTCAATAGTGTCTGCCAGATCTCGCATGCACTGATGGAGATGTTGTCGGGGATGAGTGAGAGCATGGTCGAGCTAACTTTTCGGAGTATGATGGATTTCACCGTCCCGTCACTCTTTAACCAGTCCTTCAGCGCTTCTCGCTCTGCTGCAGATGGGGCACCTGCCCTTCATGGTTGTGGTGGGAAGGACGCATACATTGGGTAGTCATTAGGGTCGGCTCCAGCGCTGACGTGGTCATACACACCCTCGCCAAGGAGAAGATTCTCTGTTTGGCATCGCCACTCGTAAAAGTTTTCTGTCCCAAGCAGTTCGGGAATGTTATCAAAATATCCCATGCTGTCCGAGATCTTCTCTGTGTTCTATGGGTGCGAGATGAAATCTGGATTGTCCTGTTGCCCAATTTGTTGCGCTCGCTTGATTGAGGATTTTAAGTGAGCATGGGGCTCATAACCTGTAGGCACTAGGACAATGTAAGCTAGGCGAGAGTGAGTGACTCGGAGTATTAAGTGTCAAGACAAGGGCATACCTCAGCAGTCTCATGAGAGACGAACTGAGGTGAGCGGAGAAGAACACCCAAGAGATATATGAAGCGTCACGTGCGATAGAAGCAGATAATGTCATTGTGGTGACAAGGTGAATAAAGAAGACAAGATAGTGAGAGGCAAGAAAGGAAAACAGTTATCGATGTTGAGATCCAACAGCCCCTCCAACTCCTCTGGCCCCAGTAGCCTGATACTGCCCACCAATAAGCCATCACATATATATGTGTGCCTTCCCACATCCCACCTTCACCCCAGCCTCATATTTATGACCTCTCTTTTCTCTTGCCCTAACATGGCATAGCAGGCCTCAACCACTGAGGCAGCCAGACCAGGTGTTATGCCCCATTCTGTATCTCTAACTTATGTACACTCCCCTCTCCTGTACATGCCGGCTAGGGTCTTGCACCTCCAGCGCAGACATATGTCATCTATTATCTCCACACCAGTTCCATCTCTACACTCACAGTACATACATATGTATGTACATACCCCTGAGGGGGCTGATAGTCTCAGCAGGCCCACAGGCCCTTTGCTCTTAGCTAGTTTTGTTCTACATAGGGTTTATACCCCAATGGGACAGAAATGGAACCAAATAAACAAGCAGTAATGTCACTCCCCAGCACCATGCAGTCCTTCACCACATTCAGTACAATAATTGCCCTTAGAGGAACAACTGGGAATACAGTGAGTGTATGTAGGAAAATAAATAGGAAAAGAAAGGTAATGCCTTGGTCCACAGTTTCTGCAACACAAGATGCTGGTGTCTTCCAAATTGAATGGATAATAATAAACCACCTAAGCCCCCACCCTAGATACACAGGGAGCTGGGCATGCAAGAGCCTCCTGAAGGCACATCTCTGGAAAGGTGTCCAACCATGCCTCCTTCCTCCTAAAGAATGCATTAGTTTTTGTGCATGAGTCAGAATCCAGCACCCATGATAAGAGAGCCTTGAGCAAAGGTTATCTCTCAAGCATGCTTTCGTCCAACTGTCTCATTTTTCCCCCAATTCAATAGCACCCACCATGTAGTGTGTGGAATTCCACTTTGCTTGTACGTCCACCAAGTACCAGTACTCCCCTGGGCTCATCTTCTCAGCAACTGCCTTTATGTCCTTCCACATTTCACATTGAAGTATACTGTCACAGGTGTGGGCTGACACCATGTTACTTTCAGCAGGCACCCTAGAAGGGTTTTGGTGTAGTTGGTGATGTATATGATGGAAGCACCACTGTTGTGTTTTCTTTTGTAGGACCTGTAAAATGAGTCTCTGCAAGGATGCCAAGTCAAGGTTACTCACCTCAACTGTGCAGTCAAAAAAAGAACATGGCACACGATATGGTGAGGCTTTGGAGACCAATAAATGTTCCTTCTGAGGTGCTACCAACATATCCCAACCTGTGCTAGAATTCAAGAACTCTGCTAGCACTTTACAGAGTTCCAGTTTGGCAGTGCCTGCAGGTGGCTTCCAGTAGGGAGAGAGTACACTCCCACTATAGCTTGATGCCACTTTCTCTAGAGCAATTCCTCCATTGTAAGGATACACCAAGCCTGTTGTTGGGTTGTAAATGTCCCAATGCAATGTGTTGCCATAACCAGTCAGTGCTATGGCTCTGTCAAGTTCTACAATCTAGAGTGACCCTTACCATAAGCAGACAAGTACATACAGTCACATTCTAACAAACCTTGACTTGGTGCAGAACAATAATATCACCTTTCTGTATCTGGGGCAGCCACTCTGTGTGTTTTTTATGAAAGCAGTTGACTGTAATATGTGTCGATGGAGAGTCAGTATTGGATGGGTTGACAATGCTGAATGAATGGTGCTGAGCTAATAGGCATTCACAGAAACAAGAGGTGTTATTTACCCACCATTTGCTTTGGTCCTTTTAGCTTGGCAAATGAGGGTCACCAGGCCCACAGCATTCACTTGACCACAACCTGTGTGAAGGTCACCGAGCCTCCAAAAGTGGTCTCCCTGACATTATTGGTCAAGCTGGTGAGAAACTGTTAGGCGTTGAAACCTACACTGGCCACTTCCTTTGTGCTGCCTACAAAAGTCAAGAAGTGCCAAGGGATCGTTCAAATATGACTTACAAAGGTTACTGCTATTTGTCTCTTTGTCAAGCCTTTGCTTTTGAGCCACCTCTTCCTAGAAGAATGACGAGCCACATTGATGACAGGTGGTAGAGGTTGAAGCACACAGGAACTGCCATATACTGCATCGACATGTGGAGGTAGAGCTTTGGGCTCACAACTGTCTGAGGAACTTTTGGGCAGGTCAAACCTCACCCTCTTCACTTTAGAGATAATGACACAGATCATTGCACATGAAGTTTGGTAATTGTGTAGAGCAACAAACTCACTTTTTCGTGCATCAATTATCCTACCTGTATTGGTTCCACTTAAATATCTGAATACTATTGCGTTGGAAAACCGTAAGAGAGCAGGAACTGAAGGTGGAGGGTTTGGTTGTTCCTTCTTGGTGATGTGGGCGCCTTGAAGTGCAAGTGAGATGTATTCTTGACTCTGAAATGTAACATCATCTGTACAGCAAATCTCCACAGGAAAATGGTAGGCAGTTGAGTCTTTGATAACCTCCAGCTGGATGTGGTGTGTGTTGTTGTGAGCAGGCCAAATCATGAATACCTTTCCTTTGATGTAGCCTGAATCATCGTCACCAAGATGGAGTAACTCTGAGAGGATGCATTTGTGGGAGAATATAACGAACCTATATCTATTACTTCTCCATCAATGGTTATATTGGCTGTGATTCCAGAATTGCCTAAACATGCAATGTTTCTTTTGAAACTCAATGGACATAATCTAACTAACCCCATTTATCGATTTATCAACAACCCAACTCTGGACACTTTCTGTTTCATATGTTCATTCCCATCAGCCCCAAACCCCACTTCCCAATGCCTATGTCCCCACTTCCACCATCCTCCCCTGATAATGCTTCTCCACTGGCTTGGATTGTCCATATCTTCCAACAGTTTGATGTGAAGGAGCACAAAGATGACCTCTGATTCAGGAAATGGAATGAGTGACTGCTTGAGAAACAGCAGGTGAGATGACTGGTGTAGTCGTTGCTGATGAAGAGCATGGATAGATTCTTGATCACGAAAGTGATACCATGCATGTGCTGGAGGAATGGACAAAGATCCTTCACAAGCAACATACTGAGTTGACAAAACAGTGCCAAGCACTCGAACACAAGGGCAGCAATGTGATGCTGATGTTGGAGATCGAGTAGGAAAACCAGCAGAGGAAGGTGAAAAGAGACATATTACAAGAAACCATGTTTTTTAGCAGTTGATGGCTCATGATTCTATACAACACAGGTGAACAGTTTGGTCCATTGAAACTATGTGGTGCCATGCATTTCAGGGTGGTCTTGGAATGTGTTGTACCACATTGATTCACAAAGGAGGATGATACAGAAGACTGACTTTTTGTGCATGTCGTTTTAGACCAAATCACGATGGAGCTTGGTCTCTACACCTATCTCAAAATGAGGGGGAACATATTTACTGTGAAACGCCCGAGGAAGTGCTCCTCCATCAGTTCTGAACTATGA
Source organism: Boletus reticulatus (assembly GCA_038093535.1). NCBI lineage: Eukaryota > Fungi > Basidiomycota > Agaricomycetes > Boletales > Boletaceae > Boletus > Boletus reticulatus. Next base: position 403,242 of record JBBPSJ010000012.1, read on the forward strand.
AAGCAAAGGGACTTACAAACAAAGACATCAAAGAGATCAACAGTGTGACTGGTGCGCCTCAAAAGCAGGTGAAGCTCCTCTCCCAGGAATACTTCTGGGAGTTTATGGAGCACATGGAATTGATGGGCATCCACATGTTCGACTTCCCATCACACATGAAGTTGTCCAGATTGCACACAATGATAATGGGACCGAATGGTGGTGTGAGTACAATGGTTTGGTGACGATAAATGTGTTAGTGTTGGTGATTTCGCACCTGATTCATGCCTCATTTCGTGTTCTAACCATGCCCATGTTGTTCTCCATGGTCACTTTACTTACCTACCGCTTTTCAGCTTCTCTTTAGCTTGTTGTGGTGTTTCTACCCATACAAGACTTTACCTTTGCATATCCCAGTCAATTGTGGCTGATCTGTTTATTGTTGTTTACCTTGAAGCGTACTTACTCCCTGGAGTGCCACATTGTATCCTTTGGTTACTCACTGTGGACTCCAGGTTAGTATCACCTTGTTATTTCTCTCAATATCATCTTGGTTACTCACTGTGGACTCCAGAGTCGTCCTGAGTTGATCCAGCAAGTGGCTAGTCCGCTTCATTAAGCATCTTCGCTTTTATCAAAATGATCACCTTGCTCACCAAGTCACACAGATACTTGTGTACATGGTTGTGCATCTCGAGGACAACACATGCATGTGTTTTAATGCTCTTGTCATTGACAATGAGGAAGTCAACTGTCTCGTCGCTGTAATGAAAGGAACGAGTGAGAAGAAGGCAAAAGAGGCATGTACAGAGCTCCTCTATATGTGGCAAGACCTGAGGGAAGAGGATACAAACCACCATGGGGTGAGCTTAGTGGTATATGTGATCCGACAATATATGGATGATGCATTTGAGGAGCACCTCAACTGAGCTGCAATTTGGTAATGAGACATCACATCAATGGAAAAACAGGTTGAAGAACTATTTGGACGAATTTACGATGCAAATACTGAAGGTGATCAAGACAATTGCTAGCCTTGAGGATGCAATGACCGAAAAGAAGGTGTACATGACGACATGCTTGCAATCATGCGTTCCAAAGATCAAGATCTTGCAATGGCTGTTCAACACATTGCTGAGCAAGAGGGCTCATCCAATTATACTGTTCATGTCATGCCAAGTGTACAACCACATGGTGAAATGCCTTGAGATTATCAGCAACGCCATACAAGAGGTAGGTACTATATCATATACATATGTATATGTCATTCCACTGGTTTGTTATGGACAATAATGTGGTATCCAACACCACACATTCCGTGGGGGTGCTGAACTGCATGGTACCACCCTATTCAGACCACATAGCTACCACACATTATGAGATGGTGCTGAAATGCACGATACACACCTACATAATCCCCTATGTGATTTCTGACATCGACAATGCCACCAAAGAGTATGTCATTTTTTCTCCTTCTTTTTTTATCAATCAATCTGATTATGCCTTCAATTCTCTCCATAGAAAAACTCAATTTCATGGTCACATGCAATTTATATTTCAGGTATACTATATGTATTTCTTTGATTCCCATCATGATTGTGTGGTTATGTTTCAAAAGACCTACAAGGAGTGGGTAGTGTTCATATAGATGACAGGCAATTTCCTTCTTGCAACCCCATGTTCTCTTTTTTGATCATACCCAACCAGTGTTTTGGTATATCATGATGGCCATGAAGACTTAGAAAATGAAAATGACCTCCATGCCAACATGTAGAAGGCCAAAGTGGTTGGCATCTACAAGAGTTCCACTTCCAAGCCCAAGGTTCATGTGCTTTAAAAAAGCTCTGAGCTACTTCCTGAAGGCTGAAGGTAATCCATTTTTCAGTACAAGATAGATCTGATCTGGTTTTACACAATATTCAATGTCCTGGACCACATCACTGAAAAAAAAGGTGACTCTAAGTCAACAAAAGCCAAGAAAAAGAGCTCAGTGACTAAATGTTAGCTTATTCTCATTTCCTCCTCTATAGCACCTTGGGCACAAAAAGAATGAAATGAAAATAAAAATGTCTCCCAAAAATTCTGACCACTGCCATCCTTGTGAACTGATTTTATCATCTCACAAGCAAAGTCTCAACTCCACATGCATTATTGGCAAGTCTCTGTCATTCATGGAACCAGTTCAGTAACTAACACTTTCTCTCTAGGAGTGATAGACATCCTGCACTTTAGGCAAGCATGTCCAAGACCACATGTGCTCGGTGGCTGCTATTTTATCAGTATGTCTCACCCACCTTCAGTTGAAACTTCTGAAACTTCTGACTTCTGACTTCTTCCACCCTTGGTTTAAAAGGTCCACTTATAATTCAAGTCAAATGGTGTTTATGGTAAACATCCATTCTTATGGTCCAACATCAAGTGTCCTGGCCATCTGACTGTCCACTCTTAGGGACCTGATCCCACCTGTCTCTGTGGACAACCCTATGTTCCCCATAAGCAGATGCAAGTGCTATGCTACACATGCAGGAAGATCCAGGAAAAATGGGCTGTTTATTCTTCCAAGTGTCCCCCCAGCCTCATGGGCTCTGCAATGGGTAGCATGAGATGTGGACATCCTCACATGGTACAGAGAGATTATTCCCAAGTCTGTCAGGCTCAGTTCTTACTAAGTGCCTTAATGGGAGGAGATAGAAAGAGATATGATTGTTGGATCCAAAAGCATGGTATAGCCATGAAAATCATGGAGCCTGTTTTAGATCTGGTGCATGAATGATTTTTGTGCCCTAAATGTAAGAATGTAATATAATGCTAAATGATGCTTGTTTATAATGGGTATACTGAATGCACTTGACCGTTGTGGAACAGGAGCTGTTCATACCAGTAGACCTATCATCACACACCCAGAACCTGGAAGTGGAATGAAATAGCGATCAAATCAAAGCTTCAGCACTCATTTTTCATTCTCAACAGATAATAGAAACAGATATCACATATTCATTTGTTTCTACAGATTACATGTATGCACTCCATCAAGAAATACAGATGCAAGTCCAGTTCCTCATTGCTTGTGCTTCTTCTCATCAATGCTTGCACTCTCTTGAGATAAAACTTTGCCACATTAAAACCTTGTTTTTTCTTCACCATTGATATAGCTATCTCAAGGAAACACAAGGCATTCATCAAATTGAAATTGCCATCACCTCTGGCAATATCAGAGACATGCTTCATGGAGTTGACTTCCTGGCTCCACAATGTTGTCACATGCAAGGCCTGACATTTCCGGGTCCATGTCCATAGCAGAAACCAGATCTGGTGAAAAGTCCTTGGTGGGCTGTAAGGTATTAAGGCTCATGTTCATGTTGCACTTAAAGGTACTCTACCTTGTTTGTGTCTGAAATACATAGTTGCTTGTTCTCTTTTTGCTCTTCCTCTTTCAATGCATCTAGAATTGCAGTGGCCACAGTCTGGCAGTCCGCTTGTATCCATACATTGAAAATGGATTTCCATTTCTTTTGTTTTTTTAACTCGAGATTAAGATAGACAACACAGGGAGAGGGATCCATAGGTGATCTGTTTTGTCACACTTTTTTGGCGAACTCCCAAATAATTCTTTCAGTTGTTCTCGGATTCTTGTCCTACATAAAACAAGGTGAAAGGTCTCATAGAGTCCACAACTCATCATGCTTGCCATGATCATTGAAAGTTCAAACATGTCCTTCAGCTTTCTTTGTGCTAGCTCCAGAATTTCTGAAATAGCTCACTTGCTTCTAAAATTAGGTATTACCACTGCCACAGATATCCCAGCCCCTACACAAGCTACTGTGTCAGGATATTGAAAAGGTAAGATCTAATGCTTACCAAAGATGAAAACAATCCCTTTTGCATTCAAAACTATTGACAGCAGGGACTCCATATGAGAATTCTCTGTGTTGAAACCTAAGCACTTGATGATGGGCATGTCTCTGGAAGAATACTTGTGCCTGTGTGGTTGGTTTTCTGAAAAAGAGGTGAGGCTGAGATTCCAAATGGGTAGAGGGCAGCTGACATACACCATTCATTCATACAGCCTAAAAAAATCAACTTTGATCTGAATATTATAATTATATAAACAAGCAGCCAGGCAGTGCTGGTCCCGGAACTGGAACCAGAACTTCTGGTTCTGAGGATAGTCGTAATTACTTCTGGCCATTTAACAGCTAACCTCTCATCTCACATGTAATATTCCAGTACAATATTCCATTGAATGTTAAATATAACCTCCAAGCCACTTGATAGAAAATCCAGTTTCGGTGCTTCCCACCAAGATGATGTGGTGTTTGTCAGTATTTATATCTGTAGATTCAGAGAACTCCACTGACCGACTGACTGACACTCACCATGGATCCTCAGCCTCCCAGTGAAAACATAGACATCCCTTTCCATCATAAAGAAATCATTGAAGCTCCCCTGGCAATGTACAGTGTCTCTCGAGATGACTATCTGGTCAGAGGTCATGTGTCAAAAAGGACCTACATATTTCCGAGACCATATCACACTTTCATCAAATTTGTCAAGCAAGTCAACGATGAAATAACTCAGATATGGAGAAGTGAAGAAGAACAAGACCAGGTTTATTGGATTTCTCTGTGAGCATATCTGAACAATTTGCTTCTGAATATTCTTAAAACCCTCAAAGAAGAAAGACACCCCATGAGATTGGCTTCATAGTGAATTCATACTGTGCCATCATGATGAGGCTGGAAGGAGGGAGTATCAGCAGTTGATGGAAAGTAATGAAATGGTTCCATACTCGGTGGATATATTTACACTTGGTGAGGTGGTTTTCAAAAAAATTCTGTTGACTGATGGAGATTAATTCACATACTTGTCAAAAATGTGCTCATGGTATTCCTGCTTAGACTGGTTTACATGGTGGGAGACACAGAGCAAGGTAGGTTATTATAAGCCCTCTCACTTCAAAAGGTTTGAAAGCATACTCAAGGCTGACTGGAAATTCATCTACAGGGCTGATCTGGGCCAGTTGTGGATCCATATGGAAGGTAAAGCAGAGAATATTATTCCATGTCTTTCTCTCACAAACAGACCTTCTTTATCTTCAAATGTCTTTCCCATGCACCCCCTGAACCTCCATATGATTTTGAAGGATCTCTGAACTGGAGAATGATCTTAAAATCATTCAGCAATCTAATGGGAACATTGACTATGGGCAAATCTGTGAGAATATAGTTCATAGCAATGGTTTAACCCTATCCTTTACCATTTCATGTGCAGGACATTGCACAGTTCTTATTTGAATTTGACAACATTCGCTAGCTTAACAAAGAGCTCACAAGTGGATTTAGGGGTCCCCACAACCACCAACTGAATCCCCCCAAAAAAGTGTATCTTACAGATCTGGCAACAGAATTTGAATAAATCCCACAGTGCACAGCACACATGCTGTGCAACCTCAACCCTGGCACCTTTGATCTCGCTTTACTACAAGAACTGGTCATTAATGCAGTCAACCTCACCACCGCTAACCCCCACTGGAACGTCCTCTACCCTTCATGCCACAACAATGAGAACGCACCACGCACCCACTCCACCATCTTCATCAACAAGTGCCTCTCAAAGGACAGCTGGCGGACCATACCTACAGAATCACCTGACATCACCGCTGTCAAAATAAAAGGAGAGGTGGGGAGAATTCATATCTACAACATCTACAGCAACTGCACCAACAACAACTCCCTTGACTCCCTGGAAAAGATTTTCACCAATGCTAGCCTCAAGGGGAACGATACTCCCCCAGACAGAATCCTAATCATGGGGGACTTTAACTGTCACCACCCCATGTGGGATGAACCCTGCAATTTACAGCCAGTAACCTAGTGGAAGCCCAAATGGTTCTCGACCTCTTGGTCTTGCACGACCTGGTAATGGCACTTCCCAAGCTCGTCGCCAACAGCACAGGTAACCACACTAGACCTGGCAACATCTTCTATTCCTCCCACCTCCTCAGTGCGTTCAACAGATGTAACGCAGCCCCAGAACTCCATTCAACTGGAACTGATCACTTTCCCATCATCACTGAAATTAATCTCACCACAGAGCATACTAACCCCCTCCCAAGACAAAATTACTGTGCCACCAACTGGGAAAATTTTACCAAGTACCTCACCAGACAACTAGAGAGTATCCCATTACCTTCTCCCATTTGCTCAGTGGAAACTCTCAATGAGAAACTAACCAATTTAACTAATGCCATACAGAACACCATTGAAATGTGTGTCCCACTCAGCTGACCATCCTCATACACAAAACAATGGTGGACCCCAGAGCTCGACACACAGATCCAACAGGTAAAGAAGTTATCACACAAGGCCGATACCCTTCGACAACAATGCACCCACACCATACATGAAGAGCTCAAAGTTGGCCGCAATCAGCTCTCCGCTGACATCCAACGGGCAAAAGAAGAGTACTGGCAGGATTACCTGGATGGGGCAGAATCCCACAATGTGTGGGATGTACACAAATACCTCATAGACAAACCTTCCAACCATTTCATCTCTCGCATCCCTAACCTCTGCACAAATACAACTAACCCTCCTTCTAGCTCCCAAACCAACCACAAAAAAAGTGCTTCCCTCTACAAGTCCTTCTTTAAGGAGTCAGGACCTCAACTGGACAGTCCACAGGCAGAGTACCCTGAACCGGTATGCCACTTCGTGCACATTTCTAACAAGCAGGTACACTGGGCGATAGAGAAATTGTCCCCATACAAAGCCCCAGGACCTAATGGTGTACAGAATGTCGTCTTTACCAAATGCACTAACTTACTTGTTCCCCATCTAGGAAGTATTTACCGGGCGACCTTCTCACTAGAACACTACCATGAACAGTGGAAGCTGTCCAACACGGTAGTGCCGTGCAAGCTAGGTCGTTCTGACTACATGGTGCCGAAGGCGTATCACCCAATTGTACTGCTTGACACAATGGCAAAAATTCTCTCCTCTTGCGTAGCTGACATCCTGGTTTACTTAGCAGAAAAACATCACCTCCTCCCGCCCACCCACTTCAGAGGCCATCCAGGGCAGACCACCACTGACTCCATTCAATTGTTGAACAAATTCGTTTTTGACACATGGGCCCAACCAAAGGAGGAGTATGTCTCCATCTTATTTCTGGATATCAAAGCAGCGTTTCCAAGTGTCATTATCGACCACTTGCTGCACAACATGCACCTCAAGGGCATCCCCCTACAATATGTGGAGTGGTACTGCTGCTGTCTCCATGGGCAGAGGACCACACTCTCCTTTGATGACTTTATTTCAGATCCATTTCAGATCCACATCGATTTAGATCAAGGGTACCCAATGTCACTAATTGCATTTTTGTTCTACAACACTGACCTTATCAGGTTGGCAGGAAAGAAAGAGCAGGGACAGACTAACTCTCGGGTTTATAGATGACACTACTCTCACAGCAAGGGGAAGGAGTGTTGAAGAGGCGAATGAGAAGCTAAAAGAAATGATGGAAGGGGAGAAAGGAGCATTATGTTGGGGGGACGAACAAAAGCAGAATTCGAGCTAGACAAGACGGAACTACTGTGTCTCATGCAGGAGGGTACCGGATCCCAACAAAAGGGTTAAGTCAATTCCGGCCCCTCAGCCCCAGATCATCATCCAAGGGCACTGCATCACACTGTCCAAAACATGCAAATTCCTCAGAGTTATAATAGATGACAAACTATGCTACAAAGAACACACGGCGTACGCTATAGCAAAAGGAACAAAGTACATACTGGCCTGCAGGAGGATGTCAAAGACGTCGAAAGGAATAAGGGGCCGGATGATGAAGAGACTATATGATGCAGTCGCGATACCCAAGATGCTATATGTGATTGATATATGGGGAATGGGACTGATAGGCAGAGGGAGAGGAAAGAAGGAGAAAGGATGGGGAGCAAGAGGCTTCGCAAAGCAGGTAGACAAGATGCAGCATCTCACAGCAATACTAATAACAGGGGGATGCACACCATGCTCTTCTCGCCCACTTGGACATACAACCTACCCTACTACTCATTTGAAAGCATTGTCACCGCATGATTCTACACATGTTGACCCTACCCAAAGCCACCCCCTGTACCCCCACATAAAGTCAGCACAGAAAGGATGCAAACACTTCCGTTCACCGCTCCACCAACTGTACAACACCTTGGATGTCAATCCCAACCATATGGAAACAATAACCCCCATCAGGCAGCACCCATGATGGCGCCCGAAGATTCTAATCACTACTAAGGATGACCCAATTGATGCTGCCATCGAAGACATGAAGGCGGAAGCAACAGAAGACGCATGCATATACATGGACGGATCTAGATTGGAGGGTAAGATAGGAGCCGCGGCTGTTCTATGGAGGAAAGGAGAAATGAAAAGGGATCAAATTCCATTTAGGATCAGAGGCCCACCACATGGTATTTGAGGGGGAGGAGGTAGGAATGCTGCTCGCAACTGAGCTTCTCCAAGGGGTACACAGGGCAAGGAAGGTATCTATAGCCTTAGACAACATGGCGGCTATGCAGGCAGCGAAGGCACTCAGGTCAGGGGCAGGCCACTACCTCATGGATCATTTCCACACAGCTCTAGATTTAGCACTCAATGCTACTAACGCAGACTCCATCACCATCCACTGGACACCGGGACACTCAGGGATCCCAGGCAACGAGGAAGCGGGGGAGAGACGTCGCCCATCCAATTATTTCCGAAATCACTCCGGGGCCACAACTCACCGCACGTACTACCCAGGAGTAAATCAGCCATAAAAAGACAATTTGTACAAAGGGAGAAAACCCACCAGAAGGCTGTGTTCAGCACCTCACCCCAAGCAGTACTGGTGATCCAAATTGACCCATCCCTACTGTCATTGATGGCCCCTCGAAACGTCACATGGCAATACTCTTCCAGTTATGAACAGGCCATGTCCCACTTATAACCACTTGCACTGCATAAACAAAACAGAATGACCAGACTGTCCCCACTGCATGGACCGCCCCGAGATGGTCCTCCACTTCCTCCTAGAGTGCATCTTGAGGTACAAAGAATTGTTTGATGATGATCTTAATGGTTAGCCTGAAAACCAAGGCCAAAAGGTTGCAAGGGAGTAAGCACGAGTTGGGGGTCCTCACCTGCTAATATCCAAATTTAGTAAGTGGCAGGTGATTTGCACACTTCTAACAAGCACAGTTGTCCAGCATTCTATAAAGTCCACTATCCTCACTATTCAAATTGATCACATTATCACCTCTTTCACACTTGTCAGAACTTGGCAGAACAATGTACATAATGATATTACAGTGTACATTCACATATGAGCAAGGATCCAACTCTTGGCCACTACAATTGTGCACCTTCTTTGTGTTCTTGCAGTACTTTAGGGGTATGGTAAGGAGGTTTACCAGTCCCATTGTAGTCATAGATTCTCTGCAGGAGCTTCTGGTACCAAGCTTCAGTATATCAACCAATACCCAATGTTCAAACCAGATGTTTCCCATGTTGTCTGCTTTGGCCACCATAATGACATTAACAGTCCATTTCACATTACGGCAAGACAGTTGACCTGGGCATATGTCATAATTCTGTGGAGACAATGGACTGAAAGGCAAACCAGTAGTGATCTTGTATACACCACAAATGATCTTTTCATCCTTGAGATCAATGCAATCATTCCAGTACCAGCCATATTCTGTTACAATGCAAAAATCAAACTCAACCATATCATTGGATGGCCCAGATGCAACAACAAAGTTAGCTCACTCACTGAGTGATTCACATGCAAGACATTCAATGATCCTGCTCTTCAACAACACTGCCCTACCATAGTTATGTTGCAGCAATTTGTCTCTCCTCTGAAGGTATGCAATGTCATCAGACAGACGCAGCTGATACCTGAAGAGCAGGAACCCCATTCCATAAGATCAAGGATAGATGGAAGTTCGAGTAGCATCATGCAAAACACCAGTGCTGATGGGGAGTCCTCTATGCACAAGCTCAACTACGATATCAAAGAGCTTTGGGCCAGGCTAAGTTAAGTGCAAATGAGATAAAGCATCAACAATGGATCCTTGAGGGTTTAGTGCATGACCAGCAGGCTCTCAGGTTTGCTGCTCATGGTATACCACTGGCAGTTCCTCATATGTTGTCTTGACCATCCGCTATTGATGATGATGGCAATCATATTCCCTGATCTCACTTTGGCGTATATCCAGAGACACCACAACATGTTCAACAGAAGTTGAAAAGTGGTAGGTAAGTAAAGTGTTAGTGTTGGTGATTTCGCACCTCATTCTCACTTCATTTCGTGTTCTAACCGTGCCCATGTTGTTCCCCATGGTCACTTTACTTACCTACCACTTTTCAGCTTGTCTTTAACTTGTTGTGGTGTTTCTACCCATACAAGTGTTGACCTTTGCACTTCCCAGTCCATTGTGGCTGATCTGTTTATTGTTGTTTACCTTGAAGCGTACTCACTCCCTGGAGCGCCACATTGTATCCTTTGGTTACTCACTGTGGACTCCAGAGTTGTCCTGAGTTGATCCAGCAAGTAGCTAGTCCGCTTCAATAAGCATTTTCGCTCTTATCATAAAGTGACCATGGAGAACAACATCATGGGGCATGGTTAGAATATGAAATGAACTCTGAATGAGGTGCAAAATCAAAACTAACAGTAACTTATCAACAATACTATCCACAGCAAGAGGAATCAAAGCCCTCCTAAAATTTGCCCACCTAATGTGCTGCCTCCTTTTCAGTTATTTATGCCCCCCTGCAAACCCACACTAACTCTCTCACCAGACTCTAACACATGGCAAGTCTGGATGCATCTCTATGTTGATATCCACCTCTTTGGTGATCTGCCATCGTGTCCTATGTCTTCACCCATTCATCCATCCAATCCAGAACATGGTCAGTGTTTGTCCATTTCTTCCCATACATAGTCCGTATAGTCCATGCACAGTCCAGTAGTAGTCCAGTAGGGATCTATCCGGATTTACTTAGACCTTATCTACACAGTGTCGGGTTTGCCTGGTGACTATCCTAAGACAGGAACAATAGTTTTCGTGTGTTTTCTTCTTACTATTGTCATCCTTTCGTCGTCCTATGCAGTCCTGTGTGTCTGCCATTGTTCCTCATCGTTCTTAACACCATTTCCCCTATTTCCAGACACTTTCCGACCCTTGGATTGTCTCCCACCCACTTTCCATTTTTCCGGACTACCTTCCAGACTGTGTTCCTTGACATCCTTTGTTAGTGTTGGTGATTTCGCACCTGATTCATGCCTCATTTCGTGTTCTAACCATGCCCATGTTGTTCTCCATGGTCACTTTACTTACCTACCGCTTTTCAGCTTCTCTTTACCTTGTTGTGGTGTTTCTACCCATACAGGACTTTACCTTTGCATATCCCAGTCAATTGTGGCTGATCTGTTTATTGTTGTTTACCTTGAAGCATACTTACTCCCTGGAGCGCCACTTTGTATCCTTTGGTTACTCACTGTGGACTCCAGAGTCGTCCTGAGTTGATCCAGCAAGTGGCTAGTCCGCTTCATTAAGAATCTTCGCTTTTATCATCCTTGGGATATTCTGACCTTCCCCATAGTCCTCTAACGTTCCCTGGTACTCCCCTGGGTCTAGTTATACTTGCACCCATCTTTTTAGGATAGTCCTGCTCACCAACAGAGCAAGGACACCTAGTACTTTACAGCGGGGTCCAGGACATCTGAGATCCCATCAGAGACAAGGGGAACAGATGCCTGACTGAAGTTGATGGAGGTTCAGAGATTGGAGATAGAGGGGGTGAGGATGTTGGCACAGGACATTTGATTTGAGGAAAAGCATGGAGTGGTTCAAACATCCATCACAACTGGATATTGCTACACAAGATGACAACTTCCTTATTGGCAGCATCTGGTGAACAATTTGGTTTCAGGCTAACCAACAGTGCATGATGTTACAGACTAAAGCACCCCACTCACACCTGCTTTTCTGGAGTATCTTTTTAGTCAAAAAGTTCTCGACTGCCATCACCACATAGTACCTCATTGTTTTCAAGCAGCTCTGTAGGAGCCAACCTCCCCAATGCTAACCATGTTATAGAAGGGATTCTACATCTAACAATCAAGAATCAGATGATCAAGACATGGTGGTGGCTGGTCCTAACACCCATTGGTGAGTTTTGTTCTAGATCTACATCTTTAGTCCCCTAACCAATGTACAGGAACCTCAAGGTTCTCATGGGTAATTGTCCACAATCTTATGATAACTCTATCCATTCATTCACTCATTTAGTCAAAAACATGGTGTGCACACCAAATCATATGATGAGGAAGGTGCCTTTGAATATGATGCAGACAAGTGGCATTGTGTTTCTCATACCACCATGTCCCTCTGACAATGTTATACAAGCTGACCACATGACAATGATGATAACATGGTTCCACTCAAGTCATGCTGGTAAATCAGTCTCCTCCCCCTCATCTGTTTTATCATTAACACCAACTCTACTGTGTGTTGGGTATCATTAGGGTTTCCTCTCCCTCAATACAACCCTCCATCCTCATTTGAGTAAGTATTTTTCCCTTTTAATTGACAGCTTTTGCCACAGGGGACACTTCTGTAATCAAGATATGATGCACTTGATGGAGCTTTCAAGGTTCATCAATACCACCAAGAGAACATATATCACCAACAATGCCCATTGGCATTCATTGGAGATGTTGTGTAGGATGGTCATTGCCTGACCATTCTACCAAAGTCATGGAGTTCATATTCTGCTTGCATACTAAATGAACTATCAGAGGTATATAAACACTTGCTTATAGCCCGCTGCGGCATGGTTGTCCATTGTGACAGGTATGTCACAGATGGTACTATAATCCGACATGGCCAAGTCAATTGCTAGCACAATGCTAGCCCAATTCAACCTCAAGAGTTGTACTCAGTATACCCAATTTCTTTCGGAGGGTAATGTGTTTGACAGAGGGGAGATACATGATGTTTACATTCATTACACTCTAATTGTAGCCAGACATTGTTGATTTTTGATTGATATCTACTTGATATCTCATGTACATACCCCTTTAGTCATGCTAGTACCTATGCTCAGGATTGACATTATATTATTAAGTGTTGACACAACATGCCTCCCATGTCACATCTCATGTGTATTTCTTGCATACTTCTCACATCTCACATTTTTCTTGAATATTGGATGCATCATGGCTAAAAAGATTTCTGAGTTGAGCCCAGAACAAGTAAGTCTTCTCACTCACCCATCTCTCTCATACTACCACATTGCTAGGCCAAGCACAGATGTTCTATGGACAGGGCATGCCAAACAAATCTGTAAGTCACTCATTATCTGCATTCCTTAGATCACTGTTCCCAAAGGATGGAGAGCATCCAGATCCGCCAGCTGGGATACCAAAAGTGCTACATGTAAGTGCCACATGCATGATATGTACATTGTAGTATTCTACTCATTGTGCTGTAGCGAACAAACAACAGGGAGTAAAAATGATGATAACGGGTCAAGTTCCTCTCTTAATTCCTTGTTTCATTCTTTTTTGATTGTTTTCCACAGTATTACCTCACCTCTGATGCTGAAGAGCAAGAGACAGCTGGACAAGTTGAATAAGTCATAATTGATAAAAGCGAAAATGCTTAATGAAGCGGACTAGCCACTTGCTGGATCAACTCAGGACGACTCTGGAGTCCACAGTGAGTAACCAAGATGATATTGAGAGAAATAACAAGGTGATACTAACCTGGAGTCCACAGTGAGTAACCAAAGGATACAAAGTGGCGCTCCAGGGAGTAAGTACGCTTCAAGGTAAACAACAATAAACAGATCAGCCACAATTGACTGGGATATGCAAAGGTAAAGTCCTGTATGGGTAGAAACACCACAACAAGGTAAAGAGAAGCTGAAAAGCGGTAGGTAAGTAAAGTGACCATGGAGAACAACATGGGCATGGTTAGAACACGAAATGAGGCATGAATGAGATGCGAAATCACCAACACTAACACTCCCCCCTGATTGCGCAACTCTGCCAATCAGACTAACTCCCCCCTGTTGCAGTGAGTCCCATCATCTCACAGAAGCGCTGCACCTTGACTCGAGGCAAAGCCTTGGTCAGAAGATCTGCAGGCATATCTGAAGTCGAGATGAATGTTGGGGAGATGATACCTTTGTCCACCACATCTCGCAACCAGAACCAGCGCATATCCAGTTGCTTCATGCGTCCATGATGCTCTGGATGCTTGGCTACCTGGATTGCAGACTGGTTGTCGATGCGCAGCACAGATGGCACAGTGACAGGGAAGCCAATCTCCTGCATTAGCCTGCGCAACCACACAATCTCCTTACCAGCTTCGCAGGCAGCGATGTACTCCGCTTCAGTGGTGGATAAAGCAACGATGGGCTGGCGCTTCGACATCCAGGAGACAGCACCAGTACCAATCTTGACAATAAATGCACCTGTGGAGCGTCCAGTGTCCTTGCAACCACCATGATTGGCATCAGAGAACACAGAGAACGACTCAGAGGATGAAGGATCAGGTGAATAGGTGATACCATAGTCAAGAGTACCCTTGATGTAGCGAAGTAGATGCTTGATAGCGTTCCAATGCACGATGCCTGGATTAGAAGTGAAGGAGGCGAGTTGGCCAACAGAGTAGGCGATGTCTGGGCGAGTTGTACAGCAGAGATACTGTAGGGAACCAATGGCAGCGCTGTAGGACACAGAACGCATGAAAGCGAGCTCCTCAGGTGTCTTAGCAGCTTGATCGAGACAAAGAGACAGTCCCGGGTCCATAGGAGTAGTAACAGGCCTGCAATCAGTCATCCCAAAGCGATCAAGCATATCGACGCAATACTGGCGCTGGGAGATTGTAAGAGAGCGCTTGGAGCGATCCCGATCGATCTTGATCCCCAGGATCTCGCTTGTAGGTCCTAAATCTCGGACCTTGAAGTGT
This sequence comes from Boletus reticulatus, assembly GCA_038093535.1. Lineage (NCBI taxonomy): Eukaryota > Fungi > Basidiomycota > Agaricomycetes > Boletales > Boletaceae > Boletus > Boletus reticulatus. The sequence goes on from JBBPSJ010000012.1 coordinate 418,243, forward strand.
TTGCCCAGATCTGCTAAAGCCTGCTTGATGGCGCCGATAGATTTGGAAGCAAAGGTCATGTCATCAACAAAGACAGGGAGAATGATGCGCACGTCGTCCTTGACAAAGACATAGACTGCAGCATCAGAGTAAGACTGGGTGAAACCCATCGACTCGAGTACAGTGCGCATCTTGCGATTCCAGCGATTTCCACCCTGTTTGGTGCCATAGACCGCTTTCTTGAGCAAGCACACAAGCTCCTTTGGATCGCCTTCAGCAAAGCCTTCAGGTTGCTCCATATAGACTTCACAGTCAATTTCGCCATTCAGATAGGCATGGGAGATGTCGACAGACCAGAGGTGCATGTCGTGGATGGCAGCGAGCGCAAGAATGATGCGAAGTGTGGGAAGGCGCACTGTAGGAGCGGAAACCTCGAGATACTCGAATCCTGGACGCTGAGTGAAGCCCTGAGCAACAAGGCGTCCCTTGTATCGCTCAAAGGACCCATCAGCATGATACTTCTTCGCAAATACCCATCTAGAACCAATGACTGGACGATCCTTGGGTCTTGGAACGAGTATCCAGGTTCCATTGCTCCTCTGGGCTGCTAACTCCTCGAGCGCAGCTTGTTTCCATTCAGCGGCATCATCTCGACACATGGCATCAGCATAGGTCCTGGGCAGAGCTTCACTGGCTGCGAGAGCAATGTCTGCAGCGAGATCTGCATCTTCATCCTCATCTTCATCCATACCATCGATGAGCTGAGCTGGACTTAGCTTCCACCACTCTCTTGGAGGGTTCCTCTGTCTCAAAGGGAGTCGAGCACCAATTCCAATCGGACTAGGCGCAGCTGGCTGTGGGAGAGCCTGTGGTGGAGTGACTGGCGATGGTGGAGGCGATGGAGCAGGAGTCTGAGGCAGAGCAGGAGCAGGAACTTGCTGAACTGGCAAACCTTCCCCAGGACCTGATATCTGCGGCGCATCAGACTCGTCCGCATCATAGAGAGTAGGGGGTTGGTAACCAGAGTCAGTAGAGGTGTCCATGTCTGGAGAAGGCGCACCAGAAGACGGGGAACGAGCTAAGAAGTGTCTCTCATCGAAATCTGCTCGTTCAGAAATGATAGTGCGCTTGGTAGCTGGGTTATAGAACTTCCAAGCCTTGTAACCATCTGGGTAACCAATGAAGACACATTTCTCAGCATGAGAGCCAAACCCTGGTCGCTTGTCCTTCTGCACATGCACATAGGCAGTGCACCCCCAGACTCGAAGGTGAGACACATCTGGTTTCTTGCCATGCCATCGCTCATAAGGTGTAGCATTGTCCACAGCATCAGTGGGGCATCGATTCCAGACATGCACAAGCGCAGCTAATGCTTCTCCCCAGAAGGCTGGAGACAAGCCTGACTCGTTCAACATGGCAGTGATGCGTTCGTCGAGCAGCCTATTGGCTCTCTCTGCAACACCATTCTGCTGAGGGCGAGCCCTGACAGTATGCTGGCGCATAATGCCACACTGGGTAGTAAAGTCTGCAAAAGCGTTGCTCATGTACTCACCCCCCTTGTCATCTCGAAGTGTCTTGATCTTGCGCTCAGACTGGTTTTCAGCGAAGGCTTTGAATGTCTTGAACGCATCAAAGACGTCCGATTTGCGCTTAATGGGGAGAACAAAGCGATATCTGGAGTAATCATCGATGAAGGTGACCCAGTAGCGACAGCCAGAGAAGGAGGGATGGGCCACCTGATGAACATCGCTGTGGACGAGCTCCAGGGGACGAGAGGACTGCGATGTGGACGAAGGGAATGGGTTGGCATGCATCTTGCCAGCGATGCAAGGCTCACAGACAGGATCTGGCGGAGTTTTCGCATCTAACTTCAGTCCAGTGACTAGATTGTGGTCCAACAGCGATCTGACACCTGTTAGATTGTGATGGGCAAGTCTGCGATGCCAAAGAGACCAATCAAGTGGTAAGGTCGTCGCAGGGAGAGCTTGCTGCTCAATAGACTCAGTAGTGCCATCCAGGAATGCAGCATTGTTGCCAGTGATGGTGGCGACGAAGAGAGGCGGTCCAGAACGCTGGGAGAAGACCATATGGGTATCATTGATACTGACAACGAGGCCAGAGTGACGAGTGAGATACAAGACAGAGAGGAGATTATTTCGAAGGTCAGGAACATGGAGGACTCGAGAGAACTCGACCGCTCTGGCAACCCTTCCCTCTATTACTGGATGGAACACTACAGACCCAACACCAGCCGAGTAGACTGTTGTGTTGTTCGCCAAGGTGATAGGCACGCGATAAGGGGTATAGTTGCGCAGCCAATGGCGATGAGGTGTCATATGAGAAGTGGCGCCGGAGTCTGCATTCCAAGCAGCGTCAGCAGAGTGCTGGGAAGGAGTAGAGGGGTCACTGGAACGAAGACTTGCATTTCCTGCATGTTCTGTGGTATTTTGGGCGTTCTGGGCGACATTGGCAACAGCAGCAACAGGTGTGGGCACAGTTGGAGCAGATGGGACAGCAGTGGACGCAGCAGAGGCTTTCTGAGACTGATTGGCCTTGGATCCTTTGCCCTTAGAGGTCTTGTACGCAGTTTTGGCACGAGCTAGAGCGAAGCACTTGCACTGACAATGACCAGGCTTCTCACAAAAGGAGCAAGGGGAATTGGGGTCGCAGCTGCAAGAAGAACTGTTGGCAGAGAGCACTGAGGACGTTGGCATAGGACTAGAGCCATCAGGGCGAGGGCGACGATTCAGTTCTTCAGTCTGGAACGCAGTTTTGACCTTATCCTTGTCCAGATCAGTGATGAGGGCCAGAGAGGATGTGAAATGGTAGTATTCTGGTCCAAGAGCGCGAATCATGGCCATGCAAGCGAGTTCATCATCAAGATTGGTCAAGGTGAAGGCAGAAGTGCGCAGCTCTTTGATCCTGGAGATGGAATCCTCAACTCGAGCGGTCAGGGCAGTCAGAGACTCCTCAGGACGCTTCCTGATGCTAAAGAACTCATCATAGGCGACAAAACGAGTTCCTGGCTTCTTCTGGATGTAGAAGGTCTCTAAGGCGGTCCAGGCGGCGGCAGGCTCGTCCTGATGCTTCCTAATGTGTGCTCTTTGCTCTGGGGCGATGTTGAGCATGAGTTCACCAGCAGCCTTGTCCTGCTTGACATCCCAGGCATCCTGTTCAGCTCCAGCTGTAGTAGGTCGCACTTCCTTGTTGTCGACTAGTCTCCAGAGGCCTTTCGAGCGCAGCAGCGCCTTCATCTCTTCACTCCAGGTGGTATAGTTAGTACCATCAAGAGCTTTGATGCGATGGGAGGCTTGCTCAGAGGACATGATGGGTGGAGATGGGAGGGTTCAACGAAGAGGAGGGTATAGCGAGCTTCGAACGATGACAAGTGGGGCGCAAATAGGATGGACGGGTAGAGCAGATCACAGGGAACAAGATTCAGTAGGGGTATGCTGAAGATTGAGCAAGAGGATCAAAGATATAGGTCGATGTTTGGAAAGAGGGGCTCCAGAAAGATTGGGTCGTTGAGAGGCAATGGGATGACAATTCCAACGGCGGATGGGTGCGCGAGGACGCTTGAGAGGACGTAGATGATGGTGGAATCAAGAATGAGGGGTATTGGCCCAAGGGCAGATGAGTTATGATAGGCTCAAAATGGGCTGAAGCGCACTATGAGGCCAAGATGCTTTCCAATGGTATAACTCGTGATCCCAAAGACAGATCAACACGAAAATAGGTCCACAGAGGGATATGAGGATGGGGAATCGAATGGTATTGTTTTTGAGGCGTGGATCTGAGCTGATCTTGTGCGATGATGGCTAGAGCGCAGGGCTCAAAGGGGCTCATAACCTGATAAAAGCGAAGATGCTTAATGAAGCGGACTAGCCACTTGCTGGATCAACTCAGGACGACTCTGGAGTCCACAGTGAGTAACCAAATCAACTCAGGACGACTCTGGAGTCCACAGTGAGTAACCAAAGGATACAAAGTGGCGCTCCAGGGAGTAAGTACGCTTCAAGGTAAACAACAATAAACAGATCAGCCACAATTGACTGGGATATGCAAAGGTAAAGTCTTGTATGGGTAGAAACACCACAACAAGCTAAAGAGAAGCTGAAAAGCGGTAGGTAAGTAAAGTGACCATGGAGAACAACATGGGCATGGTTAGAACACGAAATGAGGCATGAATCAGGTGCGAAATCACCAACACTAACACCTTGTTCTAGTACACCACATAAAGTAGAGCAACTGGCAGCATCAAAGAAGAACAGATGTAGTGCCTGTGGCCAGGAGGGCCACAATAGTATGTACCTATGCTGCATGGGGTGTATCTATGCTGATTTTCATCTAGAACAGAATTGTATATGCCCCAAGCATCCTGTTTATGTCCATCATTGTTAGGCAAAACGGAGAATGAGGTACAGGTTGTATCTACTACTATATTCCAAGTTCAACTGCCAAATCCTCTAGTGTAGCTTGTTCCTCATATTCCTCTACAGTGTTTGCTGGACCATTCCATTCAGATATATCTACCATACCTGCTCTCTAACTTGAGGGAAGTCCTCAGACAAGTGCCTACATACTTCAAAAAAGGTCTTTGTCATATCAGCTTTAGTGTGCTGGGAACTAAGATGTGCATGCAAAAAAATTTGTTTGAATACACTGTGCAAGTTCTGATAGACCTGCACCAATGGTGATTTAAGGATGATACAATCCACTATATAGTTTGAACCTGTTCCACCATTGACAACCTAACACAATGTAAGCCTTTGTGATTGTTGAACAAAGTGACTAGCATACTGGTACCTTCATGTAAAGATTATTCAGTTCAACACATCAATCAATGTCTCAGAATTTCCCTTGTCTTCCCATTGGGTTGACAAGGAGATGATAACAGATTGCCTTACTAGTTCTTTGATTCCTCATCAATGGCTGGCATTCATCTAGGCCATAAGTCAAAAGAAGCTTGTCAACAATGGCAAGCAGGTATTTCATCCTAGACAGGGTTGGTAAAGAAGAGAAATATGTATGTGAATAACAAGTACATACCAACAATTCACCACTTTTGATCATATCACAACCAATCAGGACAAAACAGTGATGACAACATGTAATGAAAATTCCTGACTGGTCACATATAGCGATTTGCGTTGTTTGAGACTTGCATTTCACCAGTGAGATACACAGACCAGCTTATTAGATCCATCCACATCTTCCCATAAGATGTCAAAAGGTTCATTATCATTAGGTGCAATCTGGTTAAATAGATAAATTTGTGTTGATGGCATCATCAAAGCAAACTGACATGAATCTCTTGTCCACTGACAGCAAATTTATCAATTTTGTTAACAGGCAACCAAAGATCTGAGCATGGCTGGCAGGAGTCTTCATGAGGCACAACTCCATATGCATTCAAATTCCAGCATTTGAGGCTGTTGTTTTTGTCAATGGTAGCCAACCAGTTGAAGCAAAGCAACAGTTCATCTTCTAACTTGTAGAAACAGGCTGGACATTCATTCCACAGCCTTCAATCTGGCCCATCTTGTTTTGGCTTATGCTTAAGCTAACAGTCAACATGATCAAGGATTTCTAAGTATGTGTCAAACACATTTGACAGCTGAGATGTCAGACTGGCTCACTAAGGTACCTAGAATGGGTTAGTACATATTTATAGCAGTGGATTGCATAATGACTTGCTTGATGGAGGTGACATAAACTCTTCACTTGAGCTTGAATGCTGAAATGTGGACATACATGGTGCTAGTGGTGAAAAGCAGCAAGCATGGTGAGGAAAAGGACTGAATGAGATCCATTGACGGCCTACAGAAGAATAAGTCCAATGCCATACATTCCAAACAGACAAACTTACTAAACATGCCTACCAATGCAATATACATGAGCTCAAAGGGGCCTGTGTTGTGATCCTTCAAAAATGGAGATACATATATGACAGCAGCTGGAGTAGGCATGCCATCACCTAAATTATAGAGTTGATAGTCCAGGTAAGCTGCAACAAGGCAGTCCATCTGATTAGGGTGGATCTGGATCTCTACACAATCATTGCAGAGCCATGAATCAAGATAATGGCTATGACTGGAATAAGAAAAGATTGCATGTAAACCAACCGAGCACATACTATTGACTCAAATCTTGAATCTGTTCACCAGAGCTTATACAGGCACTGACTAATCACACTGCCCAAGCTGACAAAGCACAGGGTGAACTAAGCAATATCCCTAGCTTTGGCAGTCAGCTGCCTGGTGCTTATATATACTCTATACCACCCAGAGGAGATTAGTTTCCTGTTTTCCAGTTCTGTTCACCGCTTACACCACTATCCTCATCAGAATCTTCACCATCGTCATCATCCTCAGAATTGTCGTCCCCATCTCTCTCCTTTCTTCTCGAACTCTCTGCCGTCTCCTTTAGAGACTCTCCCCTACCATTGGACTTCATACTGGCCCAGTCTGTTATCTCACCATTGAGCCTGTCATCGTCCACCCCCCTTATCCTTAGCAGGATGAAGGTTGGAGAGACACTTCTACTCAATGAGTAACCAAGCAGAGAGGGATGCCTCGAGGAATCTGTGGCATCCAGAGTCTCGAGCAACAGCCCTGCAAGGTGATAATTGGGTAAGCGCAGACATTGTGAGATTTGATCTTATGGATATCCAAGAAGGTGTTAGTTTTGGTGATCTCGCACCTCATCCATGCCTCATGTCGTGTTCGAATGGTGCCCATGTTGTTCCCCATGGTCAAGTGACTTTACTTACCTACCACTTTTCAGCTTCTCTTTACCTTGTTGTGGTGTCTCTACACATGCAGGACTTTACCTTTGCATATCCCAGTCCATTGTGGCTGATCTGTTTATTGTTGTTTACCTTGAAGCGTACTTACTCCCTGGAGCGCCACATTGTATCCCTTGGTTACTCACTGTGGACTCCAGAGTCATCCTGAGTGCTACTACCTACGATAGAGACAATAGAAACACATTACGTACCATATCACGAGCTCCCCACCGCATGTAATGTCCAGCAAGAGGCCAGGCCTCATGGACAGTAAACTAGGTTATAAAACAACATACTACCATAGAGGAGGACAATGATGACAATGATGACAACAATGCAGAAGTCAGCGAGAGTCCAGGATCAGACACTTACTATGTAATTTAGTGTAGTCGGACATAGCGTATCTCGCATTCAGGATGCCTGTCAAAATGCAGGGTATCACCAACTGCAGTGACTGTGTGCACTCGATGTTACCCCCTGCTACAACAAGCCTCTGCTTTCCTTTGGCGCCAACTCTTTGCTCACCCTTTGTTTGATTCATAGCTCATGCTGGCCGTTCTAGAAAAGGCATAACCCCCCTTCAAAGCAAACTATTATTAGAACTCCTTTGACCAATATTATATTATTGAGCCAGATGTTGTTAGTGTTGGTGATTTCACACCTCATTCATGCTTCATTTCGTGATGTAACCATGCCCCATGATGTTATTCTCCATGGTCAATTAATTACTTACCTACTACCACTTGTCAGCTTCATGATTATCTTTAGCATGTTGTGGTGTTTGTACCCATACAAGCATCTCCATTTGTATGACCATGAAGGATGTGATTTCAAGGAGGCCTTACCCTGCCTGATGTTGACATTCATGTCATGCTTGCCATCAATCATATATATTCATGGGTTCAAAGCACTCAACAAAATCCTATATGTATTTTTGTGAGAGAATATTAGCATACATTCAGTATGTTCTTGTCACATCATCCATCAGGTCAACATTCTGGTGGATTTTCTTTGTTACTTTCATTGTCCAGACTTGGTGGATTAGACCCTCGATCTGGCATTATACATGTATATTTTGGTTCTTTGATAAGTGGAGTCCCAGTTTGAATGTTTCTTCCCTGTAATGGAATAATATCAGCAATCATCTTATTCACATTGCTGTCTCCCTGGCCCCTGCCACATAATATGAAAGTTGTGAATACTGAATGAGTAATCCATAATTTATTCATTAGTAATGTTGGTGACTTCAAACATCTTTGATCATCAGTTCATTTAGTGTTCTAATTATGCCCATGTTGTGTTCTCCATGGTCACTTTACTTACCTGAATGGCCTGCCTAGTACTGTTGTTAAGGCAAGAGTGTTTTGTGGACCCTGCCCATGTCAATGAATTCTGCCTGAGTCTGACAAGTCAATATGTGTCCAAAACAGCGATCTATGTCTGCACAAGCCTGACTGAGACATTCTTGTCTGGTCTCAGCCTTAGTAAAAGTCCTGTAGGATGGGCAAAGAAGTTGATCTGCAATAATAGAATCAGATACTGCAGTGCTTCAGAATATATTTCTTACCCTTTCATCATTTACAGTCGGTATGGATGGGAAAGGTGATGGGAAGATGAGTGCACAGTGAGTAACAATGATGATCTTGAGAGAGATAATAAGGTTATACTAACCTGGAGTCCAAGCGGTACATGAGATGTGTGATGTAACACGTGGTTATGACTGACCTCATTCTGATTGAGTACTGAGGATGTTTTCACTCAGTGTCCTTGATCTGTTTATCCTTAAATGAGATTAGAGTAAACATCTCATCTACTTGAAAGCACTTGTCTGCCATTTCCATGCTACATTCAAAATAGTCTTTATGCACTTGCTGCCCTATTAACAGCCATGGAAAAATGATAGGAGAGAGTTGTTCCACAAAGTTGCAGGCAAAGTTTCTCTTCCAATGTTGAGCCAGTACCTTGCCCCGCCCTGTCTTAAATGCTGCAAAGTGATCATTCATGGGCAGTTAGTTCCACCAATAACATATTCTGTTTGGGCCAGAATGCATCATTTAATAGCAGGATTCTGAATAGTCTGGCCAATGATCTAATCAAACTTGAAATGGTCTCATGTGTTGTGAGGGTGTGTAGTGTGGCAGTTCTCTTACTTGGTTGTTCATTGCTGAGTTGATAATATGCCATAGGTCTCCCTTGAACTGGAGCACTATGCTGACATAACATTCACCCTGCTGGAACCTCACATTCACTTAGCATACTTAAAGTTACTCCATGGAGTACCACCTTGTATCCTTTGGTTACTTACTGTGGACTCCAGAGTTGTCCTGAGTTGATCCAGCAAGTGGCTAGTCCGCTTCAATAAGCATTTTTGCTCTTATCACAAGCACCATTGTGGAAAGTGGCAGGATTAGTTGCAAGCACTCTCCATTGTTATCAATCTCACATTGTTTAATTGATCACCCCCAGAAGTGTGTCAGAGTTGAGCAATACAGGCTTTGATGTTCTTAGCACTAGCCCCATTACACATGAGTTTCTGTCAGGGCTGTTTTACTACAGAGTGTGCAAAAAGGCCCACAAGCCTCTTCTTGTGGGTAAGCTATGTGCTTCTAAGATTGACCCATCAACCAAAGCTCTGATGTGGGTGATCTCAGAGAAGATGATTAGCTTGATGTCGAGTCATGCCAAGCAGACCTCCCCTCGTGTATGTCCTCCCTGCACAGTATATCTGTTGCCTGCTTGTGTACCTTTCCATACTCATTTGGTTGTAGACAGCTTTCTGCTTCCATTACTGAAAGTTCCCACAAAGACTCTACTCCCCCTCCCAGACTTCATTCCCATTGCCCATCACACCACCCACTGAACAACCTATTCTATTGGTATGAACATGGACTGTGTCTTAGAAGCATTGTTCCAAAACAAACACAAGATCTTTCTTCTGCAAAACCCAGATGTGGATGACATTGGGACGGCCCTGTATATGTGTTGAACCACTGAGTGGACTTGACAGACCTTCCCACAGCTTGCCACCTTGCCAGCCAGCCTGACTGGCATTGGAAGCCACTGGATAGGTAGCTTGTGTGTTACCACAAGTCAAACTATGACAGAACCAATTTTCACAACTGAACACCATAGGACACAGCAATGTACAGATTTTGCTACATCTACCAACCACAATAAAAATTTTAAAGAATATAATGTGGAAATAATCCCATCTCATGGGCCAATAAGATCTCTCACACTGAATTTACCCACAATCACTACCCTCATTCCATGGCTGGCTGTAGGTCCTGCAACCACACCAGATCTGGAATCAACCGGACATCATGTCCCCACCCAACCACATCCTTTTTTTGGACACTCTGCACATCCTACATACAAAGTCCTGCAACAACAGGCACACACCACCACCACAATGGAGGAGGAGGATGAGATCTCCACTTATCTGGAAGTAATGGGTAGCAAGGAGAAAGGTGCTGTGATCAAAATCCTTAAAACTGCTTTTGGGCAGGGTAGCTCATCTGTGGATGAGGAGGAATTGGTAGCCATGGCTGAGGTATGTTTGGCCACATACCAAGAGTGCCAAAAGGAAGCAACCTGGGCAGTGCCATGAGCTAGGGCTGTACAATCTGGACCATGGAACAATAGGCTTTCTGCTATCAAGCTGGTGGACCTCTGGATGACCACCCCAGAGGAAGACATGGATCATTATTCATGCATGTACGCAAATGGTGACAAAGTCTAACCAATGCTGGACGCAGATGCAGCTACTCCCGAGGGTCATGGGACAGAGCTTGGACCGCAACATTCCTTACAAGAGACCACCAAGAAAAATACAGTCAAATATAGGATTAAGCTGATAAAAGTGGTGAGTCAAGGAAAAGGTACTTGGGAGCAACCAAGACTGAGTGGGACTGGACCCACCAACCACATCCTGCAAAATGCAGGTTTCTATAAAGAGGCACATTTGATACATGGAACTGATGGTGAGATGTGGCCTGCAGCTGAAACCAACTAGTGTGGAACTCCTGGAACTGACCAGGGTTTTTAATGGCAGGAATGAGTCAACATTATACCCTGCTTCTACTACTTTTTCCCATAGATGTTCTCCAGTGTTTGTGTCAGGTGGTACTTCACAATCCATATCTATTCCCATCACCCTCTCTACTCACCTGACCGCACTACATTCAAAAGTGTTGACACAAACGCCCTCATTAACTCTGGGAAAACCGGATGTTTTATCAACTATGATAGTGGCATGCAACATTCCCACTACACAACTCAAGACTCCCCTGCAGGGGAGCAACATTGATGGATCACCCAATAAAAATGGCCTAATACAAAAACAGGCATTGGTGCTTGGAGAAACAACCAAACTCCAGGACTTCCTTGTTATTGACTGTGGCAAGGATCACATATACTAGGACTTCCCTGGCTCCAGAATCGAAATCCAGAGATTAACTGGGACACTGGAACTGTCCACATCTTCAATATGGAACCAACCATACAAGAGTGCATGAGCAAATGAAAAGATGATGCAGCTGTGGCCCATACTATCAACATCTTCAATAAGAAATGCCAGTTGAATAAACTCTGGTGACATAGAGCTCTGTGGTGGAAGCATAATGTCAATCTGGAATGTATGGCAAGGACCAATATGGTTTACCTGACTTGGACCCAACCATGTAGCGGGATGAAGTACCAGCACTCATAGATTGTGAGGAGGATGAGGGAGATGAGTCCACTGGACCCTCCATTAGGAAACCAACTATATTAACTTCTCTCGCCCAAGATGCAAAGAAAAGCAAGGTGGAATTTCCACAGGACTTCCAAGACTTCAAGGACATCTTCCAAAAGCAGGATGATGGTCCCCTTCCGCCCTATTGGTCATTTGATAACAGTATAGATCTAGATGACTCATTCCAACACAAGATTGCCAAGGTCTACCTGTTAGTGTTGGTGATTTCGCACCTCATTCATGCCTCATTTCGTGTTCTAACCATGCCCATGTTGTTCTCCATGGTCACTTTACTTACCTACCCCTTTTCAGCTTCTCTTTAGCTTGTTGTGGTGTCTCTACCCATACAGGACTTTACCTTTGCATATCCCAGTCAATTGTGGCTGATCTGTTTATTGTTGTTTACCTTGAAGCGTACTTACTCCCTGGAGCGCCACTTTGTATCCTTTGGTTACTCACTGTGGACTCCAGGTTAGTATCACCTTGCTATTTCTCTCAATATCATCCTGGTTACTCACTGTGGACTCCAGAGTCGTCCTGAGTTGATCCAGCAAGTGGCTAGTCTGCTTCATTAAGCATTTTCGCTTTTATCACTACCCGCTCAACCCTAAAGAGTGAGAGGTATATAAGGATTTCATCAATGAACACTTGAAAATCAGACATATTTACCCATCCAACTTCCCTATGGCTTCTCCATTTTTCTTCATTTCAAAGAAGGATGGCAATATTTACCCCTGCCAAGATTATTGTTATCTCAATGAGCATACCATCAAGAACACTTACCCTCTCCTGCTCATTGGAGACTTGATGGATCAGCTCAAGGGATCCCATTACTTCATGAATCTTAACATCCATTAGAGCTAGTATACCAATGTCTGGATCAAGACTAAAGATGCCTGGAAGGTGGCATTCATCACACCCTTTGGCCTCTTCAAGCCTCTTGTCATGTTTTTTGGCCTTTGTAACAGTTTAGCAACTTTCTAGTCATTCATGAACTGTATTTTCAAGAACATAATAGTGGAAGGATGGTTGATCATCTACATGGATGATATGTTGATCCATTCTAGGAATCTCAGGGAACATCATGAAAGAATGAGGCGAATTCTAGAATGGTTATGAGAAAACCGGCTTGGCCTCAAATTGGAAAAATATATGTTCAATATGCATTCTCAGTTGAATTTCTAGGGATGGTGATACAAGAGGATGGACTCTACCAAGCTCTTGGCAATCACCACCTGGAACTTCTCAGAAATTGCTAGGCCAATCTTGGATCTGACAAAAAAAGGGCAGTCATGGTCCTGGACATACAAACAACAAAAGGCTTTCAACATCCTCCCTGAGGTCCTTACCTCTAAACCAGTACTAACAATGCCAGATACATTTAAACCATTTTTCATCATGACAGATGCCTCACTACCCTCTTCTGGAGGCATACTGATGCAGAAGGACACCAATGGTGACCTACACCCTTGCTGCTACATATCCCAAATGTTCTCACCAGCGCCATGTAACTATGTATGACATGTACAACAGAGAACTTCTAGCAGTTATACATGCACTGGAAGAATGGCAGCATTACCTCACTGGAACTGACCTGCCTATCACTGTGCTCACAGACCACAATAATCTGTGTTACTTCAAGGACCCAAGGAAACTATCTTGGCAGCAAGTGAGGTGGTTATTAATGCTACAGGACTATGACTTTCTGTTCCAACATGTACCCAGAACCAACATGGGACTGGCAGACGCTGTTGGAAGGATGTCCTGGATACATACATCAGTTGATAATACCAAGGTTACCCTACTTTCAGGAGAGCTCTTTTTGAAACAAATCAATCTCGACCTCCGGACTGCTATCAAGCAGTTGACCTCCTCTGACTCCTCTGTCATCAACCAACTTCGCCAACTCCATGGGGATATCTACAGTATCCCACAATCATCTATTCATGATTGGCACTTTGACTATGGACTTCTTTACTTCAAGAATTTGGCCTATGTGCCTGAAGCTCACTAAAATGATCTCCTCCATGTCATCCACAACTTGCCTGTGGGTGGTCTGAAGCTCACTAAAATGATCTCCTCCATGTCATCCACAACTTGCCTGTGGGTGGTCATGGCAGTTACTACTGAACTGTTAACATGGTACAACATGACTATTGGTGGTCAGGTCTGACAGCCTTCATCTCCCATTTTGTCCAAGGATGTGCCATCTGCCAGGCCAACAAAGTCAATACCCATCCCACTGTCCTGCCTCTCACCCCTCTTCTGGTCACTTCCACTTGCCCCTTTTTCACACTCTCAGTTCAATCTCATCATGGACTTGCCACCATCTAAGGGTTGTGGTTCAGTTATGGTCATGGTCAACCATGGCATTACAAAGGTGGGTAATTTTCACACCAACTCACAAGAGTGTGGACACCAAGGGCATTGTGCAGCTCTTCTTTGAAAAGGTCTTTTCCCTGCTTTGAACTCCATGACAAGGTTATCTTGGACTGCACTCTGCAGTTTGCCTCGGCCCAAACCCTAGAACTGGCTAGCCTCCTCAAGTATAATCCACTCCTCTCTTCCACATACCATCTGCAAACCAATGGGAAAATGGAACAGGTCAATTGGGAGCTAGAAATCTATCTTCAGATCTTTTGCCAAGAAGATGCCATCTGATGGTTAGACCTTATTACCAATGGTAGAGTACTGCCACAACTCCTTTGTCCATTTCATAAACAGGAAAGACTCCTTTTAGTTTGATGATGGGATATGAGTCAAGGACTTATCTCACTTTAGGAAACAATACTACCTCACTATAGGGACCAATGTAGTGTTCTATTTACAAGATGGTGATTCATGAATCTCCTCAGCTATAGCCTTTTGTGTCTCTCTGAATTTTTTCTCCTTTGTGTTCCTAGGTGTATAAGTATTTGAAACAACTCTATGGACTCATGCTTGGTGAAGCCATACTTGCTAGATCACTTGCAACTGAGAAAAGGTGAAGGGATGGAGACTAGAGTTTAAAGGGGAGGTTCTGTAGGGGAAACTTCAAGAGGGTAAGACTGAGGTCCTCCTGGCACTGCATTGAGGGTTTATATAAATCAAACCCCCAAGCACACCATGTTCCTGATTCAGGCTCTTGTTATGGCTTCCACCTTCTGTCTCCAGCCCCCAGATCTGTGGTTTCTCATAGCCCTACTATCCCTCCCACGTCTTGCAGCACCTCAACAGCTCCATTGTCTATCTCAGTGTCTTGTCAAGGTTCTGCCCTTCCTCTGTCATAAAGTGGTTCTATGGCTCTGATGTCTTAGAGTGGGGTATCCTGGGGTGGAACACCTATTACTCATGCTGTGGCTCCATCCATCCCATTATCCCATCAAGGCACCCCAGCCTTGCGAGGCAATTCTGTTGGCGCCACCCCTCAGAACAGGCCAGCTTGTGGTGGATCTCCTATCATGAATCCAATCACCTCAGTATCTTTGAGGTCATCACAGATCGCCCAGCGAGCTTGGAACTCCCAAAGCCACCAATTGTCAAGAACCTTCTCTGTCCACAACATCAATGCTCTGCTGATACCGCAACTATCCATTCTTCCTCCTCCTCCTTATAAATCTTGAAAGGATGAAGATGGAGACACTGAGCCTGAAAGTGATGACTTTCTCTTCCAGTGTGCTTCACACACTGAACCCGAGATTGATGAGTTTTCTCTGGATGAGGATGACAGAGCTGCCAAGGCAGCATTGTGTATACCTGGCAAGTATTTGCTATCATTGGTTTTCCCACTAATTTATGCAGAGCAGGGTCCTGATGTAGGTGATGCCATGGGTGCTCATCATCAACCTAATGGGTTATCACATACACTACCTCAGATCAGTAAGGTGTTACATTCATCTTACCATCATGCTAATTTTTTTTAGATCCCACTTTGCTTGACCACATGGACCAGTCTCCTGATGCAAATGATGTCATTGGTGCCCATCATCGACATAATGGGGGACTGTGTATACCAGCAGCAGAATGACTCCAGGAAGTTCGCAATCAACAAAATGAACAAGTTGGAGTTACCCAGGCTTCAACAACAGCTCAGGCTCCTTTCCCAAGCACAGCGCCGACTGAGGTCACAAGTGACGGTGCACTGATGGGACATGCAACAAAATTCTGTCTTACCCACACAAGTTCCATGAAGTTATTGAATGTGCCAAATTGATTGCTCAGTGTGAATGCGCAACAAAGGACCCGTTCTCCGCTCACTCCACATTTCTCGACCAGACTAGCAGTGAGATCTTTAACGAGGCACTTCTTGAATGTCAAAATGTGCCAGCCAGTAGGTTTTATCCATCTACCATCTACTGATCATTTTACATAACTGCATCTGCAGGATATTGGCCTAACTACCGCAAGGAATTGGGTGTCCTGGTACGTGTTGTGCTATGAAAAAAATGGACAGATTTAATCATCAAAACTTAGCTCTGGGAATCCTTGATGACATGGTGTTCATTAATCAAGGGGAAGGCTTGTGACATGGTGACATGGCTGTACAACATTGGAAAACAACACACAGTGGCCAAGAACCAGGCCTTGATTAAAGGAGTGATGTTTTTGAAAGATGGCGTTGACAATGAGGTTTGCCCTCCACTCTTCGTGTGCTTGTACTCAAGCTCTTCAGGGTTCCACAAACAACATGGCACATCCAGTGTTGGCTACACTAGTTATGGAGTTTTTCTATGTGCCAACCTCACTCAGTACTGTCTTCCCCAAAGTGTTTTCCTGCGAGGTCCCTAGAGTTGCCATGTGCTTGGCAGCAACAGCAGTACAGTTTCCCTTTACGTTTCTCGTCTACTATTGCTCACTTTCTGGATGTCCACAGCTCCATGCTGCACTTGACGAGTATGTTCAAACCAGAAATCGACGGGATCATGCATTCAAATACTTTGGTTACTCAAAGGTTTTTGCTGGATTGTCGAACATGCAGTGGCAAATTGATGCAGATGAGAAGCATGTTGTGAAACGAAGCTACTACAGATTGCATGGACTCAAGGCAGGTATGCCACAGTGTCATTGTTTGTCACCGTCTATTGATTCCAAGGACAGTGTGCTGGTCGCCAAATTGGGAGCAATGATTCTGGTTAGTAATGAGTTTGAGGTAGTTTTAGATTGATGTGCTTTACATACATCCAATGGTCGATTTTTGTTTGTGCATCATGGTGTGTAAGGATATGTGGATGTATACAGATGGCTACTATAAGTTCTATGCAGCCAAATGGTATGTACAATCATAGTTTGTCAGCTATTGATGTACAGTACTATGTAGTTCTATGGACCTCTACATTACTGGGAACCTTTCTGTCAGATCTGTGACAGTATACAGACCTATACAATTCTGTACAGTCTAGGGCTGGTTTGCTGATGTGGTAACAAAAACCAGAAAGAACAGATGACAGTATAAGATATATAATATATGGTAAGGAATCCGAAATGACGGACAGTTGGTGCAGAATGAACATGGTGTATGAAGGGAACTGCAACCTTGCACAATCCCAAAATTCAGTCCGAGCTTCCTTCTTCCTCTTCCTGTTGTAGATGTGCAAAAGGTATTGGCTGTGGTACCACTGCTCTACATGGTGGTGCCATTTTCTCCATGTTGGCATCTGGATGGCACGTATTCCATTGTGGTTGGGCAGATCATGGGTTCATCAATATTTGTGGGGTGTCAGAGGTGCAGCCCTGGGAAAAGATGCAAAAATTACTGTCTCTTCTATATACCCATGCCCGGTCTGATGCAGTCTGAGGAACCCAGAGGAGTTTGTAAAAAAGGGCGCACAACTGTCATCTCATATGCCCCACTTCCTCCGGCAGCAGCGACTTCAGCTCTGCCCAGCATCTCTAGTATAGCATATTTGAAAAGCTTTGAGGCTGAATCAGAATTCCACGTCCAAGGGGCTGAAGTAATGTCCAAAGGCATCTGCCCTCTCTGTTGCAGTGGCCATCCGGTACTGAACCCTATTGCAAACCATAGAGAGGTCAATATTCACAAGTATCTATTGCATAATATTTTGCCTTTTGTGCATGGAAAGGTGGCAGTGGGAAGCGTCAGCCCTTGCACCACACAAATTGCCACATTTCTGGATAAAGTTGGACAGAAATTGTTTCCAGAGCCACGTTAGTTCTGTTGGTAGGTCTTGTACCATGTCGCCAAGATATTCCACTTGCTCCTCATATGGTAAATCCTGTGCAATGTCTTGTGGGACTGGGGGAAGTGTAACATGGAGATTTGCATATTCGGGTAATGGTGCATCAATGTGAGTCCCTTGAGGACATGATATGCATTTTTAGGTTGGCACTTGGCCTGCTGTCTGAAGTTGCTGACAGGAGACAAATGGGGGGGGTAAAGCCTGCAGGCGCAACTGATTGGGCGTCTGCTTGAAAAAGTGGATCCAGGTGGCAATGTTCAACTCCTGTCCATGTGCAAAGTGAGATACACCAGAATATGGTGGAAAGTGAATATAACACAAGAAAATTGCACCCTGGTGGACAATAGGAAACTCTCTTTGCCCACCCTGTGTGGGAGGTTGGATCAAGAATGTACCATGATTGCCATTTGCTGCTGTCGGACATGAGGTGATCATGATGTCCTGGCCGTACTGGTCATCATCAAGGTGAGAGTTCAGTCTGTTTGTGAGTCACACCAAAGCGGTGGTTAGATTAAGGGCCTCTCTTATGTATTTGAGTGATGGATGGCTGCTGTTTTGCAGAGCAAGTGTGTCCCTGATACAATATATATGAATCTGTTGCCACTGCCTGTATATCATATTAGTCAAACCACAATGTGGAGATATACTTCCACATACCACCAGTCCACAGCAGTGTATTTGCACAGTGTCCACCCCAGTAGGCCCTCCGAAAAGGCAAGCATCACATCAACAGCCGAGTGCACAGGAATTCTTGCCTCCACTTGAGCTGCAGTGGTGTGTTGAACGCCAGCTTGATAAATCAACATCATCCTTTTGCAGTAAGCTGGGATGTGATTGTTTTATTTCCCTGGGAGGGCATCTGTACCACACATAAAAAGGTCATGCCTCCCAGCCTCCAAGTGAGCAATGAGTGATTTGTCAGTTGTATATGCTTGTATATAGTAGGCGACATTAGTCACTAGATTATGGTTGAGTGTTGCACGAAAACTGGATAAGTTGACGAGACCAGCCACATAGTTACGGTAGTAGGAGCGTAAAGGTAACCTGCATAGGTGCCAAGCTGTGTGCTCTGAGAGACCACCAAACTCCTTCACAAGGAGATGGTGTGAGTCAGTATACCACTGGAGCACACTATTCTCCACAGATACTTGCAGCCCCACATCAACCCACGATTGGCATTAAAGCATGAGGTGCAGGATTAAACCGTCCAAAAGATTGTGAAAGCAAAGATGACTCTCCATTACACTATTAGGGGCATGAGTATGCGCTTCCTTGACCCCTTAAATTTGTATCATCCACTTGCATCCAAGCACCCATGGAGATGCATCTTGAAGATATTGCTTGATGGTGGACCCCAGACGATGAGCAGAATTGCCTGGAAATGGATGTGTGCCAATCTGATAAGTGCTGTTAAGGTTGTGGGCTTGCAGTTGGGGAGCAGCATAGGACAGAGACCAATTGGTGGCCAGCTCTGGAGCAAGATGGCAAATGGCAGGGTATGAACTGTGATTGTAAATGGTTGCCAGTTAATCTTCAGTCAGGGCTACACCGTCTTCAGCTCAATACTGTGTATAGTAGTTCTAGATAAGCACTGTCCAACATAGCTTGGTCTGTGTGCATGTACTAGTAGTATAAATACTATATTCCAGTAGCACAAAACTCCCCAGTCTTGTTCTCCTGGAGTTTTCCCATACCTGCTTTATTTCTAAACATCGAACTCCTAGTGAGTTTGGTCATTTCATTGACCAGATAGATGATTGGCAAGGGAGCCACAAGTGTGGGTTGGGTCAAAGGAAATGCAATTAGTGAGGAAGGATCTATGGGTAGCAATGTGGCAATTTACTTGAGTATGCCTGGGAGCCCATTGGCAGCAGCCAATTGTTGAGCATTGGTAGACAGAACAGTTGTGTTGAACATGTCCAAGGCAATGACACTGAAATCAGGCTTTCCCATACTGGGAGTCAGGGAGGAGGAGGAGACAATGGTGGAGTATGCCATAGTAAGGAGTATTTTGATTATTGTATGTTCACTCTGCTTTATTAAACACATTCAGTTCCTCTGAAGAAAGAATGGAGAAAGAGGCAGAGGGAGTGAATAGAGGGGGGGTATGAGAAAGAAAATTGGTTGGTTCTCTAGGGGGTATACAGTTGTAGCCCAAATATGGTAGCAAGTCAAGAAATTATGTAGTTGGATTTGAGTCCATTTGCCATGTGTTATGGTCTATGAAGGGGATACCACTTTTTCTCTACATTTTCTTGTTCACTCGCCCTCAGACTCGTTCTCTCACTGTATGTGGCTGTATTTGTAGTGGAGCCATCCTCCACATATGTACCAGATACATTCTCTCAATTCACTTCTCTTTCCATCTTACACGGTGTCCTGCCTATACCACATATAGACTTCTGTTCTGTTTCTGCAACAGCCCCTTATTCAGGCTTCATGGCTGTGGCATAGCCTCTTTTATATTTCATTGATTTGTGCTGCACACTCATCACCTTGTGACTGTGCATACTGTGCACACATAGCCTTTAGACTGCAGATGCTGTGCATCCCATTTATATCCTTCATCTAGATTAGAGGCCTACCATATAAATACTTGTCGCTTCCCTCCTGTAATTCCCTAGCTAGTTCTACGCAATATCAGCATTATTTCTAGCCCACCACCTTCGAGTTCCAGAGAGCCTCTCAGGTACCTGTGGATAGAAGAGACCTGCCTAGGCTTTGCATCATCTCGAAGTTCGGCATAGCACTTGAGCAATACTCCTCATCTATTCCTCACACATTCTTCGACCCGTATCGCAGTACACTACATCAACACTATGCTGTGTGTTACACCATGTAACAATCAAGCTTGAGGAGCAAGAGCTTGATTTCATCCCTAGTGCATAGAAGCCAAAGAAGGTGACTTTTGAGGTGATATTTCATCTGCTTGTATAATAGAAGCATCTTGTAAATTGTAAGCACACCTTTCTTTGATAGGTCAAGCATTATGATATAGAAAACCTGCAGTCATAGATTAGCTCATTATTTCTAAATTTGTAACATGAGCAGTGTGTTACAGATGCTACATTTCTTGATTACTTTGCACTTCTTTCCACTTCCTAATCATCCGCGCTAGACCCTCTAGCCAACCCGGACACTACCATTGACAATGCTAATTGCATTAGCATTCCTTATCTTATCTTATCAAGCCTTGCCTCATCACTTGTTACATGATCTTCCACACTCCTAGTCATGTGACTAATCACATGACCTTATCTTGGCTGTGCACCTCATGTCATACATTTCATCCTCATGTCAAACCTATGCTTTTCCATTTGACTCACTTTCCCTTATCCTCCAATAGCATTAATCCCTCAAGTCACATGACCTCCACATGGCACTCTAGCCTCTCAAATGGAAATGCTTACCAATCACTTATAAATGCTTTCTAGACTAACCTATGTTTCACCTCATGTTTACTGCATGTTTCTTATTTCTGGCTCATTCTGACTCACCATGACTCACACTGACTATTAGCCAATAGTGTTTCTCTCTCATATCACACCATATTATCTAGCCAATAGGACAGAAGGCACAGCTTGGTCTGTGCACATATTCCCATAGTATAAATAGCTGATCTAGTAGTGTCTATTGTCTAGTCTAGTTCTCTTTGATGTTTCCCATTCCCTATTGACATCATTAGACTCCTTTGGAAGGTTTCCTAACCTTACCATTGCTTGCTTCTCACATCTAGTGCTTTCCTAGTACAATTAAAGCCCCTATGCAAGTATAGATGGATTTGGTTGTTTTACAGTGCATCCAATTTGTAAATTTGATATATGGGTATGAACCTCCTCAATGGTCACAAGCTTGCTAACAATGGTATTGTTTTGCTTTCAAGTAGCTAAATACATTACTCCAAAGTAGCATTGTCCTAACATAATTGCTGACATTTGTACACAAGGTATTGCATTTCTTTGGTAGTCAACATGTTGGTTGGAGTCCTGGGTGGCTGTGTGTCAGATGAGGAGGACAGGCCAGATAGGTGCTGGTGTACATAGACTGAGGTGACTGAAATGAAAAAAAAGTGTATGATTGCTACTTATTATCACCCCAACTTCATCAAACACTGACAAAAGAATTAGTAATTGATAACACTACTAAGGGATCATCAGGATAGACATTGAAAGGTCCCGGCTATATATTAAGAGCTGGCAACAAGGGAAAATTGAAGATAGTGGAACAATATTCCTTCACCTGGTTAAAATCTGCCTCCTTCTTGATAGCTCACTTGAACATTATATGGGACATAGGATGAGGGGGATGGAGAAGAAGTTGTCAGTTGGGGGTAAGACTTCAAGCAGTGGCAAGAGTGTGAGGCTGATTAGAGATGAGTTTCATCTATCCACAAGCATCTGATTTTCCACTAGAAGCACTTGTTGCATACCTTGCTGTGTGGGCAGGGTAAAACAACCCTATAGACTCATGTTTGGTGAAGCCATGCTTACTAGGTCCTTGCAGCTAAGAAAAGATCAGATAAATAGAAATAAGTCTTATGTAGAGTAGGAAGTTCATAGGGGAAACTCCAAGAAAATACATAAGACTGATGTCATCTGGCGCTGCATTGAGGGTTTATATACTAGTCTATATGTTTGTATCTGTTGTGGTAGTATAGATACAATATTCATGAGGCAAACATAAGATTAGTATTGGTATAATGAAAGATAGGCAGCATCCATGAGGTGTGGTAGAATAGAAGGCATAGCCATACATATGTAATGTGTATGTATGTGGCAGCATGAGGTGTAGGCATGTAAGTAATGTGATAAGTCCAGATAGGGGCTAAGGGTGATCATAACACAGGGCTAGCAGATGAGGCCTTTATGTATTTGGCAGCTTTTGCATGCTGGATGGGGGGTGTCATCTGCTGCCAATTCCCTGGTGGGTATCTAAATTCTCTAATTGTTTCCATATTGTTCCAGAATTTGTTACCCTCATTAGAAGACCTCTGATGATTGGTGGCATCAGCAAATACCATAACAAACATTAGATGTCGACTTCAGCATAATATATAATGCATCTGATGATTCTCCAAAAGATAAATTCACCTACAATTTATACATACATCCAGAGCAATCCCCCACTCATTTGCAACTGAAGTCAAGGTAGCAATTTTCTATCACATGATATGCTCTGAACTCTCGGGATCCAGCAACTGCATTTGAAGGCTCTCACTTACCCTCAATAAGACTCTAGCTGTTATATACAATGAGTGTGTTCCCTTTCACATCATCTACCTTTTTGACTCAATGATATCTGTAGATAAAGTTTGATCTTGGACCTTAATCAAGCCTACTTTGAGCTAACTTGAGCACTGTAAGGGTGCTCCTTGCTGTAGTGGTTTCAAACTCTTTAAAAAGATCCTATTACAGTCTGCAAAGGGGGTACACTTTTTCCTTACACTTTTCCTTCACTTGTCCTACAGACTTGTTTCATCACCATATATGGTTGTATTTGTAGTGGAGTTATCCTCCACATGTACCAGATATGTTTCTTGATTTACTTCTCTTTCTGTCTCACACAGTGTCCCGCCTATACCATACTTAGACTTCTGTTCCATCTCCACCACAGCCACCTTATTCAGATGTTGTAAGGCTGTGGCATTGCCTTTACTATTTTACATTTAGTGCTGTGCACTCATAGCTTTTCTGACTGTGGACACTGTGCACCGAGTCATACTTAGATG
Source organism: Boletus reticulatus (assembly GCA_038093535.1). Taxonomy (NCBI): domain Eukaryota; kingdom Fungi; phylum Basidiomycota; class Agaricomycetes; order Boletales; family Boletaceae; genus Boletus; species Boletus reticulatus. The sequence continues at coordinate 441,648 of JBBPSJ010000012.1, forward strand.
GAGATGGAATCCCTTCAGGCTCCTGTTCCTTTCCTTCCTTATTTATCTCTTGCACAGACCAAGGGTTGCACAGACTAAGGGCCTACCATATAAATACTCATCACTTTGCTCCATGTATTTTTCCCCAAGCTAGTTCTATGCAATATCAGTGTTGTTTCTAGTCACATCCAAGTCTCTAGTGAGCACCTCATCATACCTAGAATAGGAGAGACCAGCTTAGGATTTTCATTGTCTTAAAGCTCAGCAGTTAGTCCTTTCATGTTTGCAATCTTTGCAATGTATGAATCATCCCACTCTGATGACAGTTTCTACATGAATATGAATATGTATCTTGTTGTGTTTTTTTCCTCCTGGTAAGAATTTAGAACTTCTAGATCATTTTACTTATGCCAGCTATTAGCTTTCACCAACCTAATTCAAGCATTCCATCCATTACAGATCATATAATACCAAGCTCTCTTCAAGTTTGAAAATAAAGATAACAACTACAAATCAAAACAGTTGGATAGCACAAGATACAAAGAAAAGTTTAGCTGGTGAGACAATAATAGAGAAAGTTAGTGATTTACCTGACTTCAAGCATTTCCAGCATGCTCTAGAAACAAAATGGCTATGTAGTGTATGTATCTAGTCCATCATCATGCCTGAACTGTAGTGTTTTATATGAAAAATGAAACAACAAAGGAGCTCAAAATCACATGATTCTTCAGGACAAAATTCCAATGTATGTTCTGATCCATGGCCAACGCTTAGGATAGCAAGCAGTTACATAGTCAAGAATTTGCCACATTCTACCACATGATATAGTCTTTCTAGTAGGACTTGAGGGAAATCAAAGTCATAGTTCATCATCCCTGAAGGCTAGCGACTTCAAAATTTACTTCACTCAACTCTCCTTTCTCTGAGAACTCTAACTTCTCTCTCTTGGAGTACACAGTATAAGTATAATTTGGATGTAGTTATCCCTGTCAACTGTTATACATTTTTTCTGAGTGACTGAGATTAATGATAAAATTGATAGGCCTGAATGGATTAATTAATAATGGATTGACCTGACTAACAGAACTCATTTACTAATAGACTGACTAGTTGATACATTGAATGGACTGATCCAGTGACTAATCAACTACCTAGCTGACAAATGATACATCTGGCCAACTAACTAACTGATCAGCTGATGGCCTGACAGGCAGAATTGGCAAATTAATTGATAATCTAAGTAGCTGATAGATTAACATTTAAAAAAAATCATTGTTTATTGTCTGGCAGGGCATGCCCTATATCAGACATTACATGTGGTTGTCATGCATTTTGGGTTACTTAAGAGTGACATCAACTGTCTAGCTTTTCCTTAGGTGGCATGGTGCAGTCTTGCTCTGCGGCAGGCATACTGAGGGCAGTGAAGGAGGATGTGAGCCACTGTTTCTTCATGGTTGTGGCAGTATAGGTAGGCTGGGTCATTCATTGGGTTTAGACAGGTGGTAGAGGTGCTTGTTTAGGGGAGCATGGCCTGACCATAGTTGGAATAATATGGACATGTGGCGCCGGTGTAAAATACTAGGTGTCCTTGCTCTGGTGGTCAGCAGGACTATCCTAAAAAGATGGGTGTGAGTATGACTCGACCAAGGGGAGTAACAGGAAACATCAGAGGACTGTGGGGAAGGTCAGAATATCCCTAGGATGTCAAGGAAAGCAGTCTGGAAGATAGTCAGGAAAAATGAAAAGTGGATAGAAGGCAATCTGAGGGTCGGAAAGAGTCTGGAAATAGGGGAAACAATGTTAGGAACGATGGCAGACACATAGGACTGCATAGGACAATGAAAGAACAATGGTAGTAAGAAGAAAACACATGAAAACTTTTGTTCCTGTCTTAGAATGACAGGTTTTATAGTCACCAGGCAAACCCAAGACTGTGTGGATAAGGTCTAAGTAGATCTGGATAGATTAGTCCGAAGACCGGTCTATCTGGTGTTGACTCTGATGTTTTCCGGGTTGGTATGACGGACTATGGTACCGGACTAGCACAGATTGGACCAGACTACTACCAGACTACTACTGGACTGTGCACAGACTATACCGACTATGTACAGGAAGAAATGAACAAAAACTGACCACGTTCTGGATTGGATGGACAGATGGATGAAGACATAGGACACAACAGAAGATCACCAAAGAGGTGGATATCAACCTAGAGATACATGGATCTCTACACCAGGGCAGCTCACCAACAAGCTTCAAGAAATTGGTAGATGGTAATGACTCCTCAAGACGCAGAGCGGTGCAGGTATGCAGGGACTTCTCAAATAGAGACTGCTTCCACCTTTTCATCCTTGCTTTTTATACCTGTTTCGCACCCAATTTGCTATGGGGGAGATGGCAAATAAGATATGTTGGTGTTCTGAAGCAGGGGGTAGCATCTGGGGGCTGCTGCTGCTGCCTCTCACCACCTGTTTTGCTACTTCATCTGCTTCTTCATTGCCTATGATGCTGTAGTGGCCAGGTGTCTACTGGATGTGAATGATGTTGAGGAGGTGTACCTGTAGAATGGTCTGTAGACTGTAGGTGGATGTGAAATATGTCCATTAGATAGTGCCCTGGCCTGGATCAAAATGCACATGTCACAAGGATAGCCACTTTGTTGTCAAGCCCTAGAAAGACCAATTCCACCTGGCTCCTGTACCTCTGGAGTAACTCCACTGCCAGTATCATCCCCACAATTTTGCCTTCGTATTCCTAATGTGAACTTCATCTCACCCATCTTTCTTCCTACCCTCATCAAAACTGCCACCCCTCCAATACCTCCATCCATCCCTGACCCATCTAAATATAAGCACACATCGTGAGTTGTTTCAGCCTCAATGTCTTGGAGAAGTGCTGCATCCTTGTCCTCCTCAATACATATTGTGATATCAGAGGTCCATTTGGGGTTGTGTTGGACTGGTAGGATGGCCTCGAACTGTCTTGGATCATGCATGAAAGTGTTCATGAGGTAATGAAGGGGAGACTTGTGGTGCTTGCACTGACACATGGTGCTGATAATGTGTGAGTGAAGCAGATGAGAGGGGGCCAGAGTTGCAAGCCTGAGACACACATTGCTGCAGATCCTGTGAATGAGGATGGATATGGAGAGGAGGTCAGTGTGAGCGAATAGCATGTCAGTTGTGGTGGACCTCATTCCCCCAATGATTTGTAGTGCAGCGAGATGCTGGATGGTCTCTAGCTTCTTCCTGAAACCTCCTCTCCCCCAACCGCTGTCCTTCTTCCCCCTCCCCTTCTCCAGCATCTTCCCTCCCCATACATCCACTCCATACAACATCTCTGATACCACCACCCCTTTGTACAACTTTTCTACCATCCGTGATTTTATTCCTCTTGATACCTTTGTCATTCCTTTGCAAACAAGTATGTACTTTGTTCCTTTTGATACCATGGGTGGCATGTTGTTTAAACTGTAGTTCCTGATCTATGATAATGTTGAGAAATTTATAACTACTTGAGGGGTTGTTGTGGTGTCCTCGAATGATAATGGATGGGTGGGGGACTGGGATTAACTCTCCCTTATATAGAGGATCTGGATCCTGCCTCCACGAAATATAGAGAAGTGCCATCTTATTGAGTTCAAAGTCTACAAAGTGTTCTCTTCCCTATTGCAGAGTGCCATCTTCTCCTTACATTACTTATCTCAGCTTTTTATTTGTCTCCTCATATGTTCGTCCTCTCACCATGAAGGCAGTGGCATGAATAAGTCCTAATCCCATCCTATCCTTCTATCCTTCAACAAGGCTGATGAGGTCAGCATTGTAAAATAGAAATGCAATGGGTGACAGGGGGCAGCCTTGGTTGAGCCCAATGGATATCTGAAAAGCAGAGGAGGTGAAGTCATCAAATTTGAGCACAGTCTACTGCTCATTGAGCTGGTAAAAATACCAGTCAGTGTACTCTGGTGGGATACCCCTTTTGCATATATTGTGAACTAAGCATTCTATGACAGCACTAGGAAATGCAGCTTTGATGTCTCAAAAGAGCATTGAGACAAAGTGATCAGTAGATTGCACCCATGACTTAGAGGTGAATTTAGTGAGGAGATGAGGCAAGTCCAGCATGGAGCACCCCAGCCAACCTCCAAAATGAGTTGGGGGTAAAAGGCTGTGCTGCTCCATGATGTATGTGAGGTCATCAGCAATGTATAATGACAGGATCTTAGCCATCATGTCAAATAGTGCAATGGGGTAGTAAGCTTTGGGCAGTGAGTAGTCCAGCCTTCCTGGTTTGTGGATAACAACTGTGGAGGTGACACGCCACTCGTCCAGATAGAAATCCAGATAGAATATTGCACAGAAGATAGAGCCTAGATGGGAAACAAGAAGGTCAGCGACTTTGATATACACCATGTTGCAGGCCCCATTAGGGCCAGGTGCTTTATATGGCTATAAGTGTTGTATCACTCAGTGTATTTTTTCATCAGTTATGTTGGAGAAGGTACAAACTGGAGCAGAGTATGGTGGTTGAAGTTTGGTGTGTTTTCTGGCCATGGTTTGAAGAAAGCTTCATAGAGCAACTCACTTTTTGCTTGACTGCTTTGCATATCAGGGAGGTTGCTATTATGGTTTTGGTGGAGATTTGGAATTCATGAGATGAAGTGGTCTGCCAGCTCCTTGATGAGATATTTGTGGACCTGCCACACACTGGTGTGGTCATCTTTCTTAAGGTACTCATTCCAGTGGCTCTCCTTTGCCTATTGTATATGCTGAGCATACACTGAGTGGGCCTCACACAGTTCCCAATGTGTGGGGTTATCACAGATGTGTTTCTGCACTTTAGATCTATAAGTGAGATGCCTGATAGTCTTGTTAGTAGCAGTCAGTTCTGGGGTCCACCATCGTTTGGCATATGGTGATGATTTTGTGAGTGGAACATGATCCTCAACAGTCTTCATGATTACATCAATGATACTGTCTAGCTTTGCCTGAGCATCCTTGACAGTGGTTAGAGGAGCCAGCTGGTTGAGGGAAGCTTGGTGAATTTTAAGTGTGGAGAGGAATTTCTCCCAGTCTGTGGCTTTAAAGTTGTATCTGGGGGGGGGGATTAGCAGACTCAGGAGTAACCATGAAGGTGGAAATGATGGGGAAGTGGTCAGCTTGTACTGGAATGAGGTCCTCCCTGGTTTCACAACTGATCAGAGACCCCACGAGGTGTGTGGAGCAAAAGAAGTTGTCTGGGTGGATGAGGTTACTGTTAGTTGAGGATTGGAATGTTGGGATACCTGTGGAAAGTGGCATGTCAAGGTTATATGTAGCAAGGAGGTCAAGGAGGGGTTGAGCAGTGTTAAGGTTAGCTGGAGTGAATAGTTATATGTTGTCGGAATGGTCCCAGTATGGATGGTGGCCGGTGAAGTCTTCTAGAGGGATCACACTCCCAGACCTCTTGTCACATGAGTGCTGGGAAGAAAAGTGATGTTCTAAGAGGGTTTATGTGTTACTATGGGTGCCATCATTGTAGATGTTGTAGATCTGTATGCTCATGAATGGCCCATGGAGCTCAATAGTGGTGATGTTGGAAAGTTGACTAGAATCACACTCCAGTGTTCCATTGATAGATTTTTCTTAATGAAGATAGCTGACCTTGTGTGGGGGGCATTGGTGGATTTGTGGGTGGAGGGGTATACAATGTTTCACTTCGAGGTTGAGGTGGTGAGGCTAATATAGTTGATGACAGGTTCTTGAATAGCTGCAATGTCATAGTTAGTGGAGTGTAGGTTATGAAGAAAGTGCTGTTGCACCATTTTTGTCTTGTGTATGTTCTGTTGCCATATGCAGAGATTTCATCTCTCTGTGCAGGGAGATTAGGGGCCGCTTCACTCATAATGTGGATGAGATGATGTCCTTGGTGTCATGCCTGCCAGAAGTGAAGAAGGTGGTGTTGTCATCATCCAGATTGGGAGATGATGAAGATGATAGGGGAGAAGGAGAACATGTGTTGGGCATGGTAGCATTCTTGCTGAACCAGCTGTCCAAATTCCACTGTGTGGAAGAGGGAGCAAGAGCAGGTTTGGGCGGAGCAGGTCTTTTCTTTGCAGGCCTGAAAACCTAAGGGCAGTGTAAAAGCTCAATACTCCCTATGGTCATAGACAATGTTTCCCCCATTCCAGATTGTCATCAGCATCATTCAATTATTCCATCAAGATCTGTATTGATCCATGCAGATCTGTGTGCTATCTGTTATTTCTGTGAGGATCCATTGTTTCTGTTGCTTCTAGAACATGTCTGTGTCTGCATCCATGAGTCCATATCTTGACTGTTCTAGACCTGCCATCATAGGTGTCACGCATTTTCTTTCATTCAGACACTCCATTGTCATGACAAAAACTTCACTTAACTACATAGGGTCAATGTGTTTGTTCTCCACAGCCCCCGCTTAGGACTACTGTTTTGGGACTATCAGTCTTGGGTATACCCAGACTATAAAAGGTTTGTGTCTACCCACCGATATACATCTGTCTTTTGTGCGAAGATCTCCTACCCATGTGCAGGATTGTCCTCTTTGTCTCTCATTGATTCCCTTCACTTCCAGACTCAGAACCATTGTTCCGAGCACTTCAGGACACTTTCCCATGCCTTTCCGACTTGGAACCATAGTTCCACTCTATTTCCCTCTACATTTCTTTTCATTGCTTTCTCATCTCATTTTCTTGTCATTTCTCTATCATTCTTCATTGTTCTTTACATTTCCCTTCACATTCTTCACTGCCATGCCTGGAACCGTAGTTTTGAGCCTTCTGAGTAACTTTCCTGTGCCCTTCTGGACTTGGATTCATCACATTCATTCCAGATTTCTTCTCGATTCTCTTGCAAGCTTGTAGATTGAATACGATCACCCCTTCTCACACTTACACCTGATAGGAAACCCAGTAGCAAGTTCTGTCTTGTTCCCACTTTCTATTATGTACTTTACAGTAGTGGGGCACATGAGGTCAGGAGGGTTGGAATGGTTTGCCATTGGCAGTTCTGACAAGCTCCTATAAGTGGGTTTGCTCTACAGTTCTCATATGTATATCCTTTGGATAAGGTTCTACCACCAGGTGGTGATTGGAGATGTTACTGGGTTGTTGCATGGAGGATGCAGTCTCTCACAGTGCAGGCACTGAGGCATCTGAAGGTGTCCTAGAGCTTGCCCTTTTCCATGTAGAGCTTCAAGGGCAACATTGGTCATGGTAATGAGTATGTACCTTGGGGGTAAGTTGGGGGAGGTGGGGATCATCGCATTTTAAGGCTACCTTGCGGGACTTGACCTCACTCCTCACCACAATTTCCTCCTGTTGTCAGCTGAGACTGTTCTGTGCTGCAGTTGCATAGAACAGGGTGGGTGCAGGCACGGAGAACTAGGCTAAGGATTGGGCAGTTGCCTTGGCTTGCTCAGTGTATCTCCTAAGGTCATTAATGGATCCATTGATGGAGGCTTTTGCAGTTTTAAAGATACATGAAAACTTTTCAACCTGTTGTTCACAGCATTCGCTGAACCTCCACAAGTGCTCATCTGTCCACTGTTTCCATAATGATGGTCAGGGCACAGAGAACATTAGTGTGCAAGGCTGAGATATTAGAGGCGGTGAGAGCAAATTTCAAAAGGGCATTAATGAGCAAGGGCATGTGTGGGGAGTTGTTGTCATTGAGCTGCATTCTGTGCTCTTCTAGGAAGTGGATGGTGTCAAATGGGGTTTTCTTTGTGGATTCCTTACCATGCACCAAGAGTAGTTTATTCTTTAGGGCATTGCTAAAAATATAGGTTTTCCAGCTGGGTCTGACAGGTTTGAGGCTATGACATATAATGTTTCATTTCATTAATGTCTAAAAGACAAGCCTTATTGGAGGCCAGAAGAGCATTTGTGAGGTGAGGCAAGCTACATATGAGCTCATCTATAATGAGGTTGTATAAATTGTTTTGGTCACTGTGAAGTAGTGTAATTGACATTGGGAATCAGATTGTAAATCAAATAAACAAACATATGAGTGGTCTACAGAATATTCTATTCCTCTGATGATGTAGTCTAGCATGGCCAGCCTATTCCAGCCTTTTTCATGCATGGTAGGATTGAGCATAATCTCTGGAATGTCATTCCATTGCATAAATTGACATTGAATATCTTGCCATTCTTAAACATATCCATGTGAGTAGAATCCATAGCTGTGATGTTGTGTTAGTTTTTGAATGTCCAGAAATAGAAGATCTATATGTACTTAGCTATTCTGTAACAAATACTCTGACTACGTTCTTTGTTGCACCATTCTTATACACAAGTTTTATAAGATGTTCGATGGACATGTACTTGTGCCATGATTATATTTTTGGACATTCAACCAAGGTCCAGAGTGTTACAATGAAGGGGGTACACTTTTTCCTTACACTTTTCTGTTCACTTGTCCTACAGATTTGTTCTCTATACTATATGCAGTTGTATTTATAGCAAAGTCATCCTCTGCACCACTAGATATGTTTCCCAAGCTCTTTCTCTTTCTGACTCACACAGCACCCTGTCCCTGATACCATATTTAGACTTCCTTTTGACTCCATTCCACTACTGCCTTATTCATACTTCTCTGTAGCAGAACTTCATTAGTATTTCATATTGTGCTGCACACTTACATGGCCTCAACTTTGATGCTGTCCATTAAGTCACATTTTTACAGAAATGGAATCCCTTTGGGTTCCCACTCTTTTTAGTTTCTTTTTCATCTCTCACAT